>CM076571.1:781239389-781510218 GCA_034641835.2 Pinus albicaulis
ATTTCAGGAGATGGGATTAAGGTTGATAGATCAAAATTTGAAGTCATCTCCAAGTTACCTATTCCAAATTGTCAAAGAGATGTTAGAAGTTTTATAGGATTTACTGGTTACTATAGAAGATTTATAGAAAACTTCACTAAAATAGCATCTCCACTCTTCAAATTGCTTACAAAAGATTGTGAATTCAAATGGGATCCTGATTGTCAATCAGCTTTTGAAACTCTGAAAACAAGAATATCTGAAGCACCTATCTTGAGAGGACCAAATTGGAAACTCCCTTTCCATATTTCTACGGATGCTTCAGATACAGCTCTAGGAGCTGTTTTGGGTCAAAAAGATTTAGTTCCTTATGCCATTTATTATACCAGTAAAAATTTGACTCCCACAGAGTTAAACTATACTGTGACTGAAAAAGAGTTTTTAGCTGTTGTTCATGCAATCAATAAGTTTAGACATTATATAACAGGCTATGAAACTTTTATTCATACTGACCATTCTGCAATTAGATATTTAATGAATAAACCTGTTACTAATGGCAGAGTGACAATATGGCTCTTACTTTTACAAGAATTCAATATTAATGTGTTGGATAGACCAGGGAAACAAAATACAGTAGCTGATTTCTTGTCTAGGATTCAGAATACTAAAGAAGATTCTCCTGTAGAGGATAAGTTTCCTGATGAATACTTGTTTGCAGTAACTATTAAGACTCCTTGGTATGCAGATATTGCTAACTATTTGGTTACAGGGAAACTGCCTTCACATTTATTTCCAAGCGAAAAATGAAAAATTATTCAAGAGAGTTCAAAATATTCATGGATTTCTAACGAATTGTTTAAAACAGGGCCAGATCTTGTGATCAGAAGATGTGTCAGGGAAGATGAAATGCCTGATATTCTTAAGGCATGTCATGATGAACCATGCGGCGGACACTTTGCAGACAAAAGTACGGCCTATAAAATCCTCTCTTTAGGATATTATTGGCCTTCCCTCTTCAAAGATGCAAAACAATATGTCAAAAGGTGTGACAGCTGCCAAAGAGTAGGGAAACCTACCCTTTCAAATGAAATGCCGTTGCAAACACAGGTACTCATTGAACCCTTTGAAAAATGGGCTTTAGATTTCATTGGACCTATTAATCCACCATCTAAGCAAAAGAAGTATACATTGGTTTGTACTGATTATGTTACTAAATGGGTAGAAGCCAAAGCATTAGTATCTGCTACTGAAAATTCAGTTGTTCATTTTCTTTATGAGGATATTTTTACTCGCTTTGGTGTTCCAAGAGAAATTGTGACAGATCAAGGAAGCCAATTCACATCCAACCTGGTGGAGAAGCCGATGGAAGAATACAAAATCAAGCATAGAAGATCTACTCCTTACCATCCGCAAGAAAATGGTCAAGTGGAGTCTACCAACAAAGTTCTCGAAAGTATCATCACCAAAACTGTTCATCTACATAGAAGAGATTGGGCAGAAAGGCTTCCTGAAGCCTTGTGGGCCTACAGAACTACATGGAGAAATACAACAAGACATTCTCCCTATGAACTTGTTTATGGGAAAGAATTCCTGCTCCCCATTGAGTTCCAAGTCAAGACCTTCAAGATAGCAGTTCAGTTGGGGATGGACTTATTAGAAGCCCAAAAGCATAGAATGGAGCAGTTGAATGAGCTAGATGAGATCAGACAAGAAGCAATTTTAAGAACTGATATAGTTCAATATCAAAGAACTAAATGGCATGACAAGTACATCAAAGAGAAGAAGTTTCAAGAAAGAGATTGGGCATTGTTATTTGATTCCAAGTTTAAAGATTTTCAAGGAAAATTTCAGACTCATTGGCTTGGGCCATATGAGATTGACAAGATCTTTAGCAATGGAGCGGTAAGAATCAAGACCACTGATGAGTTTCAAACTCCTCTTATTGTGAATGGCCACAGATTGAAAGTTTATCATAAGCCACTCTCAAAAGAGGAATTTGTCAAAATGTTTCAAGAAAACTCTGCAATCAGGCTGGTACAGAAGAATTCTTCTTCTCGACCAGCCTAGCTTTTTTTCTTTTCAGTTTTATGAAAAAAAATAAAAATAAAAAAAATATTTGTATAAGCCTGAAAACCAATCACTGATTGGCAGTCTTATATAGAAAATATTGGGTGAAAATTAGGAACACCTGACACCCTATATTTTCCAAAAAAGAAAAATCTATCTTTCATTTCACAAGTTTTGTGACCACCCACTCCATTCCATTCCACTTCATTCCACTTCATTTCACTCCACTTCATTCCATTTCACTTCATTTTATCTATTTCATTCCATTTCACCAATAAAATTCTCTTTCATGACCATTTCCATTTAGTCAATTGTCATCCGTTCATTTCCATTCACCAAAATAATAGCTGTGTCAGTTTCCGCAGCTGACATCTGTTTCTGCAGCTGACACCAGTTTCCGCAGCTAGAAGTAGATTTCGCAGCTACCACTCTGTTTTTCAAAAGAATGTACAGCTAGATGTTATTTCCATAATCATGAAATAAAATGCAGGTATGAGGACCAATTATGAAGACATGGAGCATTCAAGATATCAATGAGGAGCAACTAATTGAAGATCAAGGAAAAATGGCAAGAATTCCAAGGTATGAGTAAAAATTTATTTCAAATAGCATTTAAAACACATTTTTATATAGTTATAGACCATAAGCTCCATTATGTGCAATGATTGTATTGACAAACTCCGTAACCACTCCATGATCTCTGTACAATCCTCCCACAATCCTTGCATTCATTCTCAAACGGTCCCATAATTAAACCTCCGATCTTCACTCATACTCCGATATTCCACCTGTTACAATGAAACGTAGTTGATTTGACTACGGCTTCTTTCAGCCGCATAAAATCCGTAGCCGTTGTATAAATGTGCTTACATTTATTTTGCAGCCACCAAATTTGAAAACACTGCCAGATGTGTTATACTCCTCCTATTGTTCTATTAATCTCACAGCCTCATTTCCACCGTGCTCATGTAACCCTTCTCTGTTCTGCTTCACCCCATTTCGTTCTCTGTTATGCTACAGTCTGTATACCAACTCTCTGATATCTACCTACATTCATCGCGCTCATTTCCGTTCATTCAGCCGTCCTACTTCCATTGAACCCTCCTCACGCATGCAAGTTTTTAAAGAGTAGAAAGAAGGATGGGTAAATTGTTGAGAGCAGAACCAGAGGGACCTAAATTCATGGAAGGATATCCGCAAGTCAGGGATATATTGAAGAAGGCAAAGTGGCTGCGGTTTATCCAAAAGTTTAGAGGCTACCATAAAGAAGTGACAAAAGCTTTTGCAAGGTCTTTCAATTGCCTGGAGGTAGAGATTGGAGACCTTAAGTTTAGGGTGAATGAGGCATCTATAGCATTTGCCACAGAACTTCTTCAAGAGGGTGAACGTTGGTTTAAGAACAAAAGCATTAATGATGAATCCTGGAGAGTGATTCTACATAACCCAGGTATGGACATAACTATTTTTAAAAGAGGAATTCCTGTTCATGCTTTGAAAGAGGAATGGGCTACTTTGCTACTAGTTGTTCAAAAATTTATCACCTATGAGGGCCGTTTTGGGTCAATGTATATGTACCATACCAGATTGCTGATGAAATTTCTAGATAACCAGACCCTCAATCTGCCATATTTTCTATTAAATAGTTTGAAGAAGATGTCTGTGACTGTTCAGAAACATTTAGGGGATGTAGAACCACATCTATATCACCATGGTTTTGTCAAAATTTTGATTGAAAAACAGTTAAAGGAGAAGAAGGACACATGGGAACAATTTTTTATTAGAAATTTCTTTGAGGAACCTCAAGAAATTCCTGAAGGTAGCACATCAAGAAGGAGTAGGAGAAAAAGAACAAATGATGAAACTCAAAGTACTCCTACTATTACAATTGAAAGAACTAGTAGGGAAGAGAGACTGTCAAAAAGGAAGAAGAGAGAAACCAAGGGTAAAAAGCCAATAACATCAAAAGAGAGAAAAAGTATTGAGGCTATGCATCAAACCCCTTCTTCCGAAGAAGATCATCAAGTGTTATCTGAAAGACTAGTTCACCTTCAAGAACAGTCATCTATGGCCAAGAAGAAAGAGAAAGGAAAACGAAAGCAAAAAGACAGTGGTCCACAGCATATAAGAAGAAGTTCCAGGCTTAAGGGGAAGTTGAGGAAAACGCAAATCAAAGTACCACATTTTATTGATTTGGGAGAAGAAAAATTTGAACAATCCCCAGCTGGCCATAGTCCATCTCACTCTCAGTCATACAGTGAACCTAGTTCATTTCATTCTCAGTCAGACATTGAACATAGTCCATCCCATTCTCAGCCAAACGTTGATGTAAGCCCTTCTCAACCAGATTTTGAAGACAACTCTCCTCCACGGCATTTTGGGGACAACCCAATAAAAACGACACCTGAGATAGACCCAAAGCAACAAGAAGTATATGATTATATAGAATCTTTAGAAAGAGCAGCTACGGGTCCCAGTACTTCGTCCACTCAGCCTCACACAACACAAGATGATCTAGTCCAATCACTAAAACAAGAAGTCTTTGAGCTAGAGCTTTTAAATAGACACATTAAAAATGAAAATGAGACATTGAAGGAACAAAGTAAATTGGAAAAAATCATTCATGATAATACCATGCTACATCTGGGACTATGGTAGAAGAAGAACAGGAAATTGAAAAGGAAATGCCAGAAGTTAAGCAGAGCACTGATTAATATCAAATTCAAATGCTTGATGAAAAAGCCCAGGATGTTAGCAGCACCAAGGAAGAGGAGGAGAGGACTGGATGTACTGGCTGAAGTGTCAAGGCATATGAACTGAAGAAGGATTATCAAAATTTTGGTTGCATGAGGACATGCAACACCTTCACAGTGGGGGTATGTTGAGTCTCAAATCTGCATCTTTCTTATACACCTTTCTAGACCTTTTTCATTCACCTAGACCTTGTAAGTTGTCAATATCATTGCATATTAATTGTAAAAGAGCATCTAAAATGGTTTTTAACTATGTTTTGTGTCTGCTGTTTGATTTAGATTTTTGCTCATTTAGCTGTGGAATCTTGCCACTTTCCGTAGCTGCTGCAACTTTCCGCAGCCATTTCGTGAAAGTCTATGTTGCAGGTGTCTTCAGGAAATTCGAGCCACATGGGCAAGTTAGAAATGATGTGGACATGGATCGTGTCCTATTGGCTCAGAAAAATTCACCTAAGGAGGCTGTGGTCAAAGGTGGCCAAGTGGAAGTCAACCGTAGAGTCCCACGGTGACAGGACTCTGTTTCTCATCACGTGAAGATTTGTATGACCGTTTCTAATTTACGGGAGACACATTAACACCTGTACACGGCTCCATAAGCCAAATCCAACATCCACTCTTCATAGATTTACTCCTCACCGCGACCATGATGCTGGATCTCTGGATGTGATGGTTCACGTGTCTCTATCAGCATAAACTTTAGGGAATTAGTTATATCACATTTGTTATAAATAACGTGTTTCCATACGCATAATAGTTAGCCTACATATAGCTCTGTAATGTAATTGCATTGCCATTGCGCTGTAATATCATCTCTCTATTATGACTGCATTTTAATATATAAGAAGACTCTGTTTCCAAGCGTAATTCGTATCTGAAGGCTGTTTCCCAAGGCTGGTGCAGAGGGCCCCTGCACACGCTGAGGTTTTGTGCATTATTGTATAGTTTCTTGTTTTATTTCTTTAAGTTCATTGTGCCATAAGTCATTCACGTGTTTATACATTGCATCTTTCATGGTATTTATGCTTCATCTCTGTTCATAATCTTTCATGCTTTACATTTTACTTCTGTCCATAATCTTTCATGTTTTATGTTGTTGTTAACTGATCAGTGTTCTTGTTTCAGATTACAAATAGGCAGCCCAGGAATTTGCATATCTTTTGACTAATGACATGGAATCAATATTGTTCTGCTGCTAATTTATTTTTCTTAGTTTTTGTTTAATTCCAGTACTGCTTTGTTTATTTCAGTCTTGCACATTTGTTTCAGTAGTTAGATTTAGATATATTAAATTGCTCATGTCATTTTCAATTACCTCCGAAAGCCACAGCTGGACTGATGGTGAGGGATTGAAGTATGAGTGTGTAGTTTGATATTAGTTTACTTTCTGCAAGTTAGATATATTAAATTGCTCATGTCATTTTCAGTTACCTCCGAAAGCCACAACTGGACTGATGGTGAGGGATTGAAGTATGAGTGTGTAGTTTGATATTAGTTTACTTTCTGTAAGTTAGATATATTAAATTGCTCATGTCATTTTCAGTTACCTCCGAAAGCCACAGCTGGACTGATGGTGAGGGATTGAAGTATGAGTGTGTAGTTTGATATTAGTTTCTTTTTCTGCAAATTAGATATCGGGTTTCTCAAGTTGTTTATGGTTACCTCCGAAAGCCATAGCTGGACTAATGGCGAGGGATCAGAATATAAGTTGATGTAATTTGATTTAGATTTACTTTGTTGCAATTCTTGGATTTCTTTAAGCATAGTTTCTTTTTGTGTTTAGACAGCAGCAAGGATAGTTTGGTTTTCATGCTCAATAGTTCACTGTTTGATTTATTAGGTTAGCAACACATTTTCATTTCCTTTCAAGTTTTGTCATTGTATGTTTCAAATTCCTTTTTAAGTTTGAAGTTGGTAAATCATTATAAAGGATATCATTTCCTTGAACAATCATAACCATACTTGTTTTTATTTTAGAATTTCCATCTCACATTAGAAAACCAAAAACGACAAAAAGATAAGAAATAGGTTATCTTGCACATATAGTGTGCCACACTTCATCAGTTTACGAATCCCGGATTGATAAATTAATGTAGCAATTTAGGACACACTAAATTGACCAAAAAAAGCCATCACCTGACCTCATTTTCAAAGCAATTCTAAAAAGGCCTTTCGAAAAGTAAGGGGACCCTAAAGAGTCAAATCGTGAGTTTCAAACTTGAAAATGTTGTTTAACGTAAATTCATCTGCTAATAAAGACCATCAGTAATAGATAAAGGGTTTACAGTTTTGAAGGTTGTTCAGTCATATAATATTGCCTCTGCATAAACTCATTTCATTCACCTTGCAAAATACCATTCCATTATCCTCTTTCAACTCAAATGCACATTTAGCCCTAGGTTTTCAACAAAGCAATTTTTTTTTTCAAATATCAGTAATGATGCAGACAATGGCTCAAAGAACCTTGATGGCAATGATGAAGACAATGCAAAAACAATGAAGAAGAGGATAGTGAAGATGATGAGGAAGAGGTCAATAACAAAGAGCAGTGAAGAAGAGGTAGTGAAAGAGAAGGTCAGATGCAAATGATAAGGCAAAAACAAAGAGCATTGAAGCCAAAATGATGGTGACAATAACTCAGAAAGCTAAGAAATCAGTAAGGAAAATGTAAATGATAAATCAAGCAATGAAGAGGAAGGCAGTAAGGAGGAAGATTCCAATGAGGAGGAAAACAGGGAAGAAATCAAACAAAGAAGGATATCAACAGTAGGGCTAATGACAATGATAATCTTGGCAAAGTGAAAAAAGGCCATGAAGAAAGCAGTAAGGATGCTAACAAAGAGGCCTATGAAAAATACGATAAAACCAAGGAGGAAAAAGAACAAATAAAACCTTAAAATAAATGGTTGATCCATCCCCTACTAGCGTCCTAAACACAATGAGCAGCACAAATCCAAATTTTGGCAAGTTTTTGACATTTTTGTTTTTTTTGACTGATATTGAGGGCAGAAAGCGCAACACCCTTGGCACTATGCTTTTCCTACAAGAATACATTGGAGGTAAATTTTACATTTTTGGATTCATCAGCCAAAGTACATCATGCACACCGAATTTCAGATCATTTGGAGAAGTTTTGGTCCTCCAAAAGGCCCGGAAACATGCCAATTTTCACCTTTCTTCCATGTTTTCAGGGCTGGCGCTGCACCTTCAGTAGCCTTGGGATATTTTATTTTTGAGCAAGTTAGTGGAGTCCAATCATAAAAACAAGGACAGTTTTAGAAATTAGACTCGACAGGATTTCCAACGAGCCATCACAGAGCCAATTCCGACATCGAGAAGGCCTTCAAAACTTGGCTGCAAGATGACTCATTTTTCCTATGCAAGCGCTGCGCCTTCTGACCTCTAAAGCTGCCCCTTGCAAAAACGTCAACAAAACACACTGAAAGATTTTTTCGAGATTTTTTGGGCAAATCACTCCAGAATTGGTTGAGGTGTTATGTTTAAATTATCTTTCATTTATTAGCTTAGCTATTGTGTGCCTTGGGCCTTGCATGACCTTTTTGGACATAAATGACATTTATGGTGTATTTATGGTTTTCAGAAGCCTCTTAGGGTTTCTACCTCCTCATTTTCTGGTTAAATAGAGCATTGAGGCCTCATTATAATTGTTGGATGTTTATTGGGAGTAATATACAGACTTTGAGATTGAAGAGAAATTGGCTTTGGTGCTTGATGATGGCTTTGGAATGTGCATCTGTGGATTGAGCTCACTCTTAGGATTCATTAAGCTTGGTTATATGGTGATGTATTCCATATTTTTGTTTTTTTTCTTCAGTTATTCATTATTTTTATGGTTCATTTAGTCATAGGACAGAAATAGACAATGGGATTTTTCTTCTTGGCACCCTACTTCTGCCTGCTTCCTTGATTTCTATGTTTTCTTCTTCAAAGTTTTGCTAAAGAATCCTTGAATTCTCTTTAGTGTTTCTAAGATGTTATGTTAAATTTTTATTTGTTTGCAAGAAAGTCTTAGAGAATCCTTCACTACTCTCTTAGCTTAGTTATTTGTTGTTTTTAAGGTCTTCTTAGTATTGTTTCGTTGAAGAATCCCTTAATGCTCTTCAAGTTTATTATGCTATCATCTTAGAAGATTTTTCTTATTTATTAGCTTGTTAAAGGATCCTTGAATTCCCCTTAACATACTATATTCACACCTCCATTTTCATTTCATTCTCCCTAGACCTACTTAGATTCATTTGGCCTTGTTAACTTTCCCTTTAAACTATCATTGACTCATTTTTATACTTTTCAAAACCTTTGCAGACTCCATAGCCCAATGGATTGATCCTCTCTTACTCTACCTATTTCCCTTGAAAAACTACCCAACCAAAACAACAAACAAACCCTAATCCCTATAACTAGCCTAAAATCAAAACCTAAAAACTATCAAGTTAAAAAATTTTACAAGCAAACATTAGAGAGATCCCTCTCTGAGTCCAAGAAGGCTAGGACCTAGGACTCCAAAGATTGGTTTGATGTTACCCCTGCACATTTTTTCTTTCCAATCTGCAAATTACAGGGACCTAACACATACTACGAGATAATTAATACATTGCTTACCAAAATAATTTAAGGAGAGAAAATATTAGTTGCAAATAATATTAAAGATATAAAATCTATATAAATAATTAATTAAGTCCGTTGCAAACCTTAAATATGAAAATATAAAGCTGATGCTGGAATAGACATGATTCTTGGAATAGTGCAAGAATGAGGAGGTTATGAGGTTAAAAAAGAGGTCTTAGGTAGTGAATTTGAAGTAGGAAAGGGGTTAAAAATAAGAAAATATAGCCTACCAACACCCACATTTTAGCATTTAATTTTTAGCAATGCTTTTTAGTTTCACCGTACAATTTGGTTTTGGTTTTCAGTTGTAGAATGTACAATTTACAAAGGTCAGGTTGCATGATAGAGATTGGTCTCAGCCCAATGGATCAGACACTGGAGCAACGAGTTATTTGCTACCTCGCAGGGAGGATAACATCCCCACTGGAGCTAGCTATTATCTCAATTTACTTTCAATTTTTAAAGTAACTCTTTCATTTTACAAACAATCTATAAAGAACAATTGTTCATTAGTTAGAATCAGTTAGTATGATTAAAAGAAAATTGAATATTTCTTTTGATTTTTATTGTAATAAAAAAAATATTGATTCAGTTTATGGGATTTTTGTTGTTTTCAGGTTCACAACATTCCCTTAAAAGTCAATTTGTATCATATTTTAAGTTTAGATTTAGCATTTTTTAAAAACATTTTATGAAATTTTTTGGCATGATACCAAAACATTATAACATGGGTTTTGAGAAATTTGAAGTTAGCAAAAGCATGTAATTTCCATCAAGTGAGCGCTAATAAAATAAAATGAGTTTGTAGCCATTTTTGTATTGACAGCCGGCGCTGACAAAACCAACGTCAACGATATGTGGTCATGATTAATTCGTAGTACTCTGCCGAAAGTTCCCTTGTGGATATCACTAATTCACCACTATTTTTTTATGAAATTACTATCAAGGGTAATAATTAAGTTGAAACCCCTATATTGTTGGTCGAACAATTCATGAATTATTTCTTACTAAGCTTAGCAGGTTCATTGTATTTAGTTTGTATCAAAGAATAGTGTTGTGGTTTCAACATTAGTTCTAGTTATTGTGGTCAACAATTAAGAAAAATGGGGAAAAGTGGTTGTATGTAAAGAGGATAACAAGAAGGCCTTGAGATTTTAGAGGCCATCCCAAAACTCCGGGAGAAATTTCAACGGGCCGATTGGGAGAAATTATGTTTTAGTTGCACTAGATATCACAATGGTGTGGTAGAGGAATTTTATGAAAGTTTTGATGGTGAAAATGTCAGAATCGCTGACATTTCACTCTACGTTACAAATCAGAGTATTTCAGAGGAAACCAACATACCAATTGAAGGGGAACGTTGTTTCAAGGACAAAAACCTCGCAACAATTGATATCCATTTATTCCTCAAAGATGAAAACAAAGACAAACCAAGGTGGTTGAATGTACAAAGTTCATGAGTAAAAAAAAATGACACAACATGTTGATGTTTATCCAAAAATATTTTACTTGCAAGGGGCATTATCATAGAATGGTTATGTATCATTTTTGGTTTTTAGCACATATCTCTGGTCAAGCACATATGAATTTACCTTTTTCCTTATTAATGAGTCTAAAAGAGATTTTAAGGAGGGCTCATACTAAGCCCAAGTCTGATGTATATCACAAAGCCGTAATTAAATTATTAGTCGTAGATCATTTAAGAAAATTAAATTGAACTTGGTATGATTTTTTGTTCTTCCGAGGTTTCAACGAGGTGAGGACGAAAAATCCCTAGTCTATCAAGAGAATATGATGTAGAAATATATAAAAAAATCGTAATGTTGTAGGGGAGCCATCTTCTTTCTCCATTGAAACTAGAGTTAGAAGTAGGGTTACACCTCTTGAAATACCAGTTGTTGGTGTCCAGAGTGAGCAATATTCAAACCCTTTTTCCACATAAATGATCAACCTGAGTGTGTTAGTTATTTCAAGACTAACAACACAGTATATGAAGGAGAAATCACATGACCTATCATATATCGCAGGATTAATTCCATAAAAACACAGACTACTATAACAACAATTAAAATAAATTGCAGAATTAAAAAGACATTTACAGCAATTAAAATATTACATTGGAACAATAGTAACAAATCCAAATCAAAACATGAAAATAATGGAAAGAAAGGTAACGCATCACCTGATCAGAAGAGTGGGCCCAACTCTTTGATCAGGGTTGCGACAAGCTTAAAAATTACAGGTGAAATAGCAGGGTGCTATGTGTTAGCCATCAATAAAATTTTGTCATAACTAATGATGGCTAAAACAGGTCTTTTAGTCTTCAAGAAACAAGTTTTAAGAAAAATTGTGAGTTCTTGAAGCCTTGCTGTGTACCTTGGCCAAAGATCCTTTCCTATGATAATATTCATTCAAAAAATCCACTAAGTAATCTTGCTGTTATAAAAGAGACTGTTTTCAGACCCATTTTCCATCAAATTTTCCTTTGAAAAATCCCTCTAAAAACCCCTTCAGTTCACCCATTTTTCCCATTTTTACCCTTTATTTTCCTCAAATTTCCCCTTTAAACCTTGTAAAATCCTTTTATTAAGGTTTTAATCCCTTTTTCCCCCTATCAAAAACTCCAAAAACCCTTCAAAACCTTCATTTTTAGTCCAAAAACTCCATTTTTAAATATCAAGCCTTAAGCCCCTTTCGCTTAAGCTCTATGCCCTTTTCCGCCATGTGACCAGGCTCCGTGACCAAGTGCTAAAGCCCATCAACGATCAGGCATCGCACTTTCGAAATTCCCACTTCCAATTTCCTTTTTTTCCAATGGTCGATCCTCCGATGAGATCTGGACCGTCCATTCCCCCAGATCTGACGGCCATCGCACCCCGTGCTCTACTCTCTATCGCTCCATCGCTCCGTCGACACTTCATCGCATCAGCGCATTTCTCTTTGGCGTTCCATGTTCCCTTGTCCCTGGACCCTTTTCATCGCTGATATGCGAAACCATGATCGCATCTCCGCCATTGATCTCGATCCCGATCCAACGGTCCTCCATCCATCGCACTTGTTTTTCCCATCGGCCATCGGAACATCACAACTTCCTAGTTCTCCCTCCTAGAACACTTCTTCGCTGATTGCCGATCACCCGATTCAATCGCAGCCGTCCATTTCTCCTGATCCAACGGCCCATATTACTCCTGCATTTTCAACCCCTCCCTTTTCATTCTCCTTCATCGCGAGATCTCGACCGTTGATCCACATGATCCAATGGCTCCCATTGATCCCCTCCTTTCAACTCTGCCCAATAGCCTTTTGCTACCCGACAAAACTGTTGACGTCATCGCTGGGTCCCACCTTTCTTCCTCCAACACATTTTTTTCTCCCTTCGCGTTCGATCTCAGCCGTCGATCTCCCAGATCTGACAGTCTAGAACGGTTTTCACATCCATCCTCGCCGAAACCTTCCCACCGTGCATATTCAATGTGAGATGGCCAGTTTTGATAGGACACATGTCGGCCTCCAACCCGTATCGCGTTCATTTAGCCCCAAACTGCTTACCACCTTTATCATGAGCAAATACCATTGGCGATATTCCGAAAATCGCTTATCATTAATTCTGCGTCCATATTTCCTTTTAAACCCCAATTTCTTCACCCTTTCGCCATGGAACCCTCCCTTGATGCATTTTCCTCCTTCCGCACTGCCCTTTCACCCTCCTACAAGCCCTCTGAAGTAGTTATAGCCCTGTTCGCAGGTTTTTTATAATATTTTGATGGTTTGTTGCAGGTTTAATGGCAGATAAGCTATGAAAGTTGTCCCACAGTCCAGTAAAGGGACATGGCCGAGGATGACGATCCTCTGTGGCCTAATTCAATATTGAAAGGGAAATAAAGGGTCAAAAATTCCAAGTTTTAATCAGTGTCTCATGAACCCTTGTTGAGTAGTAGAGCCCTCCAGTGCGCCAGCAAGCCACCTGTGCAGCCGACGATGAAGACAGAGATCATAAGAATGAAAGTTAAAAGGGATTAAGAGAAAAGTATGAAGATCAAAGGCTTAATCCATAGTTAAAGGATAAAGTGTAGTTGAAGACAAATCAGTTAAAGTCAAAACAGTCAGCTAGGAAAAATCACAAGATAGAAGGCCTTGTGCACGTTAGAGTAAATCAGTTAATTCAGTCAGAATGTCTGACCGCCACCATGATCTGCATTTTACCTACCAAGGATGAAACTGGAAGTTACTACAAACAGAGACATTTCAACTGTCAAAGTAGTTATTCTGAAAGTATGGGAAAGCCTCAAAGCCCACTCTTTCACTTAACTTATCCCAGAAGCCTAAACAAAACCACTGCAGTCAGAAGACATCTCCAAAAGAACACACATTGGAGTTATTACTAGCCTGCCAGATATGCCTCAAAGATAGAAAAAACTATTAAAATGGTCCAAGTAGTTAATGTGATATTTATTAAATAGAGTGGAGCATTCGAAAGGACCCCTACTCTGTCTTAATTGATCCATTGAGACCATTTACTCCACTTCTCTTCCTCATTCACCTATAATTACTCATTGAAGATTCATTGTAAAGGGTTGGAAAATTGTTAATTGTTGAACGATTATTGAGTAAGAGTTACCGAGTAGTTGTAATATAGTAGGCTGGGAAGAGGAGTATTGAACTGTATAAATCCATTGGACTCGAGTATGTAACTGGTCTTGGACATCAAATAGACAAGCAGATTCATTAGATCCTGATCTAAATCATTGGTGATGTTTTTCGTTACTGTCACTATTGCTTCTTATGTTTTTCACTTTGTTCATATTATCTGATAAAGAGCAGGAAATATAGATTAGGATTTACTTCTAAAGTACCCTAATTCTGACTGAGAAGCTTTATCATTATGTTTTCATCTAAATGTGTGTTTGAGAATGAATCAATAGAGTATAACCAGTCAAGGAATGTTGGTGAGTCCATGACTTGTTGAGTAGAACTTCAGATGTTGTTCTTGAATGATATTTTCACTGCATGCTAAATAGAGTCCTAATCATGGAAGTTTATGGTTAGCCCTGTCCCTTGTTTAGTCTTAAACAACTATTTTGAAGACTTCCCTTAAGAGTATGCCGAAAGCAGGATAGGTTAAAAGTCCTTACTTGATCTTAGGCTACTTTTTGTGTTTATCTTAAGTGTTTTATACCCTTGAGTGTATGCTAAAAGCAGGATAGGTTAAAAGTCCTTACTTGATCTTAGGCTACTCTCTATGTTTATCTTAAATGTTTTTCTACTTTCTGAAGGTAGTCAAGAGGATTAATGAATTGTTTTTCTGATGAGCTGACTTTAGTAGGAGTATTGACCAAAGAAGTCTATGGTTTTCCCCGTCCTTTGGCTTGCTTTAAAATAGTCACTTTGAAAGGCTTTTTCTTGTGTAGTGAAGTTAATAGATTCTTAATTGGTTATTATCTTTGCTTCTTTCAGCACACTTATTAACGTTTCATACCACAAACTCAACTTAAAAGATCCTGATATAGATGACTTTCCCTATGAAAACCCTTGAATAGTTGTTGTGAAGGTAAACCCTTTTATGACTCCATAGCCCAATGGATTGACACTTTTCTTATCTTTTCATGCTGAAATATCCTTTAATTTGTTCCCTCCTTCACACTTCACATGACCTTCTCAGTTAATGATCCCCAACCAATAAACAAACAAATCCCTTGTACTTCATAACTAGCTTAATATCATATCATAAGCTTTAAAAGCATATCATTCTAACACACATATGGAGAGATCCCTCTCCGAATCTCAGAGGGCTAGATCCTAGGATTCCAAAGTGGTTATGATGTTGCCTTGTCATTTGGTATGCCAATCTGCCAAATCACAGGAACCCCAACATAATGGCTACTCCGCTGGGGAATTATGAGTGAATTACATCTTATACATCCTAAGACCTCAGAAGACTCACAAACATCCTTATATTGGTAGTTAATTGTTGATGGTGGACAACAACCCACTTCAAAACATTTGAAATCATCCACTTGGTGACTCCACAACTTCTAAAAGACCAAAAGAATCCACTGGTGATTAGTAGGCCTGCTAATTACACCTGGTTTCACAAAGACTCCACTAGGACAACCCACACTACCATTAAAACATCATGCACACCCATGATTAGGAAACTTTGAGGATTAAGTTTTCCTTGTTAAAGACTAGTTGGCCTCTAAAGATTGTCATATATGGCTAACTTTACTTTTCTGTCGGTTTAAAATCAACATAGTGGCCACTCGACATCCCAACATAGAAAATACCAAATCACTCCACTAATAGAATACTCTGAAAAATTTGCAATAATACAGTCAAGTTTCATAGCAGAGCTACGTTATGAAATATCAAGTGTACTGGGAGAACTTGAATATAATGACCTTCCAAAGGATGTTCTCCTCATTTCAAGGACACAAAATAGGAACCCTGTGACCCTGAAATTTTTTCTAGAATTGGTAGTTGAAATATATGAATCTGAAATTGAAATGTTGAATTCACGAGATCAGTCATACCAATTCAGGGATCCCAGAGCATTTTTGGAAAGTCTCCCTCCCCCTAAGCAAGAAGAAATTTCACTAACTTTTGATGTGCAGGAAAAGGATGATTGCGCTTTCAAGAGCCACACTAAAGATGCAGTGAACCAAGCTATCTGGGATGCAGACAATCAATCAGTCTGGGAGGCTTGGAAGAAGAAAGTCCACATCAGATTTTTGTTGATCCTATATTAGAATACATGGAGGTTCTGATGGACTCAAATTCACAAGCATGGATTCTTTACAAAAGCCCAATGTAGCAAAGGCTATCTCCATCTATGGTGACCTTGATTTTAAAGACTCATACTCAAAGAATACCATGGTTATCTCTGAAAAATAGTCAGATGTTCTACTCATTTCTGTTACCAATCAAATGACTACACTACATCTGCTTGCTCAAAGAGATGAGCAAAGACTAGTCATGGAACCATTTCATTGAATGGATGTACTGGAAAAGAGAATTTGTCAGCTAAACATGTAAATATTTCAGAGGTATATTAGGGTAGGTAGGAATGTTAATAAAGCTCAGCCTATGAGAATTTAGTTAGTTTTTTGTTTTTTCTTTGAAAGAAAAATTGAAAAAATACAAAAACAATAGAAAAAGAGAAAAGAGGGCAGATATAAAAGAAGAAAGGTACAACCCCATACCAAAAAAGAAAACAAAAATCTGAAAGTGTGCAAGCCTAAATTCCACTACTTGAAAGAGCACTACTATTTAGTCATATAGCCTAATCATGGCTAGATATATTTCAATTTACTGCTGATAGGTTAGTGAATCATATTAGCCAAACAATTTAATCTTGGCTTATCAGTAGACTAGATTAGGATAGAAAAACAGAGGTTCAAAAAAGCTTAAATCCTGAACCTGTAAGTTTGATGAATAATGGCTCAAATCAGATCAAAACCTAAGCCAAAGAGAAGAAAAAGAATTGGTTCTAACATGCTGAAAACTTGAACCAGGTAAAGAAGAAGAAGATAGCTCTAAAAAGATGAAAACCAGAGCTGAAAGAAAGAAAGAAGGATGTTCTTAATTTTCAGATCTTAAGCCTTCACAATTTTGTTTTAATCTTCTGCAAAATTTTATTCTATGTGTAGCTTGTTTTTATGCCATAGTCTTACAGCAAATCAGATAGTTTAATCCTGTTTTGACTGTATTTAAATTTCTATTTTAGAATATAGAGAATAAAATATGTCAAACATCTTAATCCTAACAGATAGTAGATTAGGTAGAGAAGTTTTGAGTCCAACTGTTTAATCTGGACTCATGGAAGTTGTAAGGGTAGATTTAGATTAGTTTCCTGCTTTCAATAAAAGAATAAAATGTTGATGTAAAAGGTTTGCAAGTCCAAGTGCACCTTATGAAGAAAAAATGTTAGGAAAGTAGGTTGTGAAGGTACTTGTTTGGGGAATGAATTATTCTGTTTGATGTAATATTGATCATCTTTTTAAAGCAACATGATCAAACAAGAAAGAGGTTGTCAAAATGCAAAGCACAATTCTACATTCCAGAGATAAATTTCTGAGGTTCTTGACACCTCCAAGGAGCTGCCATCCCCAAGTGGAGCCACTGTTAGCCATCAATAAAAAAATTTCATAACTGATGATGGCTAAAACAGGTCATTTAGTCTTCAAGAAACAAGTTTTAAGCAAAATTGTGAGTTCTTGAGGCCTTGTTGTGTACCTTGGCCAAAGATCCTTTCCTCTGATAATCTTCATTCAAAAAATCCACTAAGTAACCATGCTATTATAAAAGATATTGTTTTCAGAAACATTTTCCATCAAGTTTTCCTTTGAAAAATCCCTCTAAAAACCCCTTCATTTCACCCATTTTTCCCATTTTTACCCTTTAATTACTTCAAATTTCCCCTTTAAACCTTGTAAAATCCTTTTATTAAGGTTTTAATCCCTTTTTCCCCCCTATAGAAAACTCCAAAAACCCTTAAAAACCTTCACTTTAGTCCAAAAACTCCATTTTTAAATATTAGGCCTTAAGCCCCTTTCGCTTAAGCCCTAGCCCCTTTTCCGACATGCGACTAGGCTCCATCACCGAGCGCTAAAGCCCATCGGCGATCGGGGATCACAATTTCCAAATTCCCGCTTCCAATTTCCTGTTTATTCCAATGGCCGATCCTCTGATGAGATCTGGATCGTCCATTCTCCAAGATCCGACGACCAAAGCACCCCACACTCCGCTCTATATCACTCCGTCGGCACTTAATCGCATCGGTACATCGCTCTTCGGTGTTCCCTATTCCCTTTTCCCCTGACCCTTTTCATCACCGATATGCAAAACCCCGATCGCATCTCCACCATTGATCTCGATCCCAATCCAATGGTCCTCCATCCATCACACTTGTTTTTCCCATCGGCCATTATCACATCGTAACTTCCTAGTTCTCCCTCCCATAACTCTTCTTCGCTAATTTCCAATCCCCTGATTCAATCGTAGCCATCCATTTCTCCTGATCCAACGGCCCATATTACTCCCGCATTTTCAACCCCGCCCTTTTCATTCTCGTTCATCGCCAGATCTCGACCATTGATCCACATGATCCAACGACTCCCATTGATCCCCTCCTTTCAACTTTTCTGAATAGCCTTTCTCTACTCGACAAAACTGCTGACATCATCACTGGGTCCCACCTTTCTTCCTCCTGCACATTTTTTTCTCCCTTCGCATTTGATCTCGGCCATCGACCTCCCAGATCTGACAGTCTAGAACGATTTTCACATCCATCCTCGTCAAAACCTTCCCACCATGCATATTCAACACAAAATGGGTGGTTTTGATAGGACATGTGTCGTCCTCCAACCCGTATCACGTTCATTTAGCCCCAAATTGCTTACCACCTTTATCACGCATGAATACCATTGGCGGTATTCCCAAAACTGCTTATCATCAATTATGCACCCATATTTCCTTTTAAACCCCAGTTTCTTTTCCCTTCCACCATGGAACCATCCCTTGATGCATTTTTCTCCTTTCGCACTGCCCTTTTGCCCTCCGCTAAGCCCTCTGAAGTAGTTATAGCCCTGTTCGCAAGTTTTTTATAATATTTTGATGGTTTGTTGTAGGTTTAATGGCAGATAAGCTATGAAAGCTGTCCCAGAGTCCAGTAAAGGGACATGGTTGAGGATGACGATCATCTGAGGCTGAATTCAATATTGAAAGGGATATAAAGGGTCAAAAATTCCAAGTTTTTATCAGTGTCTCATGAACACTGGTTGAGTAGTAAAGCCCTCCAGCATGCCAGCAAGCCACCTACATAGCTGATGGTGAAGACAGAGATCAGAAGAATTAAAGTTAAAAGGCATTAAGCGGAAAGTATGAAGATCAAAGGCTTAATCCACAGTTAAAGGATAAAGCGCAGTTGAAGACAAATCAATTAAAGTCAAAACAATCAGCCAGGACAAATCACAAGACAGAAGGCCTCGTGCACGTCAGAGCAAAGTAGTTAATTCAGTCAGAATGTTTGACCACCACCATGATCTTCATTTTACCTACCAAGGACAAAACTGGCAGTTACTACAAACAGAGACATTTCAATAGTCAGAGTAGTTATTTTGGATGTATAGGAAAGCCTCAAAGCCCACTTTTTCACTTAACTTTTCCCAGAAGCCTAAACAGAACCATTGCAGTCAAAAGAAATCTCCAAAAGAACACACGTTGGAGTTATTACTAGCCTGCTAGATATGCCTCAAAGATAGAAAAAACTACTAAAATGGTCCAAGAAGTTAATGTGATATTTATTAAATAGAGTGGGGCATTCAAAAGGACCCCTACTCTGTCTTAATTGATCCATTGAGACCATTTACTCCACTTCTCTTCCTCATTCACCTATAAGTACTAATTGAAGATTCATTGTAAAGGGTTGGAAAATTGTTAATTGTTGAATGGTTATTGAGTAAGAGTTGCTGAGTAGTTGTAATATAGTAGGCTGGGAAGAGGAGTATTGGATTGTAGAAAGCCATTGGACTCGAGTATATAACTAGTCTTGGACATTAAATAGACAGGCAGATTCACTGGATCTTGATCTAAATCATTAGTGATGTTTTTCCTTACTGTCACTGTTGCTTCTTATGTTTTTCATTTTGTTCATATTCTCTAATAAAGAGTAGGAAATATAGATTAGGATTTACTTCTAAAGCACCCTAATTCTGATTGATAAGCTTTATCTTTATGTTTTCTTCTAAATGTGTGTTTGAGAATGAATCAATAGAGTATAACCAGTCAAGGAATGTTGGTGAGCCCATGTCTTGCTGAGTAGAACTTGAGATGTTGTTCTTGAATGATCTTTTCACTGCATGCTAAGTAGAGTCCTGATCAAGGAAGTTTATGGTTAGCCCTGTCCCTTGTTTAGTTGTAAACAATTGTTTTGAAGACTTCCCTTAAGAGTATGCTGAAAGCAGGATATGTTAAAATTCCTTACTTGATCTTAGGCTACATTTTGTGTTTATCTCAAGTGTTTTCTACCCTTGAGTGTATGTCGAAAGCATGATAGGTTAAAAGTCCTTACTTGATCTTAGGCTACTCTCTATGTTTATCTTAAATGTTTTTCTACTTTCCGAAGGTAGTCAAGAGGATTAATGAATTGTTTGTCTGATGAGCTGACTTTAGTAGGAGTATTGACAAAAGAATTTTATGCTTTTCCCTATCCTTTGGCTTGATTTAAAATAGTCACTTTGAAAGGCTTTTTCTTGTGTAGTGAAGTTAATAGATTCTTAATTGGTTATTAGCTTTGCTTCTTTCACCACACTTCTTAACGTTTCATACCACAAACTAAACTTAAAATATCTTCTGATATAGATTACTTGCCATATGAAAACCCTTGAATAGTTGTTGTGAAGGTAAACCCTTTTATGACTCCATAGCCCAATGGATTGACACTTTTCTTATCTTTTCATGCTGAAATATCCTTTAATTTATTCCCTCCTTCACACTTCACATGACCTTCTCAGTTAATGATCCCCAACCAACAAGAAAACAAATCCCTTGTACTTCATAACTAACCTAATATCATATCATAAGCTTTAAAAGCATATCATTCTAACACACATATGGAGAGATCCCTCTTCGAATTTGGGAGGGCTAGATCCTAGGATTCCAAAGTGGTTCTGATGTTGCGTTTTCATTTGGTATGCCAATCTGCCTGGACTAAAACCTCCTGGACTAATACTTCATTAATCAAATATCCAATATAAAGTAATAGAAAGGGGTTTACCTCGTGTGTTTAAGAATAATAATGACACAAAGAGATATAAAGGTGGGAGAAAATGGGAGAGAAAAGTAAACAAATCTGATACCCAACATCTCTCTCAACTGGTCTATCTGCATGTCCTCATGCAGCTCGTCGTCTCCTTAGAACTGGGTTGGAGTGACTGTGACTGGCATGAAGCTATGTGAGGTCATATTCCTCAACCATTTCCGTCCTAGGGGGTTTATAACCTTCCGTCAAAACAACATCCTTTCGCCAATCCAGATCAACATTGTATGCAGGAGTATATCACTCGACTGGCGACAAGATAAGGGGAAACTGAAACCTCAGCCCCATCCATCTGACCCCACAGGTATGAATGCATGATATGAAACATGGCATCCTCTCTAAAGCCCATGCAAAATTAGGTGCCCCAAATGGTTCTCTTCATTTGACGGCTGAGGATGACAACATCCACCTTCTCTGACAACTGTCCAACGCTTCCTTACAGAAAATTGTAATCTGTCTGAAACATAGGTCAACACACCATTTCTGGGTTGGAAACATGTGTTCTCTACACTCCTCAATCTCTAGAAATGTGTATTGATTGTTATAAATGTTTGATGACTGGCCATGCTCCTTCCTCATCATTAGTGGCCTTCCGTCTTGGTTCTCTTCAAATGTATCACCGACCTTTCTCCACTTAATCTGATTGATGGCATAGGAGGTAAAAGCTATTAAATAAATGTCCCCCCATGAATGGAACGGGGTTAAAAGACTGATCATGCCTCAAGAAATACCCATGCATGTAGAGCTTGCACATTAAGTGTTATCCTATGATATCATGAATTTTTAAAATACGAAGAAATTGAATGGAGTCCTCAATCTCGTACAAAATATCCTTATATATACTTTCAAGACAAAAGAAAAGAAATTGTTCGTGAAGGAATAAGGCATAGCTATGTGCAGGAGGTCTGTAGGTCATTACCTATTGTGCTAGTGAGAACATCTTCTCCTTATCTGATTGCGACAGTTGCACTTGTTCTTCCAATTCTTCTATTCTGGCCTTTTATTTAGCTTGCTTCAGCCGCGCGTTATCTAACTAGTCTATGTAACCTGTGATGATCCCAGCAGCCTGTTCTTGAACCCGCATTATTTATTTCTTATGGTCACTCGCAGAAAACTGCCACTTTTGGATTTTAGCAGCCAAGAAAAATTCTCGGCCTTCAAACAACTCTTCAATCGAGGTAGTCTATGTAGCTGTGGAGGAGACCACAATTTTTGGATTTATTGCCCTCCATTCGTAGACTTTTACCTTCTTATTCAACCAGGAAACTTGCCTTTTCAACTCCCGAACCTCCCTTTTCAATCTCATGGTTTCACTCAACTATAGCTGATACTTCTTCTTGAGAGGACATCTTATTTTCTCACACTATTCAATCCATTCCTGTTTGACAATAAATTCAGTTTATGGGCCTATGACAGGCTCAAGAGGTGGCAGAATGCTGCCAGTATTATCAGTTGATTCTTTTGTTAAGCCTTTCTGGCTGGGTTCCGCATCTTCGAGGGCTTCTTCCTCTATATTCACTTCAGGGACTCCTTCCATATGGTCGGCATTTCCGTCGACCACTTTGTGTCCCGGTGTTTCCATAGGGACCTCATCTTCTTTGCAAGTCTCTGAGTGTTCCAATAGAGATTCAACAATGACTGGGACGATCTTGGCCATTTCCTCTCATAGGTCTACAAATTTAAGCACAGGAAGGACAACTACTTCCTCCATGAATCGTTTGGGCGAGTGGAATCCCCTTGCCCCTCTAGGAATCATAGAGTGGAATGGAGAACGAGGGATAGCTTCATCATCATTATTTCCGAATTGAGCTGGAGTTTCATGCATTACTACCTCATTTGGGGTCGATGCTAGTTCTTGTGGGGCAGCATTGATTTCGAAGCTTGTTTCCCTTCTGTCATCTCGCTCTTTTTTCATATTTTCTTCTTCTAAGGTCGATACTGGTTCTTGTGGGATAGTATCGACCTCCTGATGTATTCCTTCTCTATCTTCCAATTCCTCATGAATTTCCTCTCTGCTTCCCTATTCTAGCTGGATCGGGAGTGGTTCTTGTGTAACACCGCCAATTGTTTCAATATCCATATCTGCTCAGGCAGGTGATGTTGTTTCTTGCAAAATAGCATCACTTGCCATCCCTCTGTTTGCCATTTCACTTTCCTGTTCTTTATTGAAAAAATTCGACGACTCTATGACAATATTGACGTCACGCATGATATCCATAATTCCATCATTAATGGGATCCTCAAGCGAGGCCGGTTCTTGTGTGGCAGCCTCGATTGTGCCGCCAATTATCTCCTCTATTACCATTTCATCCGGTTCTTCCTGATCAACCTCCATTTCCACTTCTTTGGGTTCCTCTTGATCAACCTCGATTTCCATTTCTTCGAGTTCCTCTTGATCAATTCCCTCCGAATGCTCTTCTTCTGCTAAACCAGCCGGGGAGACTAGTTCCTCTTCTCTGGCAGCAATAACAACTGCTATCTCTTCTTCTAAGGATCCACAGGGTTCCGCCCAGGAGACCCAATTTTTTTTTATTGCATGGATGACCAATAAACGCACCAATCCATCGTTGGAGAGCACTACTGGCATCCAGCGTGAACGCCGAGCGGACTGTGCCATGTGCTGCAACTATTTCAATAGGAAGAAGGGAATGTTTAAGGCATGCACCTGAGCCTATGGAAATCGAAGGTGTGTTAGAATTTTAAAATGATATTTAAATAGAGTTGTGACCCAGCCTTCGCAAGTTATGTATTTCATTACAAAACCTATGACTTCGTTCTAAGGATACGACAGAGTATTGCACTTATATCCTCTACCCAATTGAACGACACTTTCCCCTGCCTACAAGAATAATTCGGGAAACTCCAGGAGAGAAACTCTCTAAGAAAACCATTGCTACCCTTGCTCTCTCAGCCCGCTAACTTCTTCATTTACCTCTTCTGTGACAGGAACTTCCAGTCCTCTGACCCGCGAGTGATTCTCGTCCAAATTAAGTGCAAACTCCATTGTGATTCCCTTGTCAAACCCCTATAATCTATCGAAGTAGGTATCCCACCCTGCATTGACAAATATTTTCCATACCTCTGGATTACTATGGACCGAAGCTATATTTTCAGGCTCATGCTGCACAGCCAGTCCTCCCATACTTTGGGGACTCGTAACAACACTTTTTGGAACAATAGAACAGTGGGCGAAATGGTGGATACCAAATTTGGAAAAACAACATGGTGAAAATGAAAGGTGGTAATGGTAAATACATATGGTAATTCTTGAAAACAGAGGAAAATCATAAAAAAGTATGGTTCGTGTGGTGAATAAAATAGAAATTATTTCATATGGAGTGGAAAGGATGTGTTACAGATCCCAATACGCTTTTAATGATTATATAGAGTATTGATTAGGATCATAGGGTTTACCACACATGGATTTATAATAATGGCTTACGGAATCATCATTACGCCATCATTAAATTATGATGGCACCCCCCCCCCCCACAAATTAAATTTTGTCGTCTACGGCATTAAAGTCTTCAAATGGGATATTTAATTAAATCGGTAAAAGTCAAATGGAGGCGTGCCTGGCGGCCTACCTGGACAATGTGACGGTTGGTAGGATGAGGGCACAGTAATGATGTGGTTGGAGTAACAACAATACGAGTATCAGCATCCGGAGCAATAACATCTAGAGTAGTAGTACAACGAGTAGGAGCAGTGCGAGTAGTAGCCTCTGGAGTAACATCAGTGTGAGTAACAACATCTAGAGTAACAACAGTGTGAGTATCAGCATTTGGAGTAACATCAGTGTGAGTAACAACATCTGGTGTAACAAAATCTGGAGTAACAGTAGTGCAGTAATGGCATCTGGAGTAACAGCAATGCGAGTAACATCATCCAGTATAACAACATTGATTAAGGAGTAACAACATCGAGTAGTAGCACTCGAGTAATAGCACCATGAATAGCAGCAACTGAGTAACAGCATCATGAGTAGCAGCAACTGTATAAAAACATCATGAGTAGCAACAACCGAGTAACAACACCATTAATAACAGAAACCGAGTAACAACATCATGAGTAGCAGCAACCAAGTAACAACACCATGAGTAGTAGCAACTAGTGACAACATCATGAGTAGCAGTAATCGATACTTGTAAAATTTTTCCTTCATTTTTACTCCTTAGTAGTAACTCCCGCAAAAATACAAAAATATAAATAGTAATAATATAATTCTTTATTCTTTTATTATTATTATTTTTTTTAGGGCAAGGAGGCAGAGGAAAAGCTCTCCACGCTGATAACCTTCAAACCAAATTTTGGAGAGAGGTGTTTGATGAAAGCATCCTTAGAGGTTGGGCAGTGGTATAATCTCAGGTGATGTCCATTGGCTATGAATGAAGCACGTGTATCATCAATTGTGACTAGTCTGACTGTTCCATTATCAAA
Organism: Pinus albicaulis; assembly: GCA_034641835.2. Taxonomy (NCBI): domain Eukaryota; kingdom Viridiplantae; phylum Streptophyta; class Pinopsida; order Pinales; family Pinaceae; genus Pinus; species Pinus albicaulis. The sequence continues at coordinate 781,265,064 of CM076571.1, forward strand.
TACACCGTCCACCTCATAAGGTCCCATCCAGCGAGTGCAAATTTTTCCCTTAAAATCCTTAAAGTAGGAGTCATAGAGTAGTGCCCAATCTCCCCTCTGAAACACCTTATTCTTAATAAAATTATCATGCCATTTCATTCTCTACTGCTGAATACCAGTGGTTCTCTGGACATCCATTGAACAGATTTCATCTAGTTCATTGAGCTGGGCTAGTCAGTGTTTCTGGGCATCTGAAAGATCCAAACCAACTTCAAGAGCTGTTATGAGCGTATTGATTTCAAATTATATTAGAAACAACAAGGATTTCCCATAAACCAACTCGAATGGTGAAAACCCAGTCGTATTCCACCATGTTGTTATGTACGCCCATAGAGCTTCAGGCCGCTTCTGAGCCCAATCCCGACGATGGTATGCCACATTTTTTGTCAAGATATTTTCTAATGTCTTGTTTGTGCTTTCCACTTGTCCATTCGCCTGGGGGTGGTATGGAGACGTCACCCTATTCTTGACCCCATATTTCTGCATAAGCTTTTCTATCACGTGTGATGTGAATTGTGCTCCTCCATATGAAACAATCTCTCTTGGAGTACCATAACGAGCAAAAATTTCTTCAAATAGAAAATCTGAGACCACCTGCTTTGTTTCTTTCGCAACAGCTTTGGCTTCTACCCATGTAGTCATGTAATCAGTACAGACTAAGATGTGGACCTTTTGTTGGGAGGGTGAGTTAAAGGGTCCAACGAAGTCAATAGCCCATTTTTCAAAAGGTTCAAGGACTACATGTTCCTGCAAAGGCATTTAATTAACTCAACCGCGTTGTCCCATACGTTGGCAACTATCACACCTCCTTTTGTCCATCCTGAAAGATAGAAGGCCATTAATATCCCATTTGTAGCACCTTATGGCATGTTCTTTTGTCTACAAAATGCCCTCCACAAGGGCCATCATGGGAAGCCTTCAATACTTCATAAATATCATCCTCAGATACACAACGCCGAATCTGCTTGTCAGCTCCTGTATCAAAAAGGTACCCTGCCATCCAAGAATATTGGGCATTGTAATGAATAATTCTTTTTTGTTCCCTGTATGACAAATGAGGAGGCACTTTTCCTGTAGCAAGATAGTTAGCAATATCTACATACCACAGAGGTTTAGTAGAATCTGCAAAAGGATGTTCATCGGGAAAACTATCTTCTATAGGTGTGCATTTGTCATTGTTATCCATTCTATATAGGAAATCAGAAACTATGTTATCTTTTCCTAGTTTATCTACTATTGTGATATCAAATTCTTGAAGAAATAGCAACAATATTGTAACATGGCCGGGAGTAATAGGTTTCTTCATCAAATACCTGATTGTTGCATTATCAATATGTACAAAAGTAGGATACCCATTGATGTAGTGCCAGAACTTATTGACAACATAAATGACAGCCAGGAATTCTTTTTCTGTCATCGTATAATTCAGTTCAACAGGAATTAAATTCTTGCTAACATAATAAATTGCATACGGTGTTTTGTCTACCTACTGTCCTAAAACAGCTCCTACTATTGTCTGAGAAGCATCAGCATCTATGTGAAATGGTAATGCCTAGTCAGGTCCTCGAAGGATTGGAGCCTTACAAACCAGCCCCTTAATTTTTGTGAAAGTTGTCTCACAGCCTTCAGTCCACAAGAATTCTGCATCTTTTGTTAGCAATTGAAAAATTGGATGTGTTATTTCAGTAAAATTTTCTATAAAGCGTCTGTAATAACCAGCACAACCAATAAAGTTACATACCTGTGTGGGTGTTTTGGGTACCGGAAAGTGCAATGTTACCTCTAATTTAGCTGAATCAACTCGAATTCTAGTAGCTGAGAGAAAATGCCCCAGTACTATTCCTTCTTCTCTCATCATATAGCATTTGAATGTACTCAGAGATACGTGGGTTTGCTTACATCTTTTGATTACTTTCTCTAGATTTTCCAATCCTTCCTCAAATGTGTTTCCATATGGAGTAAAATCATCCATATATATTTCAACGCTATCATCGAGTAAATCAGAAAAGATTCCCAGAATTTCCCTCTGGAGGGTGGTAGGGGCATTACACAGGCCAAATGGGAGGACCCTATATGCAAAGGTTCTCCATGGGCATGTGAAAGTCATTTTATCCTGGTCTTCTGTGGCTACCTGGATCTGGTTATATCCACTGAATCCATCTAGGAAGGAAAAGAACTTCTTCCTAGCCAAGGTATATAGGACTTGGTCAATGAATGGCAAAGGGAAATGCTCTTTTTGATTTTCCTTATTTAGCTCCCTGTAAACTACACAGATCCGCCATTTACCATTATTTTTGGGAACAATCACTAGCGGAGATACCCATTGGCTATCTGAGATGGGGTAAATGAATCCTACATCCAATAATTTTTGTAATTCTTCTTTGACAATGTTCTTGAGAGCAGGGTTCATTCTCCGTTGGGGCTGTCTCACAGGGCGGAAATCTTCCTTAATATAAATATGATGAGTACATAAGTTAGCAGGGATCCCCTTCATGTCGGTATAATCCCAGGCAAAAGCTTCTTGATGATCTTGAAGGACTTTCAAAATCTATTTTGTCTGGGATTCAGACAGATTTAGGTTGATATTAAGTGTTTTCCCTAGTTTAATCTCAATTAGAATACTATCATGGGATGAGGTTACAGGAATGTCTTCAATTTCATCTTCTGGTTCAATGTTTTCCTGTGTTTCACAACTCATAGTAGATTCTAAAATTTGACAAGTTGAATTAGAAACAGAACTGGAATCATTAATAAAAACGTTAATGGCATCGTCCTCGGTTTTTGTTTTAAATTGAAGGGCCTGCCCAATAGTAAGGATTGGTCTAACTTCTTCATTTCCAGGTTCAGGCTCTTTTATTTTTAGAGGTTTCTGACTGGTTAATAATTTTTCAGATAGGATAGGTTCTGTAGGAGGGTAAAGAGTAAGATTCTTTATAACTGTCCCATTTGATATGATCATATGCCAATCTAAAGAGTAAGATTCTTTGTAACTGTCCCATTTGATATGATCATATGCCCAAATTGGCACTCTATGTAGGTGTCTACAGTTGCGAGCCAAGTTCTTCCCAGGATCAATGGATGACCACCAAATGAAGATCGAGTATGTAATACAACGAGGTCCATAGGATAATTACATGAATCTACTGAAATAATCAAATCTTCCAATTTCGCCACCGGTTTAATTGTAGACCCATCTACTAGCTCCAGAATAGTAGGGGTTGGTTTAATATCTCCAAGAATTAATGTGTTCATTGTTTCAGAGGTGGTAATGTTGATGGAAACTCCCAAATCTACCAGTATGTTTGGAATTTCAACCCCATTGATCTGTACTGTTAGAATCGGGTTTCATGGATCTCCATATTTTACACGCATGATATTTCCTAACATGATGTCAGATAATCTACCCATCACATGAATGGTTAATGGATCCTTAGGTTTATTCCCTAGTTTCTTAGAGAAGTACACTTTGAGAGTCTTTGCATATATAGGTACATCCCTCATAGCCTGCATCAAGGGTATTTTAACAAAGAGATTTTGCAATTCCCTTAGGAAATCAAACTCTGCTTGAGGGTTTGGTTTATTCAAGGTCAGTCTTTCAAGATATGGAGGAGAAATTGAATGACCTTGATTAGTAATAGATTGGGAAGGTTTCTGTTTCATTATGTTTTGGTCTGATTTATCCCCAACTGTCCTCTATTATAGTTCTGTATCTTCACTGTCAATTTTTTCTATAATAACACGTGAAGTGGGAGCATTTACTACCCACCCATATCATAGGTTTATCTCATTAAGTCCTGTGGTAGAAATGCTATAAGATGTAAGGTTAAGAGTGTCTGTTTGCTGGACCCATTTATTATTAGGAATCAGATTGGGCTAGATAGGAAGCTGGGGTTTAAGGTCTGGGTTTCCTGGAGGTACATTGGAGGGCAACTGAAGTTGTTGTTGAGGTATAGATTGAGGAAAATGACCAGTAGTATAGGGCCCATGCCAGTTCTGATTCCATGAAGGATTCGAACTGGCCTGGGGAACCCATTGTTTCCAGGGGGGATACTGATATTGAGACCACATAGTTGAAAAAAGTGTAGATTGGGGACCCATATTAAAATTATTAAAATACTAAGCTGGGTCCTGAAACATACCTGGATTCATAGATGGTGGTCGAGGTTGCCATGGCCTTTTCTACCCCATGAAGTATAGCTAGTCTACCACATTTTCTTCACTTTCCCCTTGAAAAACTGCCTTCAGTTTGGGCAAGGAAGGACACGAGCTGGCTACATGAGTCTTTTCACAGATTGTGCAGGCTTCCACTGTGTTTAAGGGGTATTCCTTCAAAGGATACTTCTTTTTGCACCGTGGGTAGAATATATCCATAGTCTTTTCCAACTCCATCTGTTTCTGTTTTGCTTGTAGAGTGCCCATCTGGGCAGATAATGTACTCAGGATATCAGTCCTTAGGTTATCCAGTAGGTTTCCATTTTTTTCTTTGTAACCCCTCCACTAGAAGTCTTTGATGACTGAATTCCTTGTCCACTCCTTGCAGCCCCCCGTGAACACTTAATGCAATAGTCATAGCTAGTGTCGAAGTCTTCTTTTGAAATGTCCCCCTTTCTTACTATGTTCAAAAGTTGTAGGGAATCTTCCTTAAGTGCCCGGAGAAGAATGATATTTAGAATGTTCTTATCCAGGTCACTATGGCTTGATCTCTGCAATATGTATTTAAATCGTTCCACATAGTCTTCCATGTTTTCGTCCTCTTTCTGTGCAAACTTAAATATTTCCTCCTCAATGTCGCAGGATTTACAATTATCTTGGTATTTATCCAAGAATGCTTCTTTCATCCCCTCCCATGAGGTAGTTGTGCTCCCTCCTAAACCCATGAACCATCTCAGGGCTATCCCTTTTAAGGTAGCAGGAAATATTTTTAATTTCTGAGCATCGGAAATATAATCATATCCTAGATAAACAATGTCAAATTCGAAGAGGAACGTATCAGGGTCTTCAGAAGAAATCCCATGGAAACTATAAAGAGCTATTAAGGGGATGGGTCTCATTAGTGCATCACCTACATTGTTTCTGATTGGAAAATCAATAGAAGAACTTACAGGTTTCATAAATACCCTCCAATACTCACTTGGGATTTCAACTGGTTCTGCAGCTAGTACTTGGAGTGATTCAAATGTAGGAGTTTTAACCGCACTCCACTGGTCCTTTGGTGATGTGAAATCCTTCATGAATTCTCTCTCCAAATAAGAATTTCTTTACTCGATTGCAGGAGGTTTTACAGCACTCCCTTGGTCTCGTGGTGATGAAAACCCTTTTGGAGGTTCTTCTTCCCAATTAAAATTGCTCAGTTCTTCTGATCCTATACTTGTTATTTCTTCCCCTTCTGCTGACGGCAAGGATGTATCCTCCATCGGTACCCTATTTATTATTTATTCCACCATCAAAAGAATTTCTGCTGGTACTATGGATGGCACTGGTTGCTCCATAGACTTCCCTTCGGACTTCATCTAAACCTTTACCTTGACAATAGTGCGAGATGATGCCTTAGATTTAGATTTTTCAATGATCTCCTGAATATATGTCTTCCTTCCCAGATCCTTTCCTTTGTTTGGGGGTCTTCCTCTGCCCCTCTTATTTAGATCCTTGTTCATATAATTTTTGAAGAGGGTTCATGAAAGTAGCAAAAGTGCTCCGAACCCAGAGCAGGACAGATAGCTTCTTCCTCGGGACGAGAGAGTAGGTTCAAAAAGACAATAAACTAAAAGAACAAAATCAAAGCTTAGGACCTAAAGTAGGGTAATCAAATACCCTCCTTAGGACGAGAAGTTTGCCCTTCATAAAAGAATCAAAAAGAAGAAAGCTGAAAACTATGCCCAGGACTTAGGGCAGGGTAGCAAAATGCCCTCCCCAAGACGAGGGATCAATTCTAAAGAAAAAAATAAAAAGAAGGAAAAGAAAACACATAGCACTACACTCAGGACTCGAAGTAGGGCAATAAATTCCCTACCCAAGACAAGAAATCAACCCTTAGATCAGTTGCAGATCCTATTCTTACACTTGTTAGCCTTCCCCGACAACGACGCCAAAATGTTGGTGTCCGGATGTGAACAATATGAAAACCATTTTTGCACATAAATTATCAAACCGAGGGCATTAGTTATTTCAAGACGAACGACATAGTATATGCAGGAGCAATCACATGACCTGTTGTAGATCGCAAGCTTAATTCCATAAACACACAGACTACTGTAACAACAATTAAAACAAATTGCAGAATTAAAAAGACATTTACAACAATTAAAAGATTACACTGGAACGAAAGTAAAAAATCCAAAACAAAACATGAAAACAATGGAAAGAAACGTAATGCAACACCTGATCAGAAGAGTGGGCCCAACTCTCTGATAAGGGCTGCGGCAAGCTCACAAATTACAGGTGAAACAACAGGGTGCTATGCATTCAGTTAATTACATAATATAATGCTAAAAAATCTGTATGTAATGGGCTTAACCCCGATTCACAGCCTGTAGGCCCTCTTTATACATCTTTTCAGGAAATCACAAATTTCCTCCAACAACTACATATCTACAATTATACAATACGTTGCGACAACAACCTATTGCCAAAATGAAACCATGAAAAAGCCTAAGTCGTCGCTGGGGTGAAACAAAGTCTGTTACATTGTAGCAGCAAGTGAAAGCAACGCTGGGATTTAGGAGCCTCTCCACGAATCGTAGCTGTAACGTTCCTGCTTTTCACTGAATCTACAGAAATATCGGGGTTAACATTTGCAAGAGGGTAAAACCTCATGGACTAATACTTCACTAATCAAATATCCCATATAAAGTAAGAGAAAGTGGTTTACCTCGCGTGTTTAAGAATAATAATGACACAAAGAGATAGAAAGTGGGCGAAAATGGGAGAGAAAAGTATACAAATCTGGTACCCAACACCAATTACTATGCCACCATTAGAGAAAAATTATTAAAGAAAGACAAAGACAACGATTGTAGAGGAAATGACATCTCCTCCTTGTAACTATGAGTTAGTTGGAATATCAGAAGTTCTTGTTTCTATGAATCAAAGGAAAAAATTTACAAAAGGGACACCTAAGGAAACATGGGTGGACAAAATATCACAAGAAGAAGAGAATGAACCCTCATTAGCTAAATTGTATGGGGTTTGTCGATGTCACACAAGGCCTGTGAAAAAACTTCGATTAAAATTCAAATTAAAACAAAACCCTACCCTGGCTGAAGAGATCATTTAAATATACGATTCAACAATTAAAGATATGATGATCAACAAATAAATAGGTTCTAGTTCCAAGGTAAAAATATAAAAAAGAAGTACCGAAGGCCAAATGACGAAAAACTAAGGAAAAGGAGTCTGTTGTGATAAAGGAGATAGACCTGTTACTATGGGAAATAAGGAAACTAAAATATGTTTAAATACAACAAGCACAAATGATTTTTTCAACATTTTTTTTGTTAATTTTTATGTAAAACACTGACAATTATTTTGTCAATGCCTACCCCAGTTGTGCTCTGATATATAGTGCCAGTGATTTTGTCAGTGCCCAGCCTTGAAACAATTTTAAGCAGTTGTTAAAGACTTGGTTTGCAAATAAATATGAGGTGTAAAGAGGTGTTTTTTTGTGGTAAAATATCAGTTTCAAAGTCTAAGGAAGTGGTTATTTTCATTAGATTTTCAAGGCCTAAAACAAGACATTTCCAGATTTCATGACAAAAAAACAGTATTATGTTCCAATACTTTCTTTCAGCAGTTTTTTTAGCCTTAGATAATTTTGGATATCATTTTTTTAATGTATATTATGAATAATCATCAAACCAAGATTTGTAAAATTTATATCTAAATAACGTAAAAAACAAGGTATATTTTCCATAATTATATTACAATTAAAGCTTCCTTTAATTTATGAAGTTTGTTGTAAATAGTTTGGCTATAAAGCAGTTTTGGTAAAAAGTCAAAATGTTTGGTTTTGGAAAAGAAAATAGACTCTTTGTATTTTTTTGTGATCTATTCTGAGTTTAATAGAAATCATCCCTAGATAGTTTTCCCAAATATTTATGTGCCATTGTTTTGTAGTTAGTTTCCTTCAGTGATTTTCATTTCATTTGTTCACCTTAAATTTTTTTCTTCATATCTGAATAAGAGTTATATGCTTTATAATTAATCAATGATGCTCTAAACATGGTATTTTTATATGATTCCATCTAAAGTTACTGTGTAATTCATCTTTGATGCTTCACTATCCTGGTTTGTAAAACTTTTTCTACAATTTATCTTGGCAATTTGAAAGTCTAGTAAAATAGTTTCTATCTTTCCTTTGTAATATTTATATTCATTCCAATGTGTTTCTTATGATTATTTATTAAGTTTAAATAAGTGTAGAACCCATGCCCAAATGTTATTTTCTTCTCTTCCCTACCATTTTTTTCAAAACCCTACTGAACTCACGATCTAGCCACAATACTAAGGACGAAATCAACTGTTGTGGTGACAATGGGTGGTTTATTCGTAAAGGAGAGTACCCTGTATGGGTTAAAGGGGATAGAATTTAGCTCAAAATATTAGTTTGAAATAGTTAACTTATATTTTTCTCCTCTATAGCCAAGGAAAATTATTGAGTTATAACACCTACAATATTCATTGACAAGTACACCCAAGAAAATGTTGAGATTCAACAAGACAATGAGCTTAGTGAAAAGAATCACCTTCACTAAGTTGGCCCGCAGGATATTTTTGGCGCAAAGTATATTTTTAGACTTTGTCTACTTTTAGACATGTCGATCATATTCTATGAGTTGCAGGATGCTATTTGTGGATGGTTCGTCAAGTTGGAAAAATAGATGGACTTCTATTTTTAAACATTTTGGGCGGAGTCTATTTTTAGACTGCTAGTCTAAAAATAGATATGTCAAATATTATTAGCTCTTAATAATATTTGGACTCTAAAAATTATCTTATTCTCTTGGAGCACTTCAGTTCAGTGTACATATGTGGCACAACAACCGACAAAAGGAATTACACTATTCCTGAGGGTTTACTGGAGCTATTTCATGGAGGACTCAGTTAGAACTCAAGTGGCAGAGTTATGACACAGTTGGAAGAAGTATTTCTGGAGTTGTATTTATTTTAACTCAGTTAGACTCAGTTGAGCTAGTTGTATCTAGTCTAACTGATTGATACACTAGTGAGAGTGGAGTGAATTAATTATTTAATTAATTCACAAATAATAACTCATTAATCAACTGAACAATACAGCAGTTAACTATAGTGCATGGCAGTTTCAATGGAGACCAATGGAGAGATAGGTGAAAGGGCAAGATAGACTATCAGTTGTGACTATAATGATGCATTGATTGCATCCAACACTCAGTGAACATGCCAATGAGGATTGTGTGAGCAAGGATGGAGTAGTTCGAACTCATTCAGAGCCATTATTCAGCAGAGATTGTGTAGTAGAGGCAGCCTAATAGGTGGCAAAGATCGGTGGATGGATTTGCAAGATCAGGCCTGATTAGTGTGTAGCGATTGTATTGTACTGAGAGCTTGATATGATCATCTTTGAATGAGGATTGTTACATGATCTCTATGACATATATTATATACAGATATTTGGGGTTTTCAGCTTCAGGCTTTTCCATTAAACAATTGTGTTAATGTGTGTGAATTTTTATTATTTCATGTGTGCATTACAATCTTGATTTAATTTTCTGCAAATGATCAATGGTGGAATAGATTCTGTATTTTGTATGAAGTTAAAATAGCATGATATCAGGATAATATTGGACATATAACACATAATCTATATAATTTATACATGGTATCAGAGCTGTGTTGATCATTGGAGGAGATTGCAATTATTGAAGCGGTTGAGTTTTGTGCTGGTGGAATTTGAATTTGCTGCAGTGTTTTCTTGGTGTCGAAGTTGAGCATTCATTGAAATGTCTTTCAACGGATTGCGATTGGAGTGTGTCCTTAATTGGAGCTCAAATTACATAGCATGGAAGGACAGGATGGAGGCAGTGCTGGATGATAATGGGTTAAAGGAGTTCATAGATGCTGATATTCGGAAGCCTGCTTCTAGCGATACAGCCACACTTGACGCATGGAAAAAGAATGTAGAAAAGTGTCAAAGGATTCTGTTGGAAGGTATGAAGGACCACATTGTGTCCAGCCTTCACGGGAAAGCCACTCCATTCTTAATGTGAAATGCTTTGATAGACTTTTTCCAAAGCAAAAGTGACTAGAGGAACTTGGCACTTAAAGACAAACTCAGAAAAATAAAAATGGAAAAAGGCGACAGTATTCAAAAATACCTCACAAATTTTGTCCACTGCAAGGATGAGATGGGAAGTGTGGGGGTTACTGTTGATGAAGAAGACTTGGTGAGCTTGGATCTCCTTGGGCTTCCGAAGTGTTGGCATAGCTACGAAGACTTTGTCAATGGACGAGAGAAATTGCCAGGATGGGAGCGACTTTGGTCAGATCTTGTGCAGGAGGAAATAAGGTGGGGTACCAGGGATGGATCTTCATTGAAGAATGAAGATGAAGAAAATTTTTCTTTGGCTACCAAAGCTCAGAAAGGAAAAGGGAAGAAATCTTCCAAATCCAAAGCTAAAGGCAAGAAGTAGGATTTGTCCAAGGTGAAGTGTTTTCACTGTCACCAGCACGGGAATTTCACCACTAATTGCCCATAGAAGAAGAAAAATAAGAGTGCTTCTAGTTCTACAGCAGGAGAGGCCTTAGCCTCACAGTTTGAGCTCGAATTTTCTTTGATCGCATGCTTGGTTTCAAGTGTGATGGGATCGGTGTGGTTTCTTGACAATGGTGCATCTTTCCATATGACTGGAGACAAAGATTTTTTTAGTGATCTGGAGGAAAAGGATCTTGGAGTGCACATCGAGATGGGCGATGATGGTAGATGCGGTGCAACTGGTATCGGGACCATTTCCTTTGAGAGGGAGTTCGGTAAACCTTTCATCTTGAAGGATGTCATGCATGTTCCAGGATTGAAGAAGAATCTGATCTCCATGGAAATGTTGGAAGACAAGGGTTATGATGTTGTTTTCAGTGAGGGAAAAGCCTTCCTTCGACATAAAACAACTGGTCAAACCAGGAGGATAGGGATTCAAGTTAAGAATCTTTATCAATTTCAGGTATATGGTTGCACTGCAATGGCAGGAAAAGCAGAAGGAGTGGTGAGCCAAGATGAGGGTGAATTGTGGCACAGGAGATTTGGCCATCTTCACCATGGCGCTTTGAAAATTTTGCAGCAGATCTCTACCGGGCTTCCCAAAGGTACACTTGAGGAGTCAGATCAGTGCAAGGGATGTACTTTGGGAAAATTTGTGAAGACCACTTTTCATGAGAAGGATAGTCATGCTTCGACGATCCTTGAAAGAATTCACACAGGCGTGTGTGGACCTTTCGTGGTTGTTTCAACAGCAAAGCACAGGTATTATGTGATATTTGTTGGTGACTTTTCTCGTAAGTGCTGGATCTTCTTCATGCAGAAGAAGAGCGAGACATACTCAAAGTTCTGTGATTTCAAGGCACTGGTTGAGAAGGAGTCGGGGAAGCAGGTGAAAGCTCTAAGGAGAGATAATGGTGGTGAATACATCTCTGGAGAATTCAAAGACTTCTGTAGCAAAGAAGGAATTCAAAGAGAACTCATAACGCCTCATAACCCACAACAAAATGGGGTGGTGGAGAGAAGGAACAGAACGATCATGGGTGCTACATGGGCGATGTTGCATGATTAAGGCCTTCCCATACACTTATGGGCTAAGGCATGCAACACTGTGGTTTATGTGCAAAACTATTGTCCTCATAGAGTACTTGGCATGAGTACACCCGAAGAGGCGTTTTTTGGTAAGAAGCCTAATATTTCTCAATTGAAGATTTTTGGCTCACCTGTTTACATTCATGTGATGAAGCATGCTAGGAAGAAGCTGGAACCAACCGTAGAGGTTGGGATATTTTTGGGGTACACAGAAACACCCCACAATTATCATGTGTATTTTCTAGACAGTCGGATGACTGTCATGCGACGGGATATCAAATTTAATGAGGAGAAAGGCATGAATTTGTCGCTTGAGAGGGAGCTACTTGTTCCTAAAGACGAGCCTTAAGATGTGGATCAGCCATAAGAGGAGGTTCATGGAGTGGAAGAAACCACTCATGCAGCACCAAACATCAGAGGGTGGAAGCGCTCTACAGAAGATGAGCGACTGAATCTTGATATAGTGCAGAATGTAGGAGTTCCTACATCATAGCGCAGATAGAGACAATCACCTGACTGATTTAATGGATACATGGCTCTAATGAGCAAGTGTATCGTGACGGAGCCATCCTCTTTCGAGGAAGCTATGGAGGATCCCGCATGGGTAGTTGCCATGGTGGAAGAGTATGATTCAATTTTCAAAAATAGTGCATGGGAGATTGTCCCAAGAAATCAGTGGTAGGTTCGAGATGGATCTACAAAGTGAAGCAAGTTGCTGATGGGAGCGTTGAGAAGTATAAGGATAGATTGGTTGCCCGGGGATTCTCACAGATCGAGGGGATCAACTATGAAGAAACCTTTTCACCTGTCACAAGGTATTCTTCCATACGGACCATCCTTTCTCTCTTAGCGCAGATGGGTTGGCACATTCATTAGATGGATGTGAAGACTGTGTTCGTCAACGAAATCATTGAGGAGGAGGTGTACATTGAGCAGCCTGAAGGATTCGAAATCTTTAGTAGCGAGTCGCATGTGTGCAGGCTGAGAAGAGTGTTGTATGGGCTGAAACAAGCACCTCGTGCTTGGTACACACGGATAGATAATTATTTCATCGAACTTGGTTTCGCCAAGAGTGAGGTGGATCCAAACCTATACCAAATTGTGGTGGAGGGTAAGATTTTGATCATTTTGCTTTATGTAGATGATTTAATACTAACAGGTGATGAACTATTAATACACTCATGCAAGGCAGATCTTGCAAATGAGTTAGAGATGAAGGACTTGGGCCTCCTTCATTATTTCCTGGGATTGGAAATTTCGCAATGAAAAGGTGAACTGTTTGTGTCTCAAGGAAAGTACGCTCAAGAGATACTGGAGAAGTTTCACACGCAAGGCTGCAAGGCTATCGACACTCCCCTTCCTGGTGGTTGGAGGAAGGAGGATGCTACATCGGTAGAGGTAGTGGATGCCACTGTTTATCGATAGTTGGTTAGTTCGCTCATGTATTTAGTCAATACAAGACTAGACATATGATATGCGGTGAACCAGCTTTCACAAGCGATGGTTAATCCTACCAATATATTTTTGAAGGCAGGCAAGCATGTCCTGAGGTATCTCAGGGGCACATCTGGGTATGGATTGTGGTAAAGACAGTCAGATGAGGTGAAGCTGCATGGCTTCATCGATGCAGATTGGGTAGGAAGCCCAACAAATAGAAAGAGCACATCTGGAGGGATTTTCAATATCATATCTACAACAGTTTCTTGGTACAGTAGGAAACAAAGATCTATGGCACTCAGTTCAGCGGAGTCTGAGTACATGGCAGCAAGTTTGGCTGCATGCGAGGCTAGATGGATCAGGAAGATCTTGTTCGGTTTGTTCGGTTCTCATTTAGATCCTACTGTGATATATTGTGATAATCAGAGTTGCAATAAAGTCTCGGTTAATCCAATATTTCATGATAGATCTAAACATACTGACATCCAGTACCATCATATCAAAGATTGTGTGCAGTGGAAGATCATGTTGCTTTCTTACATTCCTACGGAAGATCAGGATGCAGATATTCTGACGAAGGCGCTCACCAGGAGAAAATTAGAATACCATAGAGATAGGATCGGGGTGGCAGATAATACCTATCTTGTTGAGAGGGAGTGTTGAGATTCAACAAGATGATGGGCTTAATGAAAATATTCGCCTTCACTAAGTGGGCTCGCAGGTTATTTTTGGCGCAAAGTATATTTTTAGACTATGTCTATTTTTAGACATGTCGATCATATTCTATGAGTTGTAGGATGATATTTGTGGATGGTTGGTCAAGTTGGAAAAATAGATGGACTTGTATTTTTAGACATTTTGGGTGGAGCCTATTTTTTGACTGCCAGTCTAAAAATAGATATGTCGAATATTACTAGCTCATAAAAATATTTGGACTCTAAACATTATCTTATTCTCTTGGAGCACTTCAGTTCAGTGCATAGATGTGGAACAACAGCTAACAGAAGGAATTACACTATTCCTGAGGGTTTACTAGAGCTATTGCATGGAGGACTCAGTTAGAACTCAAGTGGCAGAGTTATGACACAGTTGGAAGAAGTAGTTATGTAGTTGTATTTAGTTTAATTTAGTTAGACTCAGTTGAGCTATTTGTATCTAGTCTAACTGATTGATACACTAGTGAGAGTGGAGTGAATTAATTAGTTAATTAATTCACAAATAATAACTCATTAATCAACTGAACAATACAACAATTAACTACAGTGCATGGCAGTTTCAGTGGAGACCACTTGAGAGATAGGTGAGAGGGCAAGATAGATAGTGATGCATTGATTGTATCCAACACTCAGTGGAGATGCCAATGAGGATTGCATGAGAAAGGCTGGAGTAATTCGAACTCATTCAGAGCCACTCTTCAGCATGGATTGTGCAGTAGAGGCAGGCTAGCAGGTGGCAAAGATCGGTGCATGGATTTGCAAGATCGGGCCTGATTAGTGTGCAGCGATTGTATTGTACTGAGAGCTTGATATGATCAGCTTTGTATGAGGATTTTTACATGATCTCTATGACATATATTATATACATATAGTTGGGATTTTCAGCTTCAGGCTTTCCCGTTAAAAAACTGTGTTAATGTGTGTGAATTTTTATTGTTTCATGTGTGCATTGCAATCTTGATTTAATTTTCCGCAAATGATCAATGGTGGAATAGATTCTGTATTTTGCATGAAGTTAAAATAGTGTGAGATCAGGATAATCTTGGACATATAACACAAGTTATTTAATTTCTACGGAAAATTATACAATAATAAAATTGTGATGTCAATATGTCAATCTAGGGTTACCATGAGATATAGAGGATGTATTCCTAGGGTTTTCAAGTGCCAACCTTAGACCAATCTATCACCCTTATCTATTTATATTAGTTATGATCCCTAGATCGCAAACAAACCCTAAAGAACAAGGTTTACGGTTTGTATGAGGGAACAAGGTTAGGAATTAGGAGAATTTTAAGGTATAAAATGGGCCTCCTAAGGAAATAATAAAATAATAGTAGAAATAATAAAATAATATTAGATTACATCATCAAATTTTAGGGGGGAAAAATAAAAAACTACTTTTTCAACTTGTATTTTAAACTTATCTCCCTATGTGTTTATTCAAATTTCTAGTGGGAACACTCGTTGGAAGCAGAATTTTATTCCTCATCCAAGGAGTACTCATGTTGCACAATTTTGATGGACCATACCACAAGAAAAATGAGAAATACATGAAAAACGTGATTTCAATCGCGTTTTTTCATGTATTTCTCATTTTTCATGTAGCAAGGTCCATCGAAAGTATGTTACATGGGTACTCCTTGGATGAGGAATTAAATTTTTCATCCAACGAGTAATCTCCCTCGAAATTTGAGTAAAACCTTATGGAGATAAGTTGAAAATACAAGTTGAAAAAGTAGTTTTATTATTTCATTATTTTTTAATCTTTTTACTTTTTACCCTAAAAATGGTAAATCATCCCCCATGGTTGACGTCATCATCTTGAACCATATTGGTTCTTATAAAATTTATTTTGGTTGTACATTTTTTTTAGCAGCCCCATTTTAGACCTCAAAATTTCTCTAATGGTTTCTATATGACAAATATTAACAAATTTAATAAAAAATATTAGATTCATACACTCAACATACCCTACAATGTTTTATCATGGATCCTTAAGAAAATATGTGATACATACCTCAATGTTACATACCTTTTTCGTAGTGACCTATTATTTTGGATGCCAAGGTCACTTCATCGTTTTTCCTCAAGGCATGCATCAACTCAATGTATCCTTTAATGTATTATTTTTCTTACCTCTTCTTGCTTACTGTTCTCTTGCTTGCTTATTAGTGATGCAAAGATCTAGGGAATTGTCTGTAACAATATTTCAAGAAATTATTGAAATTTTAAAAATGTTGATAATGACTATCAACAAAACTTATCTTGTTGTAAGATATTGATGTAATGATAACCATTTGATATTTAGAGAGGGGATGACAAAAAAAAACCTTCCTTGGATTGCTACCTCTTAAAAATTAATAAACCTTTTCTTCTTTGCTTGTAACTTTGTTATGCACAAGTCCCGTAGAGCTAACTGCTAAATGTGCAACAATATTTCTTATACCCAAGATTTTTTCTTCATAATGTTTACTTTTAGTGATTTTAATAGATATATGTAATCACTTATTGGAGAAAGTGACCCTCTAGTTAGGGTACCTCAAAACACTGATATATACTGGATGTTGCTACAAATTTGGACTCTTCAAGGAGAAGAGATATAGATACAGAGAGTTTCCAAAGGCACTAATATATATTGATCAAGAAGTGTTTCTCAAGGTGCAAGACTTCCAAAAAAATATACACCCTTGACAAACTATGATGAAGTTTCTTTCACATTTTATTGACTTCAAATATGAATGTGATAAGAATGATGCAAACAAGTAGTCATCCTATTTTATGTCACAATACATAAAACTGCCTCTTTTCTTACATAAGGCTAATTTCTATTACATGAAATCTTAGACAATTTTATCTTAGATTTATAAGGTTATAGTCTCCTTAAATCAAAATTATTCCTTTATGGTCATATTCCTTATTTTTACTATGAATATCTCCACAAGTCAGCTCCTTGCTTGATGTTCAAGCTTGCATATTATCTACATAGATTAGAAAACTACATTCTGGCTTCATTTTTTGTCTCTTATACCACTGAAGAAAACATGAATAGGACTATTGTGATTTTTTTCAAGTATCATGAGGCATACAATATTTGAATTCTTATTCTATGGATGAAAAGCCTCAAATAATTTTATCTTCATATTATTTCAATGAATAGGCCTGGAAAGGATCTCGACCAGTTCATACTATGACTATGGCTATATCTAAGATTTTCACATTGTACTTATGCCTAGAGATATGCTGGGAGTCTTGCCTCCTTTTAAAATGTGACCATAGCCTTGTATTTTTATTCCTAAGTATGATGACTATACCTTCAGATTAGGCTTCTAATGTGTACACATATTCCAAAAAACTTTCAAAAGTAGTCTCAGTTCTTCTTTTCAAAGAAGTTTCAATGGATGGCTCAAAAGAATCATAAATACATACTCAGAATAATTTTAGATCTAAGGTGACACAAATATTCTTAATAATAATTTCATACCATAAATAATGTTCTTAGGCCTTTTATCCTTATGATGATTGACTTAGTATTCCTTTAGATTGAATATTATCCTTTCATACCTAGAGAACAGGGCCTTGCCCTTCCTTTTGGAGGCTATGGTCTTATCTCTGTGGATAGGGCTAACAAATTCACCCAGGAATTATTCAATGAATTCGTTCATGAAAGGACCGATTCCTCACCCATTTTATCCCTTGATACAAAGATTAAATTCTCTAAAATACCCTTGCTCTTTTCTCATTAGGCATGCAAACTTAACTCAGTGACTAGGACTTCTAGATTTGACCATAATTCCAAACTTATTTTCCGAGAGGCTTGGTATTAAGGGATATTTTTATTTCACATCTTGAAGCCTTGATGTCACCCCCTAGATTCCCTTAATTCAACAAATCATTATATGATACCATATTGAGAAATATAGGCTTTCATTATGGTAAGTTAATTATATGATTTCTCTTAAACAATGACATTTATTTGTGACATTATTAATTTATTCTCATTGGTATTGTGCTCTTTTCATCATGACATAATTTCCAAGCATATAATATCAAAAACAAATAAGAGAACACTGGAAATGAGCTCTAAGCTAAGTAAAAAACAGTCTAAATGGGGAAACTCTAGAGAACTTCCTCTTATATAATTTCAATGAAGACTTCCAAGACCACTAATCAATACCAACTCACCAAAATAACGATAAAGTCAGCCACCAATACAATTTTCTTCACCTTCAGATCCAGGAACTCAAATGCATGAGCATGTATCAAAGAAATCTGTCCAAGAGAAAGAAACCATTCATTTCTAGATGCCTTTATTTTTCTTCACACATTTATTTCTTCCTCGGATCACTTAGGATAAAAAAACTACTCATATGTATCTTTTGGAGGACGAAAGCTCCTCTTTATAGAGAATTTCATGTGGTTGCATGAGCCTCATCTAGGCCAACTTCCATGGCTATCTGACTTTATCCTTTGAGGTTTCTAGACATAAATTTTACATAGAATAAATTTATTTTAAATTGATGCATGAGACCTCAAGGGTTCTCTTCATCATGACCTTGAATTTGACTTTGCACTAAAACGATATAGAAATTAGTGCGTGCTTGAACTTAGGACCAAACCCATGGGAAAGAAGCCCATTTACAATAAATCAGTTTTCTTTTACAAAATAAATATTTTTATTTTATTTTATTTTGACAAGTACAATGATGATATCATCATAATTATGAAGAACGAAACTAGTTACAAATTCCAACACAAAGTTCATACAGGTTTTTGTTTGGAGAAAGTAACGACTCACATGATTATCAAGTGGTTTCTTGCACATTAGTAGTGGCAAGTGAATAAGATGTAAGATCATTTTACATAATAGAATAGAAAACAATGAAGATTGTTTTGCGACAATGGTTTTTACCCTTGTGGTTTCCACCTTATATCATTTTTCCTCATTTGATTATGTGTTTTATTGTGTTGTTGCTCATGGTTATTTGTTTATGTGTTATCAACTTCATCCATTGATATTTTATTGTTTAGATCTGATGATCGTTATGCACTATAATATGGCACTTATGGTTCATGGTTATGCATATATCTGCTAATGTTTTATATTGTTAATGGATAAATATGATTTGGGTTTGTAAAGAAGGAAAAAATTAGGTAAAAATATATCATAAGGCACAATACTAGTTCACCCCCATCCCTCTTAGTATTGCTCAAGGTTTCTAACAACATACTCCATGTACATTATATATATATTTCGTCACATATAAAAGAGACTTTGTACGCTTGTTTGAATATAAGTGCACAAATGCAATGTAGTAGAAGTTCAAATAGTCAATGGAAATTTTAATTTTTGTTAAGTCATGTATCGATCTATGGATTGAGAGATTTCAGTGTTATGTATGAATTTTGTTACAGTATTGTTGGTGAAACTTAAGTATTGAGTACATACTCATGTACATAAAATCAAAGGAACCTACATATGGGGTAGATTAATTGAATCTTATACCTATGTAATTAAGAGCTTGCATAAGAAGTTAATCAAGGGATCTACACATCATAATGTGCATGCTGGAAGTTTGAAGGTAATCCTTTTGGGTATGCATTTGTAAGTTTATTTTTTCTTGAGTGAAATGCATGATCTTCAAATTGCTAGAGGCTTCGTATCATTGAAGTCTCTTGTGCTTATATGTGTCATAGTTCTCTAATACATATTTAGTGCGCTGAAATTATCTGGAGGTTTCTTCTATTATATGTGCATTATATTAAATTTTTTGAAGGTTTCTATTTATTATAGTTTGATACAAAGTCTAGAGTCTTGTCCCTTAGAAAAATTTCATGAAAGTTGATTGGTATTCATGTAGTAATAACATATTTTCTACTATCAAATTGGAGAAAGCTCTATAGATCGATCTACATACTTAAATAAATTATTTAATGTACTATGGTGATGTCTTATGAAGTAGAATATGGATAGAGCGCAAATATAATGAGGAAAATAAAATACCACAAATAAGAGTGTAATTGTCAGTATCATACATGCATAAATTGTGACTAGGGTTTTGCAGATCAGTGATCTATTATGATTAGGGTTTTGCAGAGATATTTACATGAGAGAAGAGTATTGTGATAAGAACAAATTCTACACTTGGATTCACTGAGAATTCGTTACAGCGATTAGTTCTTGGTGGATGTGAAAAAAGGTTGTGACTTGTGTTGTAACTAATCTTTGCAGGGATCTCATATAATATTAACTTCATATGCTAGTAGTAACTTATGTAGATATATATGACCATTGAAGTTATGTTGGTTTACTTACATGATATGAAAATTGAAGGAATAGAGATCTAATAGAATATGCAAGGAAGAAGTATTTTATTTTCATAGATTATTCTTGAGCATGGGTTAATTTAGTACACATATTATAGGTTACTATATGACAATGCACTGGAGTTTTATGAGGCACATTATCAATATAATAGTGCAAAAATTGATGTGACTACTAAAAATGATTGCAGAGCCATAATGTTGACTTTATATTGTTCACATGTTGTTGTTGATTTTCTCCTCCCATCTTGCAGATAGAGTATTATATGATTACCCCTTGCTCGTCACTTCATATTGTGTATAGATGTGATAAAGTTTAATGATTGGAATACTATTTTTTTGGGGGATTCATGAGTTAAGTGAAAGTTTTAATTTGTCATATTTCTACTAGATCTGAGTTTTCATTGTTTGTACATATTATTGAGGGGTCAGAGATTGGACTGCTAAGTTTTGAGAGGACAAATTTCGTGTTGCTAACAATCTTTTCTAATGAGACTTGTATCATTACTGGTGCAATTATTTGTCTGGATAAATGAGGTTTCTAGACTGATCATGTTTAAATGATGATAATTATAAGATTGATATCGACAACAAAATAGGTATGTGTTTTTAGCTACTAGGTTTTGTTTTTGAGCTAGGGTTTACAGTTCATTTCATGGTGAGTAGAAGAGAAGTTAATGTATCAAATATTGGTTGTTATGGATGCATCAGGATAGTGTTTGCTAGAAATTGGGCCGTGATCATGTGTCGTTGTGAAAATTTATGTTGTCTATGGTTTCATCTTGATGTGTGTAACACCCTCTTCCCACATCTACCCAAGTAATCGACCAACCAGGGTAAGCATGTGAATAGAGGCTACTAATATGAGATTCAACCTCCTAGATGACGTAAAGGAAGTGGAACCGATTGAAACACCAAAAACACACCTTACACTACATCATTGACATCCCCAGGAGGTAACCCAACCTTCTAGGGCCTTGTTTCTTGAGGGGGGGACTGAGTTTTACCTCATATGAGGCTATAAGCCCTTATTCATGGGCTTGCCTTATCAAGGTAGTGGCTAACGCCCAAAAGGGCCAGTTTTGTGCTTGCAACTCTGGGATTTGTGTCACATTTTTTCCCTTGAGCCCATGTCACTGCCCATAAATTCCTCTAACTTTAAGAGAGGGTAAATAACATTATAAACAAACATATATAAGCAATCACATCATCAGGAACTCATCTTTACCCCTCCCAAAAATGACATGAATTTCATCAAACATGTGAAAAACATAACATCTATAGGTATAAACAACATCTTTAAACAAAGGGGTATCTTTCTTATCTTAGAATGGATAAGAAGCATTTATCCCCTACATCATAAGCTGCAATACAATATATTTGACCATAGATACATTGTTCATTCATTTACCAGCAAAAACATAGATAGAGCCATACATCATCACTGATAAAATACATGCTTATAACGAGCATAATAACAACAAAAATATCATGGATACAATAGCAATGAAGCCTATACATAAAATAGTAAATTGGACTACCAAATACCAAAGGGATGAGATCTTTTTTACTGAATGTAAAAGCAAACTCGAGATGGGACTTCCACATTCCACCCAACCATGGATTGGCTGAGCCAAGTCTTACTTCATCCAATCAACCACATGCCATATTTCAAGCATGAATATGGAACTCAATCAAACACATCAATCAGAAACAATCTATGGCTTCCCTAGTCCAAATGACCTCAACCCTTAACTAGTGATTCAACCTCACAGTCGGAAATCATACCCATCACAGATTGGTCCCTATCCAAGCTTCTCTATGGCTCCAGAGTGTTTGTTCCAACCAAGTATTCTAGGACTAGTAACTCAACCCAAACTATTACAGAACTTCAAGAACGATTTTCCAACCAAGGCTTGCAGGACTAGTAACTGAACCCACCTAGGGATGCCAGAGCTTTTTTCCAACCAAGGCTCCAAGACTTCCAAGACTAGTAACTCAATCCATAGTTGTTTGCTGGGCTTCCAGAGTGTTTGTCCAACCAATGCTTCCAGGAACTAATAACTCAAACCAATAGATAAAGGAGTCTTGAGAACCAACCAGAAAAAAATCAACGGAAATAAACCCAAAACTCCATGGTTTTCTAGGAAATGGCAAGGCTAGGAAATCCACATGCATACACCATGCTTGCAAAAACCAATGAGGAAAAAATACATGTAACTCTGTACTTGCAATCAAATCTTGTTGTAGCTACTGATCCCAATGTCCACTTGCACATTCATGTTCTTCCTTTGGCTTCTCACTCCAAATCACCAAGTATCCACATTTTCCATGAGTGCCCCAAGAAAATTATAAGTATCCAAGAGTATGAGAGAGAGAGAATAATGAGAGAGCTCCAAAAATTCTCTGAAAAAAGGAACCAATTGATCCTCAAAATAATTTTTATAGAAGAGGCCTTTATTTTCTTCATTTTCCATTATTTTCCTTCAATTTACTCCTCACATGCAACCTGTGACCTTTCATCTCCCTTTTCCCCTAATTTGCATTATTTTTATAAATAAATGTGCCAAAAATACATTTTTCCTCTTTAATGACTTAGCCATAGCCTTTTCCAATTTCCTTTGCCACAAAACCAAATGAGCACCCCCTATGATGCTTTTCCTAACTGTCAACTTCGAATAAGTGTCCCATCCACCATGGTTATTATTGTAAATTTATTACATGAATTGTTTCACCATGGTTATTACAGAAACCCTCCCCCTTGGGGGACACCATCCTTTGTGTCAAATGACACATATACCTCAGTAACACCACTAAAAATAAAACATACTACCCATGGAGCTTTATAACATAGCTCGTTGTAGTATTTACAATGATCGCCCTACTGAAAAGCAAACAAAAATGAGATTAGAACAACATGACAACTATAATGTCATGACACCATATGGCTTATTAGAGCTTTATAACATATATCGTGATGGTATTTACATCCATATACGTATGTACATACATCCAACCATCATAACAAAACATATACCAAAACATTGCCAAAACATATTCTAAACAAAAACCAACATCGCATCAAAAATATTTTACCTCAACTGGAAAAGAAGGATAGATAGCCCACATCTGATCTGCCATCTCCCATGTAGCTTCATCAGGCCGAAAGTGATTCCATTTCACTTTAAATTTCTTTATTGCTAGATTCTGGAGCATGAGCATCTTTTTATTCAAAATGCAGTGTTGTTCCGGCTGGAAATATCCTTCTGCCTCCACTTGCAATACAAACCAGTCAATAACATGATCAACATCTTTAACATATTTCTTAAGCAACGATATATGAAAAACATCATGGAATTTCACTGTGGAAGGTAGTGCAAGTTGATAGGCCACTGATGTGATACTCTTAGTAATCCTGACGGGTCTAGAAAAACTTAGTGCCATCTTCGCACATGATCCAGTCCCGAAGGGGCTCTTCTTGGGCTTGATACACAATTACACCTGATCCCCAATCTGAAACTCCTTGAACAACTTCTTCCTATTTGCATAAATCTTCTGCCTATCCTCTGTTTCCTTCAATTTCTTGTTGATCACCTGCATTTCTTGTTCCATTTCTGCCAACATATCTATTCCAATCAGTAATATCTTAACTAGATCAATCCAACTGATATGGGTGTTGCAACTCCATCCATACAATGCCTCGAATGGTCTCATCCTCAACGTCTCTTGATACCCATTGTTGTAGGAAAAATCTACTAGTGGAAGATACTCTTCCCACTTGTGTTGTTGATGCATCACATACATCATCAACATATCATCTAATATCTTGTTGATCCTCTCAATCTTCCCATATTTCTTTGGATGATACACCATTCTAAAGGAAAACTCGGTGCCCAAACCTCCAAACAACTCCTTCCAAAACTTGGAACTGAACTTTGCATCCCTGTTGGACACAATCTTCTTCAGAACACCATGAAGTATAACTATGTCTCTATTAAATACCTATGCTACATCACTAAGTGAGTATGTAGTCTTCATTAGTATAAAATTTGCAACCTTTGTTAACCTATCCACAAAAACCATAATACAATCATGTTGTCTATTGCTAGGAAAACTTGTGATGAAGGCTTTGGAAATGACCTCCAATTTCCACTCTGTAATCAAAATCA
This sequence comes from Pinus albicaulis, assembly GCA_034641835.2. Classification (NCBI taxonomy): domain Eukaryota; kingdom Viridiplantae; phylum Streptophyta; class Pinopsida; order Pinales; family Pinaceae; genus Pinus; species Pinus albicaulis. The sequence continues at coordinate 781,289,564 of CM076571.1, forward strand.
TTTGTAGCAATCCACCTGGATGTTTATTCTCTGCCTTAACCATCTGACAATCCAAATATCTGGCTACAAATTCCGCCACATCCCTTTTTCAGATTCTACCAATAGTAGAATTTATTTGGTGCAGTCAAAGTCTTATGGTAACCTGGGTGAGCCAAATATGGTTTTTCATGAAACTCCCTCAAGATTACCTTCTTGAGCTCACTGTTATCGAGTACATATATCCTATCCCAAAATCTAAGCAATCCATCTTCTATGAGATAGAAGTCCAAATACTGTACATGTGTATTTGTACCTGTACATGTGCCAACACCTGTACCTGTAACAACACATGTACTTGTACTTGTACCTATACCTGTGAAAACACCTAGTGTAACTATAAAAACACCTACACCTATATCTGTACCAACACCTGTCCCTATACTTTGCTATAGCCTGTGCACAATCTCCATGTACTTGTGATCCAACTCGCCTTCCTGTAATATCATATCCTATAAGTCTGTCCCATAGGAGCTCATCATTGCTAAGTGATTTACCTGTACTCTCCTGCTAAGAGAATCTATGACCTGGTTCTCCCTTCCCTTAATATACCTGATCTCAAATTTAAACTCACTGATCATAGCCATCCATCTAGCCTGCCTTGCCATCAAATTTTGTTAGTCATACAAGTACCTCAACACAATGTAATCACTCATAAGTACAAACTCCCTACTAATAATATAGTTTCTCCACATATTTAGTGCATGAACGATCCCTGCTAGCTCAAGATCATGTGTCAGGTAGTTTCGCTCATGCCCATTTAGCTTCCGTAACTCATAAAAACCCACCTGTTCATCTTGCATAAGGACTCCACTAGGCCCTCTCATGCAAGCATTTGTGCACACTACAAAATCCTTGTCTGGATTTTCAAAATTTAACATTGGAACATGTGTCAATAACTTCTTAAGCTGCTAAAAATTGGCCTCACACTACTCCGTCTAGTAAAACTTCTTACCTTTCCTCTGCAATGATGTCATAGGATAAGAAATTTGTGAGAACTTCCTGATGAACCTCATGTAGTAACCAACCAATCCCAGGAATGAACTCACCTCATCTACACTCTTAGGTGCTACCTATTGGGGTTCCCATGTTTTGGCCATATTGGCAAGACCAAAAGATGAGACAACATCAGAACCACTTTTAGACCTCAAGATCTAGCCCTCCTGGGTCCAGAGAGGGATCTCTCTATGATTGTCGAAGGTATATGTCTTTGAGGCTCTAATTTAAGATGTTAGGCTAGTTATAGGCACAGGGTTTTTTTGTTTGATTGACTTGATTTGGTTGTTGGGAATCAGGAAAGAAGGGTTCAATATGAGACAAGGCTGAGCAGAGAGGATTCTAGGCAAAGGAGAGAATGGCTTCAAAATACATCAAGACCATTGAGCAATGGAGTCAGGAAAGGGTTTACTTGTTATTCAATATGTAGGCTTTTAGTTGGGCTAGTCATCTGAAGCATTGGATCTTAAGAAAGTGTGGCATGAAGGGGTAGGAAAGAAGGTGAAAAGTAAGGAAAACATTAAAGATTAGGATACAAAGGTGGAGACCTGTAGATCAGAGAGAGACGTTGAACTCTCAATGCTTTGGCATCCAGCTCAAGGGAACTTAGAAAGGTTTAATTAACTGAAAAGGATCCTAGTGAGATAAGACTGAGTTCTAGACCTCCCAGTGTTCCCAATTCATTCAATTAAATCCTAAGAAGAACATATGAAACACTGACCTCATTAATTCATACATCAACTAGCAGGCAATGACATCCACTACACTGGTTAAATTAATTGAAATCAATACTCAAATAACACATTTAGTAGAAAACATTGAAGGCAGGGAGAGTAGAAACATAGGGTACCTAACAAGGGTAAATCCTATGCCAGATTTCTGATGCGTGCCAGAAGAAATGAAATGAAATGAAATAAAACACAGAGACAGAAAAACATCACCGCAACTTTAGATCAGGATCCAAAGAAATGTGCTTTTCATATTAAAGAGCAACACCAATCAAGTACAACACTGTCAAACAACTTGATATCCAGCCTGAAACACCTTCCTCAACCTGTCTTACAATTTTACACAGAGACTATATCTCAAAGAAACAGCTTGCAATTCTCTGATAACCGACCAACAACTTTACAATATTTTCTCATGACTTTTATAGCTGAAAGAGAGCGGAGGAGGTAGGTGAAAAAATAAATGCAGCATTAAAACTCAGAAGAGAAAGAGGGCCGAAGCCCATTCTGTTCAAATTCTTGCGCATTAATCTCTGGCACTCTTTGGATGAAAGAGCGGTCTTCTTCAGGCTTCCATTTACTCCGGTATGTCTCTGATGCACTCTGGCTGCAGTACTCTGTAGTACTTTTGGTGAATAAACAAAGGGTAAGTAAATGATGGTGAAGTCTTCCATACTGCATAAAAAATGCTCTGGTAGCTTAGGACTATTGTCAGGGCTGAATTTTCTTCTGGGACACGGTAAATAAAACTGCATGGGAAATCCGTCCTTTCATGGAGAAAAATATTCTGTTGATGTAGAAATCCTGATATACATTAATTTCTCCGCGTTGTACCCTCTGTGTGATTCATGATGTCTTCAATCTGGTATTTTGCCTCTAAACCACTGAGTTAAGGCTCAAAGCTCTTCATTTTCGTGCCTTAAACTCTCTGCTGCTCCATTTCCGTCTCTGTCGGTGAAATCTGTACTTTAATGGCTCTGGGGAGGTCTTACAGGGTTTAAACCTTGTTCATTTAACGCAAGTCCTGTCGAGGCTCCTTCCCAGGCTTTCTTCATGATTTCGGCTTCTGAAAAATGGTCCTTTCTGCGTTTTTTGCTGTTGTCATAAAGACTGTGTAATCATGGTGGCTTTCACCATTTGACAACCTTGCAAAACACGAAAACCTGTTAAGAAAACGATGCATGGGGGTGGTAGATCCAACGGGAATGATGAGAATGACTGTGCAAACTGGTGAGATGGCGGAATAGTGCGGGACCATGGTGGACAATGCTGCGTAATAGTGAAACATGGTCTGGTGGATTTGGGCGGAGCACAGCTAAAATTTAAATGTAAGCACTGAAACTTTGACCTTTGAACGAATCTATACCACGAGACGGGCGAAGTACGACAAGTCTATGTGGAAAGGGTGACGTGGTGGTACGAGGTTAGATGGTGGGCATGCATTTAATCCGGGCCATCCGATCTTCGACTGAGATCGACGGTGGAAAACACGTTGGAGGGCGATGAATAGTGGGCCAGGGGTACGATTGCCTCGGACTAAATCCCATGCAACTTCATGGAGTGACGACCATTGGCTAGGAGGCTCTGGATCGGACGGCGATTGCGCATATTGCGCCAGGTTTTCTGCTGAACGATAATGCGTGATGAGGGGCGGTTTTCAAACAGTGCACATGACACGCGTCAGTAGGCAAGTGGAATCGCTGCGAAAAAGAAAGTACTTCCCGACCTCCAAACGAGGTGCGATGGAAACCGGCGGTTTATGAACAGTGCGCGTCGCGGGGACCACCGGGCGGAGGGAATACAAACAGTTGATCTGCGGGTTGAATGGAAAGTAGATTGTGTGATCGGGCGGTGAAAGGAGCGAATGGTAAATGCTGCGGGGCCTGCAACGACCGTCCGATATGCATAGATCGATGGCTCAAAATGCCCCCGATATTCATTATGATAAGTGCTTTCCGCGCTGGAACCTGGTCTCGGCACTGGGTCACGTGGAGGGAAAAGGTGCAGGGGGCTTGGCTGAAAGGGGCTAGGGCCACATATATGGAAAACATTGTTTTTGGCCCATTTTAAATGAAATTCAGGGCCAGGGAAGGGCAACGATAGAGGGGATAAGGGTTTTTAAAGGTTTTGGGAGGGGAATGAAGGGTGAAAAGGGACATTCCGCAGGGGTGCAAGGAGCAAATGAAGTCCTTCTGGGGCACAATTTTTGCAATCAGTGAGACTTTTTGGGTGGATACAGCAGTCAGGATTTTTAAAAAGGCAATGGACAGTCAGAGGCTTCAAGGATGATGTGTTTTCAGGGGAAATGCATTCCTTGAAGGCTCATAAAACAAATTAGCCCCTTGCTTGCTTGTCAAGGAATTTATAGGGGGCTAACAGTGGCTCCACATGGGGATGGCTTCTTCTTGAAGGAGTCAAGAATTCAGAAGATGATCTTTGGTGTAGACCAGATGCCTGCTGCTTATACCATCCATTTATTTTGGATCAGCTGCCACAAAATCAGCAGAAAATTCTTCCCAAACAATCTACCTACCCATCCTACAATCCTAGATTTTTTTCTTCTAGGGTGCATTTGGACTTGCAGACCCTTTACATCATTTATTTTTTACAAACAAGAAAATAATCCTATCCTAATTTTACCTTTATTGCTCCATGAGACCAGATTATACTATTGGTCTCATATGTTTCTCTACCTAATCTAATATCTGCTGGGATTAGACTGTCCAACATATTTCTTCTCTACATTCTACAACAGAAATTTAAAAATAGTCAAACTAGGATTAGACAGTCTAGTTTGCTATGGATCCAAGTTATAAAGACTGTTGCACATGGACTGAAACTTGCAGGATATTGAAAATAAAATCTTGAAGGCTTGAAATCTGAAACTTAGAGGCATCCTTCTTTTCTTTGTGACTCAAGTTTTGAGCTTGTTAGAGTCACTTTCTTTTCTCCATTTCAACTCTGGTTTTGGGCTTGTTAGAGCTGATTTTTCTTTCTTCTCTGCTGGTCCAGGTTTTGAGCATGTTAGGGCCAACTGTTTTAATTATTTTGCTCAGGTTTTGATCGTATTAGAGCCAATCTTTTTCACTTCAAAGGTCCAAGTTTTGAGCATGTCTGAACCTCTCCTTTCTCTTTGTTTTTTGAAACATTTTCTCTTTTCCTTAAAACAAAACACTGTAATGGTATGTACAATGGAAATGGAAACTGGAAATTGGAAATCAACAGAGGTAGTGTTTGAGCATCCTGCCATTGAAAGGACCCCCAAACAGCTCTGTACCATCTAATTCTTGTAGAAAAAAGACATTTGGACCCACAGTGGCCTAGATGATGTATGGACCTTGCCACAAACTGTCAAACTTGCCGTGCTTTCCTTTATCCTCTCTCCTTGAGTCCCACTTCAGAACTTTATCCCCAATTTTGAAATCATAAGCCTTAGTTCTTTTGTCAAATATCTTCTTTATATTTTCCTGGATTTTCACAGCTCTATTATAGACCTCCTCCCTGGTTTGTTGGAGATGAATTGTTTGGTTTATCCTTCTTACCATGCTATCTTCTTCTGTCTGTATTTCTTGGAGAAGTTTGATCACTGGTACACCCAAACTGGTAGGAAAAATTGTTTCTGTCCCATAGACAAGCTGGTATGGTGACATGCCAATGGATTTCTTTGTTGTGAGCCTGTCAGCCCACAGGGCATGCACTAACTTGTTATGCTGTGACTTTTTGTTCTCTTCCAGCAACTTTTTGATGATGGTCACCGAGCTTTTGTTTGATGATTCAACTAATCCATTACCTTGAGGGTAATAGGCAGTTGAATGACCGAGTGCTATTTGATACCTGTGACAAAAATCAACCATTTTCTTGGATCCAAAAGCAGCAACATTATCAGTGATTATTTTTCTTGGACAGCCAAATCGAGAGAGGATGTGGTCTTCTAGGAACCTAATGATGACTGAATCTATGGAATTCCTAGTAGGTATGGCCTCTATCCACTTAGTGAAGTAGTCTGTCGCTGTTAAGATCCATTTGTGTTGTGCAGAAGAAGAAGGGTGAATTTATCCTATGAAATCTAGGCCCCATTGCATAAATGGACCTTCAACAGTGATGGGTTGTAAAGGGAGGGGGAGGAGTTTTCTTTTGCCTTCAAAAATCTGGCATTTATGGCAAGCAATTATCATTTTATGGATGTAATTGAAGTGTGTAGGCCAATAGTAGCCAGCTCTGAGTATTTTGTTTGTAGTGGCTTTCCAGCTCAGGTGACCTCCACACTCTCCTGCATGGAATTATTGTTTAATATTTTCTACTTCAGACTCAGGCAAACATTTAAGAAATAGGCCATTTGTACTTTTCTAGTATAAGCCTTCATTCATTATGCAATAGCTTTTGGCTTTTAGTTTTAGGAATCTGGCCTTGGTCTTTGACAGTTCAGGAGGGGCATTGAGGTGTGTAAGCACATACAGAATGTCAGAATACCAGGGAGAGCTCTGAAACTTCTCCTCAACAGTGGGATCAGGCAATCCCTGCTACTCATCCAAGGCATCTACCATGTTAATGTCAAGGGCTTGTAGGTTTGATTCAACCATTAGTTGAGCTAAGCCCTGACCTTTGATCAGTTTGGTGGGTTTTATCTCAAGGTCGTACTCTAAGATCACAAAAATCCATTTGCCTCTTTTCCCATCTGGGTCTTGGGACAAGATATCTTTGACCACTATGCTTGGCACATAGGCTATGGTGTGGGAATGCAATATGTACACCCTAAAGTCTTTCAGGGCCTTTACCAAGGCATAGGCCTGTTTTTCCATTATATTGTATTTCAAGGGTGCATACCTCAGTGCTTTGCTAAAGAAATAAATGGGCTGTTCCATTCCCTCTGGATTTTTCTGTAGCAGAACTGCAGCTACTATATGCTCGGAGGCAAATGAAAATATCAGAAAATATTTTGAGAAATCTGGACTGATTAGGACAGGAGCCCAGGTGAGTGCAAGTTTAACTGATTCAAAATATTTCTTGGCTTCAACAGTCCACTTAACTCCTACACCTTTCCTTAACATGTTTTTCATATTCCTAAAGTGTTGAGCTAAGTTGGGAATAAACCTCCTTAAGAAGTTAATTTTCCCAATGAAGGATTGTAATTCTTTGATGTTTCTCGGGTGTGTGATTTTTAGTATTCCCTCAACTCTTTGTGGGTCTATCCTAATCCCCTTCTCAGATATGATGTGGCCAATAATTTTGCCTTCTTGCAGCCCAAAAATAGTCTTTTTAGGATTCAATGACAGACCGAACCTTCTACATTTTTCAAAGACCTTTTTCAGATGTTTTAGGTGTTCTTCTTTAGTCTTGGAATAGACTGTTATGTCATCTAGGTAAATGACAATGAAGTGCCCTATTTCATCTGAAAAGGCTATGTCCATTGCTCTTTGGAAGGTGGCTCCAGCGTTCATCAGTCCAAAGGGAATTTTTACATACATAAAGGTGCCCCATGGAGTGGTAAAAGCTGTTTTGAGTTGGTATTCTAGGAGTACTAAAACTTGGTTGTAACCTGAAAAGCCATCTAACAGGGAGATCCTTTTCGAGCCTACTACTTTCTGAAGAATGTGTTCCATTCTTGGCAAAGGATAATTGTCTTTGAGTGAGGCCCTATTAAGATTCCTGAAGTCAATACACAGTCTGATCTCCCTTGTTTTCTTTCTCACAGCCACTAGGTTTGATACCCAATCAGAAAATATTACAGGAACTATTATGCCTGCCTCATACATCTTCTTGATCTCTTTTTCAACTGCAGGCAGTTGTTTTGGGTTAATCCTGCGAAGTTTTTGCCTAAAGGGTTTCTGATTTTCTTTCAAAGGTATTTTGTGCTGTATGATGTTAGTGTCATAGGCCTTTAAGTCTTCATAGCTCCAAGCAAACACATTAATGAATTCTTTGAATAAATCAATATACCTTTTCTCCATGTCTACAGGTAAAGACTTAGCCAGTTTAATCATTTTGGGTTTATCTTTTGTGCCTATGTTGCATTCCTCAACATCAGAGTCTGTGTGTTCTATAGTGGGCTTTTTTGCTACATCATCAAAGTCAAAAAGGTCCTCTAAAGGCGCCAGACCCTGGGGTATGTTCTTATCTTTGGTCTGCAGCACCTCTACTTCTCCACTATCTGCGTTTTCACATTTTTCGTTTGGATTTCCAGTCTGTTCGTTTAGAGTGTTTATTTCTATGTTACAGGGTGGCTCTTCCTCATTTGGGGGATCCTCACTTGGGCAGCTATCATTAGATTTTGAGTCTGAATCAGAAAATTCAAACTCAATTCTGCCCACCAGGAAATCTTCAATCTGTTTGTCTCCTTCAAAAACCTGCCAATATTTTTCGTTATCTGGCACCGTAGGTCTGAATTTGGTCTGAATGATGATTTGTTGGTCACTGGGAGTCTTAGGGTATGAACTAGCTAAGCAAGCTAAACCATTTGTAATGATGTTCTGAATCCTAGGGACAAATGCTAAATCGTATTCTACAAAGGTTTTCAATAGGTCCATTGCATCATTCCTGTATGCTCTCAGCCTAGGATGTTTTGCTGCGTATTCACCATTCACCTGTTTGATAACCAACTCAGAGTCTCCATGCACAGTTATCCTACGGGCTCCTAATTTTTTCAACAAATTTAAGCCTAGAATCAGAGCCTCATACTCTGCGATATTGTTGGTACATTTGAAATGCAGGTTACATGCATGGATCTACATAGTCACTCCTTGTGTTATGTACCCACACCCCTGCTCCAACAGTTCTCTTGGTGCATGATCCATCAAAGTTCATCTCCCACAGGGGTTCATTTTTTGTTTCATAATCATTCTCTTCCCTATAGCTGGGCTCGCCATTATGTTGTATTATAGGGTTTTTACTAGGCTGTGGGTCGTTTTGTTTTTTGTAATGGGTGTGGAAATCAGAGAGGTGACTAGTTGGCTGCTTGCGTTCTGTCTCTTGCTCATCCCGAGTTTCATTTTCAGTGCAGTGCCCATTATTTCCCATAACATTTCCTTCTGAGTCCAGAGTAGCCATTATGTTAAAATCTATGGTCTCAATCTCTTTGTTTGTATTTTTGTTTTCAGACTCTGGCTCCTCCCAGGATTCATCATTGCAAAGGATAAAGGAGTCCAGATCTGTGTATACAGAGTATAGCGGGGAATTTTCAGGTTTTTCAGGGCTACTAACCAGGAATTTCATTTGTACCTCCCTGTACAGTCTTCTAAGTTGGCTAAAGACAGGGATTGTGGCATATGCCCCATCCATCTGCATTGTACCTTGCAGCTTGGCTTCCCATGATCTAGATAGTAACAGGCCATAATTAGGTGGCAACTGCCACTACAACATCCATGACCATACATTTTGCTGGAATCTAGGTCAAGTTCACACATAGGTCTTTGATTAGGCCAAGACACTTTACTCTGCTAGAGTCGAATGAATACAAGTCTTTATAGGGATGGGTTATCTCTAGGCCTAATTTCTCCATAACCACCTTAGGCATTAAATTGTGTGATGCTCCAAAGTCATGCATTGCATTGTGAAGGATCTTATCATGGATATTAAGACTAATATAAAAAGGGGGAACTACCCCTTCCTGAAACTTTCCCTCTATCTTTGGACCAAACAGAAGGGCTGGTTGATCATCACTCAGGTTGATAGTATCATTGTTTTCCCCCAGATTTAAAGCTTTCAAAATTTGGCCTTTATATACATCCTGAGTGGCCAGCTCAGATAGTGGTACAGAGATTTTAATTTTAGCAATCTCACTCTCCAGATTGAAAGTGGACTAACTCTTTGGAATGTTCAACTCTGTTTTATTAGCCACTGCCTTAGTGGCTGAATCAGTGGGCTGATTCTCACTATGTACAGGTGTAGGAACTGTTTTATCAGGAGCATTAACTACAATGCTAGTGCTGCTAGCTGGTTGGCTTTGTTTATCAATGTTTTGGTTGTCCTTTCCTTTGTTCTTCCCAGAACTTTTAGCTGCTGATTTGTTACTTTCAGCAGTAACTTTATAAGTTTTCTCAGGCCTTTTCTTAATGGTGACCTCAAAAGATTTTGGTTTGCACGTGTCTAAGCTCTTTTTGCTTCTAATTTCATATTTTTCTCTAACCTGCATGATAGCATTTTCAAATCCAAGTCTGTAATCCTCAGATTCTAATCTTTCTTCATCCCAGTATGAGGGTGAAGGCTGATCTTCCTCTGAATAACAACTGTGGATTAATTTTTCTGTTTCAAACATGTTTATTGTATTCCCTTCAAACTCTTCTATAGTTCCCTCATCTTCGTCAAGGAAGTTTTCTTGAAATGGGGGAATGACTTGTTGATCTGATTCTCTTTGTCTGTTGGGAGTGGTGTTGTTTCTTCTAAAGTTCTGGTTCCGGTTATGATTCTGGTTTTTGTTCTGATTGCTAACTATGACAACCATTTTTTCCATCATTTGTTGTAGCCTTTCCACGTTTTTGGATAATATTTCATAATTGGGATCAGATGTGGAAGCTACATTGTCATCTCTATATGTTACCCTTTTCTCAGCTCTCAATCTTGCCTTTTTCTCAATCAAGTTAGCCTCTACACTCACTGCTCCCTTCTGCATGTCTTCCAATGTATCATAATCTCTCTCCCTAAATTGGTAGGCCATATCAGCATCAAAGCCTTCAGGGTATTTCACTAGGGCCATACCTTGGGGGGGTTTCATGTGGGGAGGAAGAGCGTTGTAAACAATGTTGAACCTAGTAGTGTAATCGTGGACACTCTCTCCTACGTTCCTTTTCAGGTTCTTGTATTCTGCTAGGATTTGGAGAGGGTTGGTCTTAACTTCCCATTTGTTTATGAAGGTTTGATATAGAGATGGAAGATCATTGATGCTGCCAGGGGGTAGGCTTTTAAACCATTTCTTTACATCACCCCCTAAGCTCTGGGCAAAGATTCCCATTTTGACTGCATCATCATCTATTTCCATGTAGTCAAAAGAGTCCTCCATCCTGTCTACATAATGTTGAGTTGTTGTCGATTCTTTTGCAGTGAAGTGTGGGATTTTTTATTTATAATCATTGGGTAAGGGAAATAGGGGCTGGGGTAAAACTAGAGGTGCATACTAGGCTTCCATGATGATATTCTGATGAGGTAAGGGATTGTCTTGAGCAGCAAGTATGTGGATGACAGGGATGTTAGGACCAGCAGAAATCTGTTGAGTAGATCTAGGGTGATAGAACCCCAATTTTTGAATGAAATGGATATCAGGAGGTGTACATGGAGGGGTCTCTCTATCCCTAATGTGTTGCCCACTATGAGGTGGTGAACCAGGAAACTCAAAGTCTGGCTGGTTTAGAGCACTGAACGACCTAGTTCTAGGTAAACTGTTTTGAGAGTCTAGGTCAAAAAGTGGGTCTGATAGAGCTGTGAAGTTTTCCAGTGCAGAATTAGCTCTATGTATCTGTCTAGAAATAATTGTTCTTTTAGGTGTAGGAGATTTCTTAAGGATTCTCTCAAGGTTATCAACTATTTCAGGTGGGTTTGGGTTGGGATAAGCTCTTGTATGAATGGTCCTTGAAGCCAGAATGTTGTTTTCTACCAAGGAGCTTAACCCTGACTATTACTTCTAATGTGGTTGATGTTGTTTTAAAGGTTTGTCTTCTAGTGGAGTCTAATTTGAAACCAAGATAATCAGCAGGCCTACTGATCACCAGTGGAGTATTTGATCTTTAAGGAACTATGGAGTCACCAGGTGGAAGATTTAGGATGTTTCTAGGATGTACACTATCCACCATAGTGCTTAGGTGATGCCACCTTTCAGGAATAACCTCAAAACACAGCAAAATCTAACCAGAGATTGACTGGGAGGGCATTTACCAGATATGTCACCTTCGAAGAGGATGAGATCTGGAGGCTACCTGGCCCTTTCCAAACTCTGTCTAAGAGTGTGGGGTTAAACACAACAAATGGAGGTTAATTCGAGAATAGGAGTGTCTAACTGCCACCCTAACCAGAGATTGTAGGTTTCTGAGGTTCTTGTGATTGTAGTAAGATGGAAAATACTCAGAATTTCCCCAGTGGAGTCGCCATTATGTTGGGGTTCCCATGTTTTGGCCAGATTGGAAAGACCAAAAGATGAGACAACATCAGAACCACTTTTAGACCTCAGGATCTAGCCCTCCCGGGTCCAGAGAGGGATCTCTCTATGATTGTCAAAGGTATATGTCTTTGAGGCTCTAATTTAAGGTGTTAGGCTAGTTATAGGCACAAGGTTTGTTTGTTTGATTGATTTGACTTGGTTGTTGGGAATCAGGAAAGAAGGGTTTAATAAGAGACAAGGCTGAGCAAAGATGATTCTAGGCAAAGGACAGAATGGCTTCAGAAGACATCAAGACCATTGGGCAATGGAGTCAGGAAAGGGTTTACTTGCTATTCAATATGCAGGCTTTCAGTTGGGCTAGTTATCTGAAGCATTGGATCTTAAGAAAGATAGTGTGGCATGAAGGGGTAGGAAAGAAGGTGAAAGGAAAGGAAAACATTAAAGATCTGTAGATCAGAGAGAGACTTTGAACTCTCAATGCTTTGGCATCCAGCTCAAGGGAACTTAGAAAGGTTTAATTAACTGAAAAGGATCCTAGTGAGATAAGATAGAGTTCTAAACCTCCCAGTGTTCCCAATTCATTCAATTAAATCCTAACAAGAACATCTGAAACACTGACCTCATTAATTCATACATTAGCTAGCAGGCAATGACATCCACTACACTAGTTAAATTAATTGAAATCAATCCTCAGATAACACATTTAGAAGAAAACATTGAAGGCAGGGAGAGCAGAAACATAGGGTACCTAACAAGGGTAAATCCTATGCCAGATTTCTGATGCGTGCCAGAAGAAATGAAATGAAATGAAATAAAACACAGAGACAGAAAAACATCACTGCAACTTTAGATCAGGATCCAAAGAAATGTGCTTGTCATATTAAAGAGCAACAACAATCAAATGCAGCACTATCAAATAGCTTGATATCTAGCCTGAAACACCTTTCTCAGCCTATCTTACAATTTTACACAGAGACTATATCTCAAAGAAACATCTTGCAATTCTATGATAACCGATCAACAACTTTACAATATTTTCTCATGAGTTTTATAGTTGAAAGAGAGCGGAGGAGGTAGGTGGAAAACTAAATGCAACATTAAAACTCAGAAGAGAAAGAGGGCCGAAGCCCATTCTGTTTAAATTCTTGCGCATTAATCTCCGGCACTCTTTGGATGAAAGAGTGGTCTTCTTCAGGCTTCTATTTACTCCGGTATGTCTCTGATGCACTCTGGCTGCAGTACTCTGTAGTACTTTTGGTGAATAAACAAAGGGTAAGTAAATGACGGTGAAGTCCGCCATACTGCATAAAAAATTCTTTGGTAGCTTAGGACTGTTGTCAGGGCTGAATTTTCTTCTGGGACATGGTAAATAAAACTGCATGGGCAATCCGTCCTTTCATGGAGAAAAACATTCTGTTGATGTAGAAATCCTGATATACATTAATTTCTCCACGTTTTACCCTCTGTGTGCTTCATGATGTCTTCAATCTGGTACTTTTCCTCTAAACCACTGAGTTAAGGCTCAAAGCTCTTCATTTTTGTGCGTTAAACTCTCTGCCGCTCCATTTCTGTCTCTGTCGGTGAAATCTGCACTTTAATGGCTCTGGGGAGGTCTTACAGGGTTTAAACCTTGTTCTTTTAATGCAAGTCCTGTCGAGGCTCCTTCCCAGGCTTTCTTCATGATTTCGGCTTCTGAAAAATGGTCCTTTCTGTGTTTTTTGCCACTGTAATAAAGACTGTGTAATCATGGTGGCTTTCACCATTTGACAACCCTGTAAAACACGAAAACCTGTTAAGAAAACGATGCACGAGGGTGGCGGATGAAATGGGAACGATGAGAATGACTGTGTAGACTGGTGAGATGGCGGAATAGTGCGGGACCATGGTGGACAATGCTGTGTAATAGTGAAACATGGTTTGGTGGACTTGGGCGGAGCACAGCTAAAATTTAAATGTAAACACTGAAACTTTGACCTTTGAACGAATCTATACCACGGGACAGGCGAAGTATGACAAGACTACGTGGAAAGGGTGACATGGCGGTATGGGGTTAGATGGCGGGCATGCATTTAATCCGGGCCCTCCGATCTTTGACTGAGATCGACGGTGGAGAACACGTCGGAGGGCGATGAACAGTGGGCCAGGGGTATGATTGCCTCAGACTAAATCCCGTGCAACTTCATGGAGTGATGACCGTTGGATAGGAGGCTCTAGATCGGAAGGCGATTGCGCATATCACACTGGGTTTTCTGCTGAATGATAATGCGCGATGAGGGGTGGTTTTCAAAAGGTGCACATGACACACGTCAGTCGGTGAGTGGAATCACTGCGAAAAAGAAAATACTGCCCGACCTCCAAACGCAGTGCGATGGAAACCGACGGTTTGTGAACAGTGCGCGTTGCGGGGACCACAGGGTGGAGGGAATACGGATCGTCGATCTGCGGGTTGAATGGACGGTAGATTGTGTGATCGGGTAGTGAAAGGAGTGAACGATAAACGCTGCGGGTGATGACCGTCCGATCTGCATAGATCGATGACTCAAAACGCACCCGATATTCATTATGATAAGCGATTTCCGCCCTGGCACCTGGTCTCAGCGCTGGGTCACGTGGAGGGAAAAGGTGCAGGGGGCTTGGCCAAAAGAGGCTAGGGCCACATATATGGAAAACATTGTTTTCGGCCCATTTTAAATGAAATTCAGGGCCAGGGAAGGGCAATGATAGAGGGGATAAGGGTTTTTAAAGGTTTTGGGAGGGGAATGAAGGGTGAAAAGGGACATTCCGCAGGGGTGCAAGGGGCAAATGAAGTCCTTTTGAGGCACAATTTTTGCAATCAGTGAGACTTTTTGGGTGGATACAGTAGTCAGGATTTTTAAAAAGGCAGTGGACACTCAAAAGCTTCAAGGATGATGTCTTTTCAGGGGAAATGCATTCCTTGAAGGCTCATAAAACAAATTAGCCCCTTGCTTGCTTGTCAAGGAATTTATAGGGGGCTAACACTACCCACTCCATGATTACTCTTATCTTCTTTGGGTCTACTGTAGTTCCCTCCTTAGAGACAACATTTCCCAAGTAGTGAACCTCAATCTGGAAGAAGCTGCATTTTTTGAGCTTACCATACAACTGAAGCTATCTCAACAACCTCAAAACTGCTACCAAATGTTTAAAATGCTCTTCCTCATTTTTAGAATACACCAATATGTCATCAATAAACACAATCACGAACTTGTCCAAGTAAGGATTCAACACATTTTTCATTAAGCACATAAATGTAGTTTGGGCATTAGTCAAACCAAATGGAACTAAAACAAACTCATAATGCTCCTACCTGGTCCTGAAAGTAGTCTTCTATATATCCTTCTCCTTTATGTGTACTTGGTGGTATCTCGATCTCAGGTTGATATTAGAGAACATTGTTGCTCCTTTGAGTTGATAAAACAAATCATCAATCCTCAACAATGGGTATTTTTTCTTGATGGTCACCTTGATTAGCTTCCTGCAGTGAATGCATAGTCTAAGTGTTTCATATTTATTGTTCATGAACAATACCGGTGCACCCCATGGCAATAAACTTGTCCTAATGTCCAATTTTAAAACATTTCCTTCAACTGCAATTGTTGAAGATTGCAACAAGAAACAATGAAGGAGGCACCCTGAAACATCATCCTTGATCCTAGTTGGAAAATAATCACCTAAACTAGGTGGGGCCCACACAGGTGATTTTTGCTGCAAAGTCTATTTTTAGACATGTCGATCATATTCTATGAGCTGCAGGATGCTATTTGTGGATGGTTGGTCAAGTTGGAAAAATAGATGGACTTCTATTTTTAGACATATTGAGTGGAATCTATTTTTAGATTGCCAGTCTAAAAATAGATATGTCGAATATTATTAGCTCTTAATAATATTTGGACTCTAAATATTATCTTATTCTCTTGGAGCACTTCAGTTAAGTGCACAGATGTGGCACAGGAGCTGACAGAAGGAATTACGCTATTCCTAAAGGCTTACTGGAGCTATTGCATGGAGGACTTCAATTAGAACTCATGTGATAGAGTTTGGTGGAGTTGTAGAAGGAGTTGGTGGAGTTGTGTTCAGTTTAACTCAGTTAGACACAGTTGAGCTAGTTGTATCTAGTTTAACTGATTGATACACTAGTGAGAGTGGAGTGAATTAATTAGTTAATTAATTCATAAATAATAACTCATTTATCAACTGAACAATACAACAGTTAACTACAGTGCATGTCAAATCCAGTGGAGACCCAGTGCAGAGATAGGTGAAAGGGTGAGATAGACTATCTGTTGTGACCATAGTGATGCATGGATTGCATATATATATACATTGGAGTTTCCAATGATAATAACGCAGTCAAGGAGAGTGGGACTACATCGAATTGGTCTTTGCAATCAGCTTGGATTGCGCAGTGGAGGCAGTCCAGCAGGAGGGCAGAGATTGGTGCATGGATTTGTAGATTTCTTCTATGTTAGTGTGTGACAATTGTATTGTACTGAGAGTTTGATGTACTAAGATTTGTATGAGATTGTTACATGATCTCCATGATATAAATAATATGATAGTTGCGGTTTTTAGCTTCAGGCTTTCCCATTAAACAACTGTGTTATGTGTGTTTTTATTGCTTCAAGTGTTTTCCAATTGTTGATTAAATTTCCGCAAGAATTATAGTGAAAGGATTCTGTATTTAGCAAGAAGATAACTATTTTTAGATCAGGAGAGTCTGAATATATACATGCTTAATGTATATAATTTCTACATGGTATCAAAGCTATGTTATAAATTTTCCACATGGAATGAGAGCAAGAATTTTTGGGCGCGCGAGTTTGTAGAGAATATCCAAAATTTTTGGTGAAATATTTTCAGAAACAAATATCATATTTGGATTCCTTGCGAAAAAACACCCAAATTGAAAAAAAAATCAGTCGAATCGGAGCTCAGATGAGGGAGATATTATCGATTTAAAATCAGCTCTTTTGTCAGAAAATTTTGCGATGGCGGGACAATTACAATGTGCACGAACCAAGAATCTACATGCACTGAGGTACAAGATGCATGCAAAGCTTTGAGGAGCAAAGCAGAGGTTAGTGACTTGGTGGTTGAGAGGGATCCTCTCAACATGCAGCCTAAGAAGCAGTCTCAGAAGGTTGTGGAGCAGCCATAAATGGAGATGTAGAAGAATCTTTATAGATTTGATGTAGATGGGATTTCTACGGAGCTTCCTACTGTTGGGAAGTGCAAGAAAGACATGAAATTGAAGCTTGAGAGGGAGCGGGATTTGCATGCAGGTAAGAGTGAACCTCGGGATGTGGAGCATCCACAAGATGAGGATCATGGAGTGGAAGCAACCACTCATGCAGAGAAATTTCGTGCTAGATGGGTAGAGGGAGTGCATGCGGCTATACCACCAGGTGAGAGGTGGGGCGACATGCATGAGTAATCCCAAGAGGAGATTTCTGGGTAAGATTCATTGAGATGGTGTGGATCTCATGAATTGAACCTGGCTACGAGGTTCCCACATAGCAGCAGTAGCATAATCAGTTGGATTGATGCAGGCAGATCAAAGTGACGGTGTCAGATACTGGAGCACGGTTCAGAGTTGACAGCAAGTGCAGAGTGCATGGGTGCAGAGTTCAACAACGCACTGGTTCCTGAAGACATGTGCAGTAGCTAAGCAAAAGTCGAAGAATTTGATGATAGATGCATCAGATTGTTTGAGTTGTTTGGAGCCTATTTGGTTTCAGAAGAGTTGTAGAGCAGATGCACGGAGTTGCATGGCGCTTGCAAAGGTTGCAGGGCGAATGCATGGAGTTGCATGTTGCATGCAAAGATAGTCCTTTCTTGTTGAGAAGGAGTGTTGAAGATTGCAACAAGAAACAGTGAAGGAGGCATCCTGAAACATCATCCTTGATCCTAGCTGGAAAATAATCACCTAAACTAGGTGGGGCCCACACAGGTGATTTTTGGCACAAAGTCTATTTTTAGACATGTCGATCATATTCTATGAGTTGCAGGATGCTATTTGTGGATGGTTGGTCAAGTTGGAAAAATAGATGGACTTCTATTTTTAGACATATTGGGCGGAATCTATTTTTAGTTTGCCAGTCTAAAAATAGATATGTCGAATATTATTAGCTCTTAATAATATTTGGACTCTAAACATTATCTTATTCTCTTGGAGCACTTCAGTTAAGTGCACATATGTGGCACATGAGCTGACATAAGGAATTACGCTATTCCTAAGGGTTTCCAGGAGCTATTTCATGGATGAATTCAGTTAAAACTCACGTGACAGAGTTTGGTGGAGTTGTAGAAGTAGTTGGTGGAGTTGTGTTCAATTTAACTCAGTTAGACACAGTTGAGCTAGTTGTATCTAGTCTAACAGATTGATACACTAGTGAGAGTGGAGTGAATTAATTAGTTAATTAATTCAAAAATAATAACTCATTTATCAACTGAACAATACAATAGTTAACTACGGTGCATGTCAGATCCAGTGGAGACCGAGTGCAGAGATAGGTGAAAGGGTGAGATAGACTATCTGTTGTGACCATAGTGATGCATGGATTGCATCTATATAGACATTGGAGTTTCCAATGATAATAACGTAGTCAAGGAGAGTGGGATTGCATTGAATTTGTCTTTGCAATCAGCTTGGATTGCACAGTGGAGGCAGGCTAGCAGGAGGGCAGAGATTGGTGCATGGATTTGAAGATTTCTTCTATGTTAGTGTGTGACGATTGTATTGTACTGAGAGCTTGATGTACTAAGCTTTGTATGAGATTGTTACATCATCTCCATGATATACATAATATGATAGTTGGGGTTTTTAGCTTCAGGATTTCCCGTTAAACAACTATGTTATGTGTGTTTTTATTGCTTCATGTGTTTTGAAATTGTTGATTAAATTTACGCAAGAATTATAGTGGAGGGATTCTATATTTAGCAAGAAGATAAATATTCTTAGATTAGGAGAGTCTAGATATATACATTCTTAATGTATATAATTTCTACAACAATTTTAACTCTACCAAATATGGTATTCTCATCTGGTAAGGTGCTTTTGATGTTGGAGCTGCCCCTGGTACGAACTCAATAGAAACGTCTACTTCCCTGTGCTGTGGAAAATCTAAAATCTCTGCTAGAAATACATCATGAAACTGATGCAAAATTGGATACTTGCTCAACACAACTACATCCTCAACTTCCTTACCTCTGTCACTAGAGATATGAATTGCAAATAGCACACATCCTTTCCTACGACTGCACTTGGCCTGCATAGCTATCACCATCCTAACTGATGTGGCTTTCTTCTTTCACTGTAAGACCCTTGGTTCCCCATTTTCATCAAATCATTCAATAGATTTGTCATAGTTGTAACAACCCTGGTGAAAATACCATGTAATAAATGTTAAAAATAATAACCATGGATGATAGGACACTTATTCCAAGTTGAATGTTGGGCAAAAAATCCTAGGGGGTGTTGATTTGGTTTATTATGGCTACAGAAATTGGCAAAGGCTATGACTAAGGCATTAAAGAGGAAAAATGTATTTTTGGGTACATTTATTTATGAAAATAATGGAAATTAGGAGAAAAGGGAGGTAAAACGTCAAAGGTTGCATGTGAGGAGGAAATTGAAGGAACATGATGGAAAATGAAGAAAATAGGGGCATATTCTATAAAAAGGTTTCTCAGGATCAATTGGTACCTTTTGTCAGTGAATTTTCAGAGTTCTCTTATTATTCCCTCACTCTCTCTCTCTCACTCTTAGACACTTAGATTTCTTAGAGAACTTTGGAATTTTTGAGCAAGAAAGGAAAGTAAGTAGGAAAAAGGAGGAAGAAATAAAGGAGGAGCAGGAATCAAGAAGCTACAACAGGATTATTGGTAGGTATCGATTTTCATGTCTATTTTCCTTGCTAGGTTTGGAATGCATGGTATTGCATGTGGTTCTTTCCTATCTTGGCATGGGTTTTTGTAGGGGCAACAATGTATTTAGCCCTGTCTTGCCATTTCAAAATAGCCATGGTGTTGTGGTTTGCTCGTGTTTTGGTTTAGTTGGATCACCGGATGGATTCAAAGCTAAGTGGGGTGGATCTCTAAATGATATAGAACCAGTTCGTTTGTTGCCTCGGTGTATGGCCTAATAACTCATAATTCAGCCTGTGGGTTGCGGTAAAGCTTGAGAGGTGGTGGTTTACTCTCCATTAGAGGCATATTAATCCTATGTTTCAGATTGGAGTAAATCATATAGAGTATGCCTCAGTTTAGGACCTAGTAACACCTAATTCAAACTATGTGTTGCAGTAAATCCTAAAAGACTAGGAGACATGAAAATTCCTCACAGTTTAGGTGGAGAGAATCCGGTGATACCCATGCTTTTGTTGGCCTAGTGATCTAGGTAGATCATGATAAATACAGTTATGACATGTTTATTGATGAAAATGAGGTGGTTTAGCCTTGGGATGCCCCGATTGCTTATTTCAGTTAAGTCTCACATTCATGCTTGGAATATGGCATGGGGTTGATTGGCTGAATTAGATTTTGCTCAGCCAATATATGGTCGGGTGGAACATGGAAGTCCCATCTCTGGGTTATTTTTACATTCAGTAATGAAGAGATCATTTCTTCAGTATCTGGTATGCAAATGTACTAGTTTATGTATGTATTTCATTGTTATTGTGTCCATTTTATTTCTGTTGTTAATAAGATGGTTATAAGCATGTATTCGATCAATGAATGTGTATGACTCTATTCTTGTTTGTGCCTGTAAATGGATATCCCATTTATCTATGGTGAAATTTATTATATGATAGCTTAGGATGTAGGGGAGCAATGCTTCTTAGCCATTCTTAGATAAGAAAGAGACCCATTTGTTTAAATCTGTTGTTCATACTCGTAGATGTTATGTTCGTGACATGTTTAATGAAATTTCTTCCATGGCTAGGTGGGGTCGGATGAGTTCTTGATGATGTGATTACTTCCATATGTGTGTTTCAATGTTATTTACCATCTCCTGAAGTTACAGGAAGTTATTGGTAGTGACCTGAGCTCAAGGGCTAAAAATGTGGCACAAATCTCGGAGCTATAGACATAAAATTCGATGTTTGGGCCTTTGACAGTACCTTGAGAAGGCTAACCCATGGCTAGAGGGTCTACAACCACTACCTTTCCCTTACAAGCCTGCGGCTTAGCCTCAAATTGTCTAAAAATCAATTCCCCCTCAAGGAACATGGCCTTGGAAGGTTGAGTTACCTCCTGGGGTTCTCAATGATGTAGTGTAAGGTGAATTTATGGTGTTTCCATCAGTTACACTTGCTTCAGGTCATCTAGGATGTTCAATCTCATATTAGTAGCCTCTTGTCACATGTTTACCCCAGTTGCCTGGTTACTTGGGTAGATGTGGGAATTGCGTGCTACAGAGTCGTATCAGAGCGTGGTTGTGCTCTCCTTGGGTTGTGTGTGTTTCTCATGCATACATGTCAATTGCATAGATGTTCCTCATGTTTATGTTCGATGTGCTTGTTGTGTATGCATGATGGTGGTGTTCGGTTTTTGTTCTCTTTGTGTGATATATGATACCACAGAGTGGTACGTGTGGTTCCACTCTCCTTGGGTTATGTGTGTTTTTCATGCATACATGTCAATTGAATATCTGTTCCTCATGCTTATGGTCTATGTGTTGGTTGTGCATGCATGATGGTGATGTTTGGGTTATGTTATCTTTGTGTGATATCTGATACCATAGAGTGATATCTGATACCACAGAGTGGTATCAGAGCATGGTTCAACTTTCGAACTTGATGGATGGTGCATTGGCCATGCTTTTATATTGATTTATTATGTGTTTTCATACCTATGTTGTATGTGGTTGTGTCGTCTATGTTGTGTTGACCATGGTGGTGTCGCCATGGAAGTTTTGATGGTGTTTTTGTCAACATGTTGTCACGAGTGTATGACTAGTTATGTGTGGTTCTTTCTTATTTATTATTCATGCACACTTGCTTACATGTTGCTACATGTTGTGTATGCATTTCTTGTTTATGATAGGTCACATATTGGTCATTCTTGTGTGTTTTCTGTCTATGCTTTCTTATGTGATGTTGTATGTGGGACATGAATTGGTCGTTCATGATTGGTTATACATGTCAAGTGGGTGCACATGGTCAACTGTGCATTGGTTTGGTGAAGGTTGTTGTGCACAAGGTCATTGTATGCAATTAGGTCATCATGATGATATTGGTATGCTATGATGCTAATGTGTTGGTTGATATAGAGTAGGAGATGAAGATAAGTAAAGTGAAGTTGCAACAATGGACTTTGGGGTAAGAGAATATTGTCATACAAGAATACAAGTATGTGACTCATGATTGTTGTAAACATTAGGGTTAATTTTATGTTCTCCATTATATTTTTATTTTTGTTACATGTGTGATAAATTCTATTTGATCAATGTATTCATATGCATTATCGTTATGTGCATGCCTTTCATTCTATTGATGTTATGGTTACATACATGATAGATGTTAGCTAACTAGTGTGATTATATGCACATGTGTTGGTTAGTTAGGCATGATATTAACTTGATCATTGTGTTATATGTTGTTGATGATTATGTTACATGATTAACTTGTTGTTGTTTATGATTGGTTAACTTGATGATTATGTTATGTGTCATTGATGAGCATGTTATATGTTAACGTGTAGTTAGCTCGATGATTATGTTATATGTTGTTGATGAGTATGTGTTAGTTAACTTGATGATTAGGGTTACTGAATTAATATCTTGATGTTATATGTATCATTTTGATCTGGATTGGCCTATGCAACTGGTTAGGGTTATGGCATTCAGGTATGATTCAACCTAATTATGATAATGTGTTGCACTAATTTAGACTAATTGTGCATATGTGATTGCTATGCATGAATGACATATATTTATGAGTCTATGATGTCAACCTTTTAGATATTTACTATATTTATAGATATCATGACCTTATTTAGGTTAAGTTGATGTGTCGTGAAGTTATATTTTGCTAATCTAGATTGATTGTGCAGATAAGATAGCCTCCCCTAAGATACATCAAGGTATGAGTTTGATTATGTCATGTAATTGATGCTTAATTGTTTGATTATGTCATCTATTCGGTGTTTGAGTGATTTGGCATCTACTACATCATCTAGCTGATTTATTTAGCATGGCATTTTTTCAATTTGTTTGAATGTTTGATTAATTGCATGATATGAGTATATGTGTCTATAAGATTACATGATGAAATGGTGTTTAAGATGGTTATATTGGCACACATTTGTTGAGATGGATGATATGTACCTGAGTGTAAGTAGGTGATAGTTGTAGCATTATGTATTATGACCAATGAAAGTGAGTTGACTGATGGATTATGACATGGTTGTTAGTCTTGGTAAAAGTTGATTTCAAATTGATAGATATGTTGTCTTGATGTTGATACATATGGCTGACATGTGTGTTTAGTTATAGGCCATTGTTCTTGGCACAACAAGATAAGATAACAAGTATATTGGTATATCTATTTATGCGTTGACAATTTTGTGGTTGGAGTATGATGCAGGGGATTTCATGGCAAGTCACTACCATGAAATCTTGAAGAAAGCTTGGGCTGCACTTTCCTTCGAAGTATTCAGAACCATGGGGATTAATTCATGGTGTTTGTTGTCATTAGGGGAATTTTGAGGTCTAAAATGGGCCTCCTAAGGAAATTATAAAATAATAGTGGAAATAATAAATTAATAATTAATAAAACTAATTTTTCAACTCATATTTTTAACTTGTCTCCCTATGAGTTTACTCAAATTTCGAGAGGAAACACTTGTTGGATGAATAATTTGATTTCTCATCCAAGGAGTACCCATGTTGCATACTTTCAACGGACCTTTCTACACGAAAACTGAGAAATACATGAAAAACGTGATTGCAAACCTGTTTTTTGATGTATTCCTCATTTCTCGTGTAGTAGGGTCCATAAAAATTATGTAAAATGGGTAATCCTTGGATGAGGAATTAAATTTTGCATCCAACGAGTACTCCCACTCGAAATTTGAGTAAACAATTTGAGAGATAAGTTGAAAGTACGAGTTGAAAAAGTAGTTTTATTATTTTATTATTTTTTAGTATTTGTACTTTTTTACTCCAAAAATGGTGAATCATCCCCCATGGTTGACATCATCATCTTGAATACTATTGGTTCTTAAAAAGTTTATTTTTTTGTACATTTTTCTTAGGAAGCCCATTTTAGACCTAAAAATCCCCTTAATGAAATTCTTGTGATTTTATTATTTTGTTATTTATTGTCACTCTATTTGCAGTCTTGATTGTGTTCAGTGCATATCTATACCACTTTGTTGCGCTGTTGTATTTCTTTTGGTTCTCATGGTATTCTTCTTGTTCGTTTTTGTTCTTGGATTTTGTTTGAGAATCTTGGAAATTGGTTGGGAAAGAGGAAAGTTAATAGATCTTGGGGATAGCTCTATGGTACCCAACAAGTAATGCAAGAGATGAGTGAACTAAGTGCATGAGTAAGCACAGCGGAAGGTAAGAGTATGACAATTGGTTGGACTGGTTGGGTCCATTGTGGTAAATGGATGGTCGAAGTACAAACATGAAAAAGGAAACAGAAAAGGTAAAATGAATGAGGTGTTAGATGCCTTGGATATGTTGGGAATTGTTTTTCTCAACATTGTGCATGTTGTGCACAAATAAGGAAGTTATCTTAACCTATAACTTATGATATCTAACCATTGATTTGTGATCATGATTTTGTTGATGTTTACATATGTATACATTTATGTATGTATGTATGCCATTCATTGACAGGGTCATCATGGATCTTGATGGTTTTATGTTGATGGTTTGTATGCATATATGTATGTATGTATGAGGTGACCTAACATGATCATTTTTTTTATGCTAATGATTATATATATATATATATATATATATATATATATATATATATATATATATATATATATATATATATATACATATACATATACATATACATATACATATACATATACATATACATACATACATACATACATATATATATATATATATATATATATATATATATATATATATATATATATATATTTGTATCTGTGTATCTGTGTATCTATGTCACAGTATGACATGGTTTCAAGCAAAATTCTTGTGGAGGAATCATTGCTTATGCAGGTGAATGGGATGAAGAAGTTCCTGAATGTGAGGAATCAAGTGGTAGAGTAGCTTTGACAGATCTATGAGGTCAATATCATGTGGATATGATTCAATTTTATATGATTTTACTATGCCTATGTTTATGGACAGGTAATTCTCAGAGGTACATCAACGATGTGGTTAAATATTAGGATTTATAACATTTGGTTTAATATTATGGTTGTAATATTGGGTTTAATGTTAGGGTTTATAACATTTAAATAAATTAAGAAGAGATAAATATGGCTCACTATATATATTATAGTATATTATATTAACAAAACCAAGGGATTTATATTATAAAAATCTTGGAATAAAAGTGGCTGACTATTTTAGGATTTATAATATTTATACATTAACACAAATTAAATATGGTTGTCTTTTATTTAAATGGTCAAATATAGTCAACATATACATTATAGCCAACAATAGTCAACATGACGGCCATGGTGAATCATTGCGACAAACATTGTCACAAGATAACAATCAATCTCATACTCATTGTCGCAATGTTACATGACATTACAATTTATTCAATGTCCCCTCTCAACATTAAAAAATTAAGTTTTAGAATTAGGGATTTTAGTATTGGGTTTTATAATGGGTTTCGGAAACCTAATATGAAATCCCTTGGGTTGCATTTCCACATTAGAAAATTAGGGCTTAATATTAGAGTTTATAATGTTGAGTTAAATAATATGGTTTATAATATTTGATTTAATATTATGGTTATAATATTGGGTTTAATGTTAGTGATTATAATATATAGTATAACATTAGGGTTCAATGTTCTGACATTTGAATGGTGTAGAAATCTATCCAACATCACATTGTGACAAACATTGTCATAATGTGATGAGAAATATAAAAATCATTGTTGGAACCTTACATTGCATTGGAATGTTTTAAATGTCACATTGTGACACTACAATAGGGCTTCGTATTGTGAATTTTGCATGGTAAAAATGATCAATCCAACGTCGCATTGTGACCAACATTATCACAACATGATAATTAATTTGATACTCATATTGCAATGTTACATCATATTGAAATTTATTCAATGTCACCTCTTAGCATTACAAAATTAGGGTTTATTAATCTCTTGGGTTTAGAATCCCTAGGGTTTAAAATATTAATCCCTTAGGCTTTTAATCCCTAAGGTTTGTAACATTAATCTCTTAGGTTTATTATTTCCTTGGGTTTATAATCAATCTGATACTCATTGTCCAATTGTTACATTAAATTACAATTTATTCAGTGTCACCTTCCAATATTACAAAGTTTTGATTTAAAATTAGGGCCTTTAGTATTGGGTTTATAAAACCCAATATTAAATCCCTTGGGTTGCAATGTTGTATTTAAAAAGGAAGGTTTAATGTTAGGGCTTATAATGTTGCGTTAAATATTAGGATTTTTAATATTGGGTTTAATATTATGGTTATAATATTGGGTTTAATGTTAGGATTTCTAATATCAGTTTTATATTTTAGGGTTTATATATCTCATACAAAATTAGGGATTTAGTGTTGTGACACTTCAATGGTGCAAAAATCTATCCAACGCCGCATTGTAACAAACATTGTTGCAATGCGACAAGCAATATGACAATAATAGTTGGAACGTTACATTACATTGCAATATTTCAATGTCACACTGTGCCACTATAATAGGGCTTTGTATTGTGACGTTTTCAAGGTACAAAAATCAATCTAGTGTCGCATCGTGACAAACATTGTCACAAAATGAAAATTAAATTGGTACTCATTGTCACAATGTTATATTACATTGCAATTTACTCAATGTTTCCTCTCAACATTAAAAAATTAGGATTTATTGATTCCTTGGTTTTATAATATTAATCCCCTGGGTTTATAATATTAATCCCTCTGGTTTATAATCCCTAGAGTTTATAATTTTAATCCCTCCGGTATATAATATTGATAATTCGTTCGGTACATTAATCACTTGTGTTTATAATATTAATCCATTAGGTTCATTAATCTGTTTAGTTTATAACATTAATCCCTTGGGTTTTTAATCCCTAAGGTTTATAATATTAATCCCTTGTATTTTTAATCTCTTTGGTTTATAATATTAATCCCTTGGGTCCCGAATGCGAGTGATGGTTAGAGGAATATTCGTGGCAGGCATTGAAAGCAACAGCTGGCCTGGGCACCTGCTTGCACCTGACCATGGTACCTCCACTTTAAAGGCTCTCATGGTCGCTTGTTTAGTACTCCTCATTCCCTCACGCTACAATTACTCAGCCTGCTCGTTGCATTTAATGGAAACTGGCTCCCCTGTTCGCCATTCATTTTCTTTGGCCTTCAGTTTGACTCAGCTCCTTAGCTGCAGTCCACCATTTCATTTCTACTTTCGGTTAGCATCCTAGCCCACCAGAGGAGCAAGCCTTCCTTCTCCACATAGCGAAACTGAGCCTTCGGCTCTCAGCAGCCTCCATTCTCAGTCTCTTCCAATTATTAATTTGCGGAATTCTTCTCTGCTCTCTACTCAACCCTTCTCACCTACCCCTTCGGCTTCCCTCTCATCTCCTCCAGCATCCAGGCCTCCCTCTCTGTCTTCTTACTATCATCGCTCCCTCTTTGCCTTTAGCTAGCAGAAAATGTCGCGCAGGCAGTGTATGAGGTGTAGAATGGGTGGAAGTGGTAGGGGAGGTGGAGGAAGGGGTAGCGGTGGCTCTCGTCCACCCCTCTCTGATAGTGACGACTGCACTTACCAGCCTTCAGCCAGCAATGAAGCCCGCTTCATCTTCAGTAGTGCCTTGGACAAGTCGCGACTCACAGCAACAATTTCGGTTGTTTTTCAGGAGGAAAACTCTGGAGACGTAGCTTCCGGTTCCCGGAAGCACAGAAGGAAATCAACCATTTCGGTTATGCCTCCTCCGACAACCAGAAAATCTACTTCCCTCCCTATCAAATCTTGCTCCCAAACTTCTAGAAGTGCAGGCACCAGCAGTGGCAGCTCTACACGCGCGGATAAGGAGCTGAAGAACACAAGCTGTCCCTCTTCTTCTGAGAACTCAGCCCAGCAATCCAAAAAAGATGTGGATGACCTGAATGAAGACTACAACTGCCCAATTATGGAAGAGATTTCTCCCCACAATGACAACTAGCCTGATGACTGGTCTACTTCCTCTTTTTTTGGGATTTTTGTCTATGAATCGTTGCAACTTCGAAAACGTTGAATGTATTTTCCCTATTAGTACTAGTCTTTTCTACAACTTTAGTTTCTTGGGACAATGTCGGTATGCTGGTTTCCCGTTTAAGGGCAACAATTTTTGGGTTGGTTTCTCGGTTAAAGGCGGCCTCTACTATGTTTTTTTGAATTTGCTTCCCTCCGGAGTTGTCTAGTTTTGCAACCTTGGAGGTGAATCTCGCTATGTATATTATGTTCCATATTAATAGATTAAACCAACTTAGAAAAAAAAATATTAATCCCTTGGGTTTATAATATCAGTAATTCATTGGGTTTATTAATACCTCGGGTTTGTAATATTAACCCCTTGGTTTTATTAAACCTTTGTATTTTTAATCTCTCGGGTTTATAATACTAATCCCTTGGGTTTATAATATTAGTAATTCTTTGGGTTTATTAATACCTCAGCTTTGTGATATTAACCCCTTGGGTTTATTAATATCTTGGGTTACTAATATTAATCCCTTGCTTTTTGAATCCATTCAATTTTTAATATGAATAATCTCTTGGGTTTATTAATCCCTTCAATTTATAATACTCATCCCTAGGGTTTATTGATCCCTTGGTTTTATAATATCGATCCATTCCGTTTATAGTATTGATTCCTTCGTGAACAATATAATTGTTTATGTTTATAATCCCTTAGGATACTATTTATACATTAACACGTGTTGAATGTGGTAGACTTTTGTTGATATGGTCAACAATAGTCAACATGAGCATTATTGTCAACAATACTCAACATGACTACCATGATAAACCATTGTGATAAACATTCTCCCAAGATAACAAGTCAACATGGGCATTATAGTCAACAATATTCAACATGACTACCATGGTGAACCATTGTGACAAACATTGTCCCAAGATAACAATCAACCAATTTATAATATTAATCCATTTAGATTTATAATATTAATAATTCATTAGATTCATTAATCTGTTGAGCTTTTAATACTTATTTTATAATAATAATAATAATAATAATAATTTATAAAATAATATATTTTTTACAATAATAATAATAATATTATTATACCATTATGGATATATTTCAACCATATTTACTCATATAATCATGCATATAATTGATTAATCATGTATATATGTGAATCAATCACTTATATCATAGGTTTTTGGTCATCTCTGCCTTAACCCATATGCTTTTTCGTCTTCCCAATGGAAGACCATTTCCATACGGAAGTGCACAGTAAATTCACAAACCAAGTTTCCATAAAACTATTCAGATTTCAATGACTTTCCCCATCTCTAACGTAATAATACCTCCATCTTGCCTTTTCTATTTCTCCAAATTACATCTCAGCTTGAATTGATGCGAGTGAACTGTGGAGAAATCACCCCTTTTTTGTGCGCTTCGGTGTCCCTGTCATTTCTCAATTCTATTATTAGCTTTCCATTTTCCAACTCTCATCGCATATTCTGTGACTTCCTTGTGTCGCGTTTTACTTTGTAAAGACAAAGAGATTCAATATGCCCTTTTCTTGACCTCTGTATCTTACAGTCGGGAAAGACATATTTTGCTTGGAATAGCCCAACACCACAATTTTGTGGATAAGCCATCGTCCAGTTTGCGTAAAGCTATTTTGTGGACAAACCCTCGTCCACCAATTTTGACCAACCTCCCTTCCACAAAGATCCCTTGGCTCCATCTGTTCCGTTACAAATCTATTTCATTAACGCATCAGACTACACCTTTACCTTTCACAAAGTCATCTTTCGTTTTCAAGGTAACATTAGGCAAAGTCATCTTGACTTTTCAAGGAAACATTATTTTTGGGTAAGGTGCTCCATATTGATTTACCTTATCCGAAATTATTCACTCTTTTAACTTCTTATTAATCATTGCACATATGATTATTGATTTACCGTGATGGGCACAGAATTATGGGGAGGTTAGTGACCCACGATGCTTGCCAAATCCGAGGAATCTTCAAAGTTTATGACGAATCTTGAAAGTCAGAGTAGGAAGTTTCTTGTGTCCGAGGAAGTCAGACGCTCGTGATACCAGATTGTCCATTCATGTTAGGGGTTTTAGACACGTCCGTTGTAAGACTATCCACATATTTTGAATACCTGAATTTAATGGCAACCAATATTTAACAAGTCATATGTTTATTAATGTTGTATGGTTACCGTTAAATAATACACTTATTTCAATTTATACAGTAGGAATATACAGCCCAATAGCATTAATAACTTTATAAATGAAAAATATATGTTACCCACTTTAATACACTTATTTCAATTTATACAGTAGGAATATACAGCCCAATAGCATTAATAACTTTATAAATGAAAAATATATGTTACCCACTTTAATGTCCAAAATTAAACCCAACTCCCCTTCTATTTAAAACTTTATAATTCAAACCTCGTGATTCGAAACGCCGTGAATTGGAATCTAATCAAATTTTATTAATAATATGATGAAGGTATATTTCTTTCTCTCTATTTTTTCAGCTTTCTTCATACCAATCAATCAAACTTTTATGAGTTTCTTTTGGTCAATACGTGCATTTATCTTTTCTCTGTCAATTTTTTGTGGCTGTCTTTTGGTCAATACGTGCAATTAGCTTTCTATGTATGTTTCTTATCACTTGCGAGTCTTGATAACTATAACCAAATTTGAATAAGTTGTGATGTTTAAGGGATATCTTGACGTCCAAACTCAATTCATAACTATCTTTTTTTATTGTTGTCTTTTAGCTTTTCCCATTCACGACATCTATCATTACTTATCCACGACCACCACCCAAAGATGATCGCGTGTCAACATATCAAACTTTCAACCTTTATCTCCCGTTCAATTGTGCATGGTTACCAAATCCTACGTTATAAATATATGGTTACCAAATCCCACGTTAAAAATAAAATTAGCAAATCATTTTAGGGAATCCAAAGGAAGATGTTAAATTTTAATTATGATCTTTTTTATTTTTTTTTATCGTTGTTTATAAAGAAATATATTCAATATAAAATTAATAATTTATTTAAAATAAGTGTTTTTAGTAAAATTAAGAATTATGTTTTAGAATAAATTGTATAAAATATTACAATTTGTATTATTCAATGCTAAATTAAAAATGTTTAATAGGAAAATTTAATTATATAGTTTTTCTTTGATATAAAATAATAAATTGAGATGTCTGCACATTTACAATTTTACTCTTAAGTAAATAAATAGTGTGATGTAATTCTACCTAATTATATTTATTTACATTATATGTTGTTTCGTTGGAAATACTGAGATGCGGTTGAACCACGTGAATCCTTATTTGTCTTCAATTAATTATTTTTTACTTCACATAGCATTAATTGTTATTAGCATCAAATAAGCATAAAGCAATCATTTTTAACTTCACATAGCATTAATTGTTATTAGTATCAAATAAGCATAAAACAATCATCAGCGTCATTTAACAATGCACAAGAATAAGAACAATACAACATATATTTGTAAGTGGAAACCTTTTAGGAGAAAAACCATCAAACATTTCTTAATATTTTTTCTTCAATAATTAACATTAATTAGAAAGCTTCAACTCCCAATATTTTTAGCTCCAAAGAAGGAGGCTCCAATTCCTTGGTTTACAAGCTCTAACACCATATTTACCAACTCCGATTCAAAGGACGCTCACCCTATTCAACAATTCTGAATTGAAAGACGCTCCAATGCCATGCGCAGTCTCCAACTTACCCTAGAACCATAATCTCACCTTGAAGTGTTCTCAAGCTCGAACTTGGAGACTCCACTTTCCTGTCTTGCATCACCTTTCCACCCTACTCAACAAGTTTCCACTTGTCCTAAAGGCTTCAACCTTCACCTCACCATAACCGACCAGATTTCACAATTTTTAGACTGGATCCACCTTTGTTTAAGAACAAGATAAAACAATCTGAAATACACGGTCTAGTCAATCAAATATACCTTTTCTCAATATCCACATCAAACCCTAGAATTAGTCAAATCTTCTAATGCACCAAACATCAAACCCTATCAACAATCACTTCATTGTTCAACATCGCTGCAATAAGTAATCAATTTGATTTATGTAAAACTATGAAAACCTAGCACTACTTAATAATCAAGTCTGCTTGGCACATTGTAACATACCTGCTAAAAAATTTCATGTAATAAAGTTAAAATAATAAGCACGATTGATGGGACACTTATTCCAAGATGAATGTTGGGAAAAACATCCTATGGGGTGTTGATTTGGTTTATTATGGCTAAGGAAATTGGCAAAGGCTATGACTAAGGCATTAAAGAGGAAAAAAATATTTTGGCACATTTATTTATGAAGATAGTGCAAATTAGGAGAAAAGGGAGATGAAATATCATAGGTTGCCTGTGACGAGAAAATTGAAGGAAAATAATGGAAAATGAAGAAAATATAAGCCTCTTCTATGAAAGGACTTTTGCGGATTAATTGGTGCCTTTTGTCAATGAATTTTTGGAGCTCTCTCATTATTCTCTCTCTCTCATACTCTTGGATACTTAGAGTTTTCTTGGAGCACTCTTGGAGAGTGTGGATACTTGGTGATTTGGAGCAAGAAGGAAAAGGAAGAGCAGGAAAGCGCAGGTGGACACCAGGATCAACAACTACAATGGGATTTGATTGCAGCTATTGAGTCGCGTGTATGTTTTCCTCATTGAATTTTGCATGCATGGTGTATGCATGTGTATTTCCTAGCCTTACCATTTCATGGACAACCATGGTATTGTGGGTTTACTTCCATTGATGTTTTTTTGGCTGGTTCTCATGAGTCCTTTAACTATTGGGTTTGGTTATTAGTTCTTGGAAGCCTTTGTTGAACAAAAGCTTTGGAAGCTCGGGGGACAACTGTGGGTTCAGTTACTAGTCCTAGAAGCCTTGGTTGGACAAATGCTCTAGAATCCCTAGGTACGTTGAGTTACAAGTCTTGGAAGCCTTGTTTGGACAATCTCTCTGGAAGCCTTGTAACAGTTGGGGTTGAGTTACTAGTCTTGGAAGCCCTCATTGGAAAAAATGCTTTGGAGCTCTGGATCAACTTGGAGAGAGACCAATGCATGATGGTTGTGATGTTAGATCATGAGGTGGAATAACTGCTTGAGGGTTGAGGTGGTTTTGCCTCTGGAAGCATTGGATTGATTTTGATATGTGTTTGATTAAGTCCCACATTCATGCTTGTAATATGACACATGGGGTGATTAGCTGAAGTGAGACTTGGTTCAACCAATTAATGGTAAGGTGGAACATGGAAGTCCCATCTTCAGTTCGTTTTTACATTCAGTAATGAGGAGCTCATTCCTCTGATATTCGATATTCCAATATACTATTTTATGGATGGATTTCATTTCTATTGTATCCATGGTTTTTATAGTATTATTATGATGGTTATAAGCATGCATTTTATCAGTGATGATGTATGGATCTATCTATGTTTTTTCCAGTAAATGAATAAACAATGTATCTATGGTCAAATATATCTTATTGTAGCTGATGATGTAGGGGACCAATGCTTCTTAGCCATTCTCAGATGAGAAATAGACCCAGATTTTTTTAAATATGTTGTTTATACATGTAGATGTTATGTTTGTGTCATGTTTGATGAAATGATTGTTGTGGTTGGGCAGGGTTGGGATGAGTTACTGATGATGTGATTGATTCCATTTCTTTTTAATGTTATTTACCCTCTCCTGAAGTTACAAGAAGTTCTAGGCAATGACCTGGGCTCATGGGCTAAACATGTGGCACAAATCTCGGAGCCACAGGCACAGAACTAGCCTTTTAGGGCTTTAGTGTCTACGTTGATAAGGAAATCCCATGAATAATTGTCTATATTAACTCCATTTCCCTTACATTCCCATTTCTAAGCCTCCGATGGGTTAAAAATAAGTTCTTCCTCAGGGAACACGACCCTGGAAGGTTGGGTTACTTGTTGGGGATGTTAATGATGCAATGTAATGTGTGTTTTTTGCTGTTTTTGTTAGTTCCACTTCCTTAAGGTCATATAGGAGTTTTAATCTCATATTAGTAGCCTCTCGTCACATGTTTAATCTGGTTGGTTGGTTATTTGGGTAGGTGTGGGAAGAGGGTGTTATAGAGTGGTATCAGAGCATGTTTCAACCCTTGGACTAGATCAGAAGTGTGTTGTTCATGCTTTTATGTTGATTTTTTATGTTTTTATCATACCTATGGTGTATGTGTTTGTTTCTCCCATGTTGTGTTGGCCATGGTGGTAGCGGTGTTTCCATGGAAGTGTTTATGGTGTCATTGTCAACATGTGGTCATGAGTGTCTATCTCATTATGTATTGTTATTGTTTATGGATTGAGCATGCACTCTTGCTTACATATTGTTACATGATGAATATTCATTGATTATGTATGTTAGGTCATATATTAGTCATGCTTGTGTAGTGTCTGTGTATTCTTGTTTGAGTGATTTTATGTGATCAACATGCACTGATCATTCACGCTAGGTTAGATGTTGCTTATGTTGTGTTTTTTTCATTCTTTTGTTTGTGTATGATCAATATTGCCTTGGTGTGCATTTGGTATGGTCATTCCTGGATGACTGAACCCCAACTAGAATCATGATTATGCGCTATTATGAATCGTGTTACAAGTTTATATGTTGTTATGATTCTTTATATACATGTATTACACTGATTGTTTCATCATGCAGGAAGTATCCTCCCCAAAATACACTAAGGTATGTTGATTTATTATGGATTGGTTTATCTGACATATTGTACATTGCAGGAAGAATTCAAAGATGAATAGCAAAATAGTAGACTACAGAGATTCCCCATATGAGTCATATGAGCAGCATTGTATTGGACATTCATTTGATTTGGAAGATACACTGAGAAGCCTAAAGGAAAAAATAAGGAATTGTAAGGTAGAAAATGATAGAATTATACATGCATGAGAAAAATAAAGTAGTGGTTAATGTAGCCATCCTTCAAAGTTTGTGAAATTTGCAGAAACAAGGGCCACTTAGGATCAATTATGTGCAAGAGGACAAAGCTAATGGGGCATATGGTAGTAGGTCTCCTGGTAGGAATAGGTTAGAGAGATCTGATACGATGAAAGATGGCAGGCTGTTGGACACGCTAGATAAGAGAAGTGATGAGCACATGTATCATTCTAGTTCTGGTTCAGATAGGAATCATGCTCATCATCAGTATCATCCTTATAGGAGTGATAGAGGCTATTTTCAGGAAGAGTTTAAAAAGGAGAAACCACCTACATTCGACAAAGATATGAAAAAACCACATGATGGAGAGGCATGGTTTCTTGGCATGAAGAAGTTTTTCAAATTACATGATTACTCAGGAAATATGATACCTAGGATAGCCACATTCAACCTCAAAGGTAGAGCGGAAATTTGGTGGGAATATGTGAATAACGTGAGAGATATTTTTGAGGATGATTTGACTTGGAGTGAGTTCGAAAGTCTATTTTGAAAGAAGTATCTATCAGAGAGATACTACAATGATAGGGAAAAGGAGTTTTATGAGCTGAATATGGGTTGTATGAAAAATGAGGAGTATACTAGTAGGATTTTGGAGTTATTGAGATATCTGCATTACCACAAGGAGGAGAAGGCCAAGATTAAGTGATTTTTTAGTGAGATGTTGATCACATTCAAATATAAGATTGAGTTTGACGAGCCCAAATCATTGGAGGAGGCCATCTAGAAACTCAAACAATGTTATGAACAATCAAAGCATAGATCAAAAACTAAGTAGGATTGGAAAGGTAACGTAAGGGGAAAAGGAAAATGGGTTAATAAGAAAGCAAGGCCTCAAGATACAGGTAAAAAAGAGGATGTTGCACCACTTAAGAAGTTCGATGCATCTGGTAAAGGACATTGATTTCGATCCGAGGAGTGGAATAAGAATCAAGACTAGAATCTATACAATGTTGGACTTGTGGAAAATATCATCGTAGGAGGGATTGTCTACAACACCAAAGTGGCAGGCCATAGATTTATAGTGCGTAAGAGGCACAAACAGTGGGAGATGTTAGGCATAACATTCCTCATATTTATGCAGTTGTGGACAACACACAGGAAAATCACCAGGCTTCTATTATTGAGATGGATGGTGAGCATTCTTCTCAAGTCATTTCTATTTTAATTGACCCTAGATATAATTATATTTATATTAATCCTGTGCTAGTGGATAAGTGTGGTTTGAGTAAGGAAATGCATGAAAAATATTGTTTGGTGTAGTTGGCCACAGGTACGAAGAAAAGGTTTCACCATTGGGTAAGATCTTGTGCATTTGATTTAAATGGTATGCCTACAACAACACACTTGAACATATTGCCATTAAGTTCCTACATTTATGCTATTGGGCATGGTTTGGTTGTATCTTCAGAGGACCAAGGTATATTTCTATTGTAACACCCTCTTCCCACATCTACCCAAGTAACTAGCTAACGGGGGTAAACATGTGACGAGAGGATACTAATATGAGATTCAACCTCCTAGATGACCTTAAGGAAGCAGAACCAATGGAAACACCAAAAAGACACCTTACAATGCATCATTGGCATCCCCAGGAGGTAACCGAACATTCCAAGACCCTGTTCCCTAAGAGATGTTGTCTAGGTAAATCCTCTCTGTGGAAAAAGACGATCTCTCTAGCCCTAGGGTGGGTCTAGCAAAAATGGGAATAAGCTAATACCTGCTTTCCTATATTTTAAATGAAACATAGATCAAAAGAGATGGCCTCCCTCGATCTAATGTTGCGATGTTTCTCTTTTTCAAATCTCCTTAATCCTCTGTTTTTCCAAAACTTGATCTCCACTGCTACCAGCATTCAATTACCTTCACAAATGACCAAGAAACAACAATAAGTATAAAAATGTAACATGCATATACAAATATAACCTATCTAACTAATCAAGGAATGCTAGAATTCTTTATCATAAACATGAAAAAGAATGGAAAATAAATATCAGTTGTATCATATTATTAATAAAAGAGGAGTTACAACATGTGCCTTGATGTCGAAGCTCTACTTCAGCAGATCTGGATCCGGCCACGTCTCCAAATAAATTTTTTTCAACTCAGTGTGAGAAGGCTAAGGGCTCAACTCTCTCCTTCAAAGTTTATAACAATCTTCAAACCTCTCTCTGATATGCTCTTCTATTCTGTTCTAACTAGCAGAGGTATTGGGTGATGATAAATTTATAGATATGTATGAGGGGACATGGAACCACTTATGATGGGAAATTGGCTTATCTCTTTCGGAGGTTCCTCTTTTGTTGGAACAAGAGGCCCAAGGGAGGAAGTTGGGTCATATCCTAACAAACAAACATCCAACTCACTGCCCTCAAAGCTTCTAGGCCATGAAGCTTGTTTCCATTTAATAAAATCTTCCAGAAGTAGATCAGCGCGGGTGTAAGGTCCATACTAGCGCCGATCAACGCTTCTCACAAGCTTAGGATGGGTCATCGATGCTGGTGAGACATAGAATGGTCGTGCTACTCCAAATAAGTATGTTTTTAGGGAGCTATTCCAGGAATGATCAACATAGATTTTTTTCTTCAGATTGAAAGGGATGCAATGGCATATTTTCATGATGGAAAAGGTACACAAGGATCACTATTAGGGTCCTCTAGGATTCAAGAACAAGGAGCACAAGGACAGTAAAAAAGTACTGTGTAACAGATTCCCCCTAAAGCATGAAGGTGGAACGAGAGTGAGGGGTGAAATGATTTATGAGAATGTTCCAAGACCAAGACACCACCGTTAGAAAACCTACAAATAAAATACATATATACAACTTAAATATGTAATGTAAATACATGAGTATAAGGCATGGATACAACTATCCATAAAAAAGATCATGTAATAGGATCCATGGCATGGACACAACCATCCAACAATAAGAAGGATCACAAATATGGACTCAGGTATGGTCCCAACCATCTGTCAAAAAGAGTCATGTATAAAGTCATGAATAACTTATATCGCCTCGTAACCTAGATGTTATCAGGAAAAAACTAGGGTCTTTCACCCCTTCATGACCCAATCAACTATAAATTTAGGCATGTGATTGAGTGAGCTGAAGTCGAACATGCAAGAAAATCACCCAGTTACCAATCAATGATGTAAAATGTTAACAGGCAAGAGAGAGACCACCAATAATGACGATGGACCTCAAGGTACTAGCAGTACAATCCATGATATCTTAATAAGGAACTAAATTCGAACAATCGTGAAATAATCCAATCAAAGGCCAATGAGCTTAACCTGTCGTCAAATGCGAAAAACCTGCCATTAAGGCATGCAGGCTCTAAGGTACTGAAAGGAGTTTCTAGATGAATTTCCCGTATAATGAGCTGAAGTCGAGAGGAAGAAATACATCGAAGGAGGGTCATGATGTATCCAACACCATCGACATGAGATAGAGGAACAAGATGGTTGTGAATCAATACTGAACAGAGAATTAGGTAATGAAAAACTACAGAAGGAATTGCTCTTGAACATATCGGCAACACGACTCCAGAGTTTGGCATTATTTGACTCAAATGGAATAAAAGGTCATGTTGACAATATTGGTAATTTAATGAGAGGAAAACATATTTCCCAAACCCATGGAGGAAAAGTGACGAATGTATGATTTCCCCAACCCGGCACGAATTGCAAACAAGTGTCATGTTCAAGAGTGACATACTGCCGACACAACTGATAAATACTTCCATTCCACCCCCACCATTTCGAGTGAGTACCCCAATTATTTTTTAATAGAATCTTGAAGGGGATAGCATATGCTCATCGTGTAATTTTTTCCTTTGCACAAATCCATCCTAGTACATTTTACAAGCCCTAGGAAGCATAAACTCAGTAGCGTCATGATGACTAGTTCAATGTATTTAAATTTTAATGAGCATGACAGAGGTGAAACTTGGCGCCTTTTTATGTTTAAAGAGTTTCAAAAGAGGCTGAAAAGAAAAGTCCATGGGGCCCTTTTCGTAGATAGTCCCTCGAATCTGAAAAGGTAGAAAAAAAGGTTCGAGAGCACCTCTTAGTTATGATTGACTAAGGTATTCCTTTTTGGTAAATATTTTATACTAGCTCGGAAAAGGGGTAAACGTATACTCGGTAAATGACGTTTCGTTTCCTTTAACGAGTTTAAAACGATAAGTACTAAAAAATATTTTCATGTTTCAAGAGTCAGAAAAGAGCTTAAAGTTGAATCTTCCTGGACAAATGAGTGGTATAAAGGATAGCAACTAGTTCTAGTTATGGTGGATATACTCAAAACATGTAAACTATCAAGAGGCTGGCTAACAAGACCACTCATTGTTACGGTTCCCTAGGTAAGCGTAAAACAAACAAGTGAGAGTGAACAATCATCCAAGAAGATGGTGATGATGGAATGAGAAAACCAAGTCTCATATGGGAAAAATAGGCTAATAAATTGGAAGTCACAAGAAGTGTAATGAGAATGGTTTCTTTTTTACACAATCTTGAAACACATGAAACTCTGGTTGAAATTAGTTTCATTTTTACACAAGCTTGAAACATGTAGAAAAACTATGCTTGAAACTGGTTTGCATGCCCCCACCATGGTGACTCAATTCAAGGTGCATCCCCCGCCCCCCCCAGCTTCGTTTCAACCACCTAAGTAAACTACTTGTTACAAACAGGTGGATGGAATGAAGGTTCAATTAAGTGAAAGACTCGACTGGGATTTTACGAGATCCAATCAAAAACTTGAATTGAAAAGGGAACTTGTTTCATTTTTTAATGAGGTTGACACAATAAAAGAACTATCCTCATGGGACCAAATTCATTTTTTAACGAGGTTGACATTGTAAAATAACTATCCTCGTGACACCTTTTTTCATTTTTTAAAGAGCTTAACATAAGAAAAGGAAGTATGCTCTGAAAAAATTGGTTCATTTTTTAAGGAGCTTGACACAAGAAAAGGAACTATGCTTCGAAGGGCTCGTTTCCTTTTTTAAGGAGCTTGACAAGAAAAGGGACTATGCTCCGAAGACCTGATCATGACATATAAGAGGTAATGGATTCCAAGAGGTTTTCATCTGATAGGGGAACAACACTTTGGAAATTGGGATCATATGCCCCTAGAATACGGTACACAACATCACTAATGAGACCATTGAGTGATGCGGGCATGGAACAGGTTCTCACATAATTAACCTATGGCGGGTAAGATACCACTTGTGGGTAAGGACCATTAAGGGATGATGGTATACTAGGTGTCATAATAGGACCAATGAATGAAAGATGATCAATGGTCACAATTCGACCTTCATGTGGAAAATAGATCACCCGAAAGAGGGAAGAGACAAGCGCTCCCATGACATAAGTATAGTCATGCCTGAGGTGTAAGTTAAAATCTAAGGGGCCTTGGACAAACATCACATTTATATAGATAGTATTTCCTCCCAAAGTAATAGGGAACTTCGGAAAGATCCCTAACGGTTGATTGGTTCCTCTGTTAAAAGCCAACATATTCTGGGTAATAGTCATAAGTTGCAGAGAACCAAAATATTGCATTAGGGGAATTTTCAGGTCTAAAATGGGCCTCCTAAGGAAATTATAAAATAACAGTGGAATTAATAAAATAAAATTTGATTACATCATCAAATTTTAGAGGGAAAAAAGAAAAACTACTTTTTCAACTCGTATTTTCAACTTATCTCCCAAATTGTTTACTCAAATTTCGAGCAGGATTACTCGTTGGATGCAAAATTTAATTCCTCATCCAAGGAGTACCCATGTTGCATACTTTCAATGGATCCTACTACAGGAAAATGTGAAATACATGAACATGATTGTAATCATGTTCTTCATGTATTTCACATTTTCTTGTAGTAGGATCCATCGAAAGTATGCAACATGGGTACTCCTTGGATGAGGAATTAAATTTTTCATCCAACGAGCACTCCTACTTGAAATGTTAGTAAAAAAATTGGGAGATAAGTTGAAAATACAAGTTGAAAAAGAAGTTTTATTATTTTAATATTTTTTAGTGTTTTTACCCTTTTACTTAAAAAATGATAAATCATCCCCCATGGTTGACATCATCATCTTGAAACCTATTGGTTCTTATAAAATTTATTTTTGTTTTACATTTTTCTTAGGAGGCCCATTTTAGACCTCAAAAGTCCCCTAATGCGAGGTAGTTGAGGACATAATACTATCAAATGTGCCTTCATCTATAATTGTGCTTGCTATGACCACATTATAGGCCTATACCATGATCTCAAATGGCACATAAGAAGGAATAATATATCCTGCCAGTCAAATCCAATCAAATAAAGTGACCAAACTACATGAAGGGTGTACCATCGGAATGGGAGTACTATCCTTTTGCATTACGGGAACAGGAGGATCACCCTCCTAGACTGTAGGACCAATAGTAGGAGGATCTCCCTCCAATCCCGGGGAATCTGAAGAAAGAAAAATAACCTGATCTGTACGAGATTCACTCTCTATGGAAAATACCTTATGAACCATAGGTGGAATCATGTCAACCTTTTCCTCGACCAATGATTGGTCAGTAATGGACTCATGAGATTGAATTTCAGAGAGATTGGAATTTACTGGAGATGAATATCTATCAACCACATGATCAAATAGTAGAGGACTCGAACAAAACTTACGGTAACCAGCTGGAAGACAAGATTCAGAAGCCATAAGGGTATCCAACACTTTAGAGGCTTCATCCATATAAGGAAAGTGGTGAATGCGATGGTTCCCTTCACATAACCTAAAGGGAAATTTGATCTTACCCTGTTTCTTATGAGTCTTCTTATCTCTAGCTGAAGGTTCATCACTATTATGATATCCAGAGGCCGGTGATGAAGGATGAATTGAGGCAATAGACCACACTTCTAACACCTTGGGAATATTAGGACAATTCACAAGAAGGTGGTCACCCTCGCATAAATTGCAAGGGAGTTTGACTTTTCGGGATGAAGTGGGAGGTTTTTCAATATTAGTCGCACGAGTAGCGATGGTCATTGGGTTGCCTCTTTTCTTAGTGCCTTTCATCTTTTTTTGACTTCTACTTCTTCTTCTTCTTATCCACTTGGGTACTAGAATCCAGATTTTAACGAGGCGAAGAGGAAGAACAAGGTGAGGAAATGGGAGAAGAATGGGTTCAACCTGAAGACCAACATGGGTTGACATTGTTCAGATGGAGGAGAAATTGGTTGAGAAGGAGTTTGGATGTTCGAAACCACGGGGGTCGAAAATAACCAAACCGACATACGAATGGTTAATCCCGGGAGGGACAATGTTGCCATATAAGGAGCACTAACATTTCCAAATGAAGGAAAAGGACCAAGATTCCCATTCAAGGGGATTCTTTGGTTGGTAAACTCGAGAAATGTTTCCACTAATATCAACTTAAGTTTAGCTAAGGAGGTGAGCATAGGTAAAATGTTCTCATGGAAGATAAATTTTAGAAATTAGACACAAAATAAACCAAAAGGGGTAAACTAGGCAAGAGGGTTTACCACGTATCCGTGAACTACAATATACACCTTAGAAAATAAATTTACCAAGGAATTAAGGTACCACAACCAATCTCCCCGAATTCTACGTTCGGTGTATCACGTTTACAAGGCAACATACTTAGTTACCTGTGGCTAAAGTATATCAACCTAGTGGGGTCTCCCATTATATAATCGATAGTACGGGGAGCACAAGTCTATGTTGGCATTGTATAATGTGTAACCATTCAGTGAGAGCTTCCTGATATACTTATCATGCATGCCGCAAGTGCTATATACTTCCATACGTGGGACGGGATTTCACTCCTGGAATGCAACATAGGCTATTAACGACAACTTCTAGGTTTAAAGGCATCAGAACACGCCTCTAGCCTATACCTCCAAATTTTTCACGTTAGGTTCAAAATGATCCTTAGGTTAAGTGAGTTTTGTTTCAATTTGATCTTGATTACAGTTTCAATTTCAAGGCTCAAAAAGATTGTCACCTAAACACCTAAATTGCAACTAATATGAGAAAATTATCCTTTCAATTCAATGAACACTATGTAGTTTAGGGAAGAGTTTCAAACAGTAATACAATAATTAACAATGCAACAAATGAAAATTTTCTGAACTAGATCACTCACACTATCCTAATCCAAATCAAAACATTAAAAGACGTAAAATATGAAAATTTTCTAAAAACTATGCAATTGTAATCCATGCACGATTTCCCTTTTCTTTCAATGAATAAGAATGCATGCAATGCACTTCTAGCTTTCAATCATTAAACAATGTAATCTAGGTTTAATGATACATCTCAAAAATGATTTCTTGACGCAACTTATCTAATGCTCTTTCAACGAAATGAAAAATTTGAGATTAAAACTAGATGAATTCAAAATTATTTTTCCTTGTATGAATAAAATGTGAAAAGACACAAAATGGAAGAACCAAAACACTTTTCTTGAGTATTCCAAATGAATTGCTTCAAATGCTACAAAACATAAGGAGCCAAATAACTAAAGAGATATTACGAACCACTTGCTCAAAACAAATACCCTTCTCTTTTCACACTGACTAACACACAAAGAAATATCCTTCAGTTGAAAACAAGAAATGTGATCTATGCTGGTAACAGAGAAGAGAGAATCAAATGCACACAAGACGGACACTTGAAAACCTTAATCATAGAAACCAATTGAAAAATCAAAACAACCAAATGAAATGGTTGGATATAAATGACAAAACTGACTCACCAGTAGGTCTCAAACCCAACGAATCATGCAACCAACCAAATGAATCGAAGCGCCTAGAAACCCTAGGATGATGAGGATGCACAGATCGAAATAAGAAAGACCAAAGATGAACTGATGAGACAATCAAGTCGTTGAACAGAAGAGGAGAAGAGAAAATTGAGCAGAGAAAGGAATCGGGAAGGGTAAGACACACTCGAACTAAATGAAGGGAAACCCTAAAAAAATCACACATAAATAGGCATGCTTGTGACGCTACACCTCGCGCTGGAAGGGGATAAGTGCTTCTGCAATAAAAAATTCAGCCCCAATTTCAGCACCGATCAATATGCCTGTCAGAGATATAACAACGTCTATCAAAGAAAATGACCAAAATCAAAAGGGTTTGACGAGATAAAGAAAATATTATCACTTTAGAATAAATATCAATGATAGTAGCGGTAGCCACAAAAGCCAAAAAAAAAGGAGAGACAAATATTCAACAAAATATGGACGAAAAATAGAAAAACTCAAAGAGTGAAAAGAGACTAGAGGCAATGACTCGCTAGTGGAGTCACCAACTTGTTGTCTAGGTAAATCCTCTCTGAGGACAGATACGATCCCTCTAGCCCTAGGGTGGGTCTAGCAACAAGGGGAACAAGCCATGACCTACTTTCCTAGATTATAAATGAAACA
This sequence comes from Pinus albicaulis, assembly GCA_034641835.2. Taxonomy (NCBI): domain Eukaryota; kingdom Viridiplantae; phylum Streptophyta; class Pinopsida; order Pinales; family Pinaceae; genus Pinus; species Pinus albicaulis. Next base: position 781,334,312 of record CM076571.1, read on the forward strand.
TAGATCGAAATATATGGCCTATCTCGATCTAATCATGCGATGTTTCTCTTTGTCGAAGCTCCTTGATCCTTTGCTTTTCCAAAAATTGATCTTCGATACTACCAACGTTCAATTACCTATGAAAGTGACCAAGAAACAACAAGAATCATACAAGTGCAACCTTCATATACAAATATAACCTATCTAACTCATCAAGGAATGCTAGAATTCTTTATCAGAAACATGAACACGAATGGAAAATAAATATCGGTTGTATAATATTATTAATAAAAGAGGAGTTAAAACCTATGCCTTGATGTCGAAGCTCTCCTTCAATGGGTCTGAATCCGGGCACATCTCCAAAGCACTCATTTTCAACTCAATGTGAGAAGGCTAAGGGCTCAACTCTCTCCTTCAAATTTTATGACAATCTTCAAACCTCTCTCTGCTATGCTCTTCTATTCCATTCTTACTAGCAGAGGCATTGGAGGATGATGAATTTATAGAGATGAAGGAGGGGTCATGGATCCACTTATGATGGGAAAATGGCTTATCTATTTTGGAGGTTCCTCTTTTGTAGGAACAAGAGGCCCAAGGGAGGAAGCTCGGCCATATCCTGACTAACAAACATCCATATCTCCTCTCTTGAAGCTTCTAGGGCATGAAGCTTTGTTTCCATTTTAAAAAATATTCCAGAAGTAGATTAGCATGGGTGTGAGGTCCATACTAGCGCCAATCAACATTTCTCACAAGATTAGGATGGGTCATCGGCACTGGTGAGACATAGAAGGGTTGCACTGCTCCAAATAAGCATGTTTTTAGAGAGTTGTTCCAAGAATGATCAACATAGATTTTTTTCTTCAGACTTAAAGGGATGAAATGGAATATTTTCATGATGGAAACGTTACATGGGGTTCTATCACCCTATTAATTCTTAGGTCGTGGGATTTTTTTTTATAGTTAAAGAAAACTAGGGGTAACCAAGAACCTCTTTTAGATTTTAGGATCTAGCCTTCCTGAATTTCGGAGAGGGATCTCTCCCTAAGATTTAGCTTTGTTTTGTGATGGATTTTACGCTAGCTATGAGTGAAAAATTTGGTTTGATTTTTTGAATTTTGGTGGGAATAAAGGACTACAAGGGAAACCATAGAAAGATCTACCTAACCATTGGGCAATGGAGTCAAATTTATAGCAAACAAAACTAGAAAACTAAGGTCAAAAGAACAAATATACTAAGGGCAAGATAGATGATCTTCAAAGGGTTTTAAAAGGCTATTTTGATGAAGTGGTGTGATCTGGACTAAGGGCAGTTAAGAATCCTTAGATCATAGAAAAGGAAGAGGGAAATTGAGGTCAAACAAGACTAAAGAGAAATTAAGAATTCTAAAGTCTGGAAATCAACAGAAAACATAAACATGAAAACTAGTAAAAAAAGAGAGTGTTTTACACTGATTCTGCAGTACCTTTCCTAGTTATTCATTTAAGATGGAAAATAACACAATATGTATGAATTAAACTTAAAGAAATTAACAATGAAAAATAGAAGATACAATACTCATCTGAGCAGCACGCAGATCATTAGTTATGATGTCTATTTGCTTCAGTTTTCAGCCTGCTGCTTCAAATTAACTCACAAAATCCCAATGTTTCAACAAAAAAGTCTATAGTAGTCTTGATAATTTTATTCCACACAAAATACTTCAAATACTGAAGTATTTATACCAATTCTAAACTAGAATATCTTGAAAAAATATCAAGATTGGTTCACAAATATCTCTAACTATTTTACATAAATAGAACTTAAGTAAAGGACACTCGATACTAATGCATATATTTGACACTATTTTTTATGGATAGGTGATGAATAAGAGGATAATTTTAATTTGATCCAACTCTTAGTTGATGACGAGGCATCCAAGTCACTAACTATTTCCTTTCTTTGTGCATTTTGCTCCAACAATTCTGCAAACTTGGGGTCCAATGATATTTTTGTATTTCTCAATCCGAAATAGATATGTAAAAAGTGAAAGAGGTTATTATGGAAACATATGTTGGTGAAATAAACCTCTTTTAGTTTCCTAAAATTCCTCTCCAGCTCTGCAAAATAGGCTCTTCAAAAATATGTGTAAAATAGAGTTTTACAGAGTCTAAAAAATAGGCTGTAAAGATGTGCATGTATCTCTCATTCTTAAATGACTGTGCAAAAAGTGAGATAGGTCTTTGTAGATGGGTCTCTTAGGAACAAAAAAATCCTTCATTTTTTTATGCTTGATTTCTAATTGGCCACAATCTGCTCTGCAAAATGATGACTTAACAAGAATTTTCTGGAACAATTGTTCTCCCATATTGTTTAATATTTCCCAATCCTAAATAGATGTTAGAAAAGTGAGAGGGGTTTTTGTATTTGGACACCTTAAAAACATAAAACTCCTTCAGTTTTTCAAAATTCATCTTGGATTGGTCACAATATGTTCTGCAAAACAATGACTTAAACAAGAAATTTGTGCAAAAAATGTCCCTTCTTGCTCTCTTTTTTATCTTTTCACCTTTTTGTTATTTTAACTGTTTTACTTTCACTTTAGATAAAATTCATTATTGGTGAAAGTATTTTCATCTCTTTTTACCATCTTACTGCCTCTGTATTTACTTTTACTGTTTACCTTTGACTGCTCTTGTAACTTTGTTTTAACTTTCACTCTGACTTTTACCTGACACACTTTAACCACTGATACTCTTTAACTATTATGTTTTCAATGTCATTGTGAATTCTGATTTCACTTTTACCATTCATTGTGCAAATTCCATCATTCTGATCTCTCTCTGACTTGATTTCATTTTTTCTTTATATACAAACTGTTTGTTGAATGAAGCTTTTAATTTAAAATTTGAGAATTTGGAGCAAACAATTTTGTCAACTAGTAGTGACACAGTTGGCCCAAATCCATATTCTGATAATAGCCTGCAAAAATCAAACAATTTATTTATGAAACAGAGGTTTGAAAGGAGGTGTTTGAAGGTTTTTTGAAAGTCCTATGGAATGGGATCTGTCTATGGAGGTTTTTACTCTGTTTTTTAGGCATTCTTAGGCTTACTTTTGCAAGATTAGATTATTTGCAGGAGTAATTTACTTTAACAGAGGGATAATTGAGAAAATATGGCTAAGAATAATCTTTTTTGAGTTTTCTTTGCTCAAATTAGGCTTCTGAGAAATGAAAACTTGGCTAAGAGAGGAAACAGGGTTTCCTTAATGGTACAAATGTGGAAAAGAAGTCTTTTAATCAATCTGTGTTCAGAATTTGTTTTCAAAAAGAGACTGCAAAATGAGGATTTTGGCTTTAAAGGGGTTTACAAATCAATTCAATATTCCTTAATTGACTGGTATTTTGATTCTTTGACAGGGTTTCTGAAGCTTCTGTGGTCAAATTTTGACTTCTGTTGATTGGTTGGAGCCGAAATAGTGTGCTTTGATATGTTGACAGGGTATCTTCAATTTAAACTGGATCTTTGACAGTGGTAAAGTTCAGCTTCGGGGATTATACATTTGTCAACATAGGCTCGAAATTCTTTTAAAACAGTTGGGGCGGAAGTTAAATCAGTAAGGAATGCAACAAAACGATATAATAATGTATCTTAAAGTTTAACCTTAAAAAATCATCATATTTGGCATTAATTACAAGTTTATTAAAGGAGGGAGGCGGATTCGGTTTTTTGATTGCGAAAAATTGCTGGTTTTTTTCACGTTGGATTTGCTTGGTAAATGGTTTTAACCTTTTGGAATGTGATCCAGTAGAAATGTGACACGTAGCGTATGGTGGTATTGGGAAACAACTTTCATCGCAAAAGTTTTCACACACTTCGCTCGATCACTTTGATAATGCGATATGGGATTCGCGCCGTCGAATTTGGTAGAGTGAAGTGAACGGCCGAGATGCATCTGGAAGTTGCGGGGAAATAAAGTGGGACCGGGTACTTGGATCAGTGCCGTTGATTTGATCAAAGAAGATCGATGGTTTAAAATCAATCCAATAGGGAATAGTGGGGGTGGGGGAATGATTTATCGGGTTTTGTTTAGACCGTAGGATTTAAAAGATTAGGATGATCAGAGGGTTGGGAACGAATGTGAGGATGCTTTGTTTTATAATGAAATTTATGCATAAAAGGAGTTTATACATAGGATGGGTGGGTTATTATAGGGTTTAACCAAGGCTTAAACTCTGGTAAAATTATATGTATCGGGAAAATGGGATAAGGTTAAAACTATAACCATGGGTAAATTTTATGAGGGGAAAGGTGAATAGACTCTTTTCTTTGCTATTCTATATACACACCGTGTAAATAAATTACGCATTTTCAATATTATTTTTATTATATAGTTTTAGATTTGTCAAAGGTCTAAAACTATAGGGGAGAGGGGATATTTTATTATGGATAAGTTTCATGTCAAATGGATGATTTCGGTATGTTTTTCAACATGTGTTTAATATCTTTGACATGAAAAGTATATAATAATAGGGTTTTGGGGATTTTAAATAAAAGGGGGCTATATTAATAGGACTAGGATAATTGATAGGGAGTTAATAAAATATGTTAAGTGTTAATATGAAAGGGACAATGGATACTCAAAACATACAATTATAACCAAGAAAGTGAAGATCAAAGCCAAACTTGCATTATGATAATTTCATCACTTCAACCTAGGATAAAATGCCATTTTGAGAGTTTTATACTTCATGAGATGCAGGAAGTTAATCAAATGAGTTTTTATATAATATGTAAGTAAGAAAAGAGTTCTCACTTATGAAGTTGAATGGTGATGAGTGCATGAAGGGGTAAATGATGAAAAATTCGGGGATTAATATAGAAAATTAACATTTTCAACTAATCAGTCTTTGAGCCTTGGGTTCGGTCCCAACAGAAGTCAAGGGAATGCCTTGAGCCTCTTTGACTGACAGTCTAGAATATGAAATTGCTATGGGGAGGGGAAATTAGTTATTTGTAGCCCAGTGAAAGATAATTACAATGGATTTCCCATCTTCTTCTACCTACCCAGTCATATCCTCTAACATTTTTTCTTCTATTTTGATCAGGTGTATTTGAACTAGCAACCCTTTACAATCTTTTTTTTTTATTTTTAAAGCAGTAAACCATCTAACTCTACACTTATTTCATCCAAGAATCTAGATTAAACTATTGGATTATTTTATTTTCTACCTAATTAATGAATTTTCATGATTAAACTGTATGACAATCCTTTATTTTCTAGCTACAACATTTGAAATTGAAAGATGACGAGTCAAGATTAAATTGTTTAACTTATCACAGACTATGGCATTTATTGATACTCTCCCATAATCAACTGCAAAAGGTAAAAGTAGTGGCATTTAGACTTGCACACTTTCATGTTTTATTCATATTTTTTCTTTTGGGGTATATTATTTTTTCTAAGTCCTTCAATTTTTCTTTTAAGACTTTTTACCCACTTTTTGATTTTTTGATTTTTTGATTTTTTTACAAAATATGAGAATACAACTTGCAGAAGGCAAAGTGTGTACATATTTACAAGATTACCATTAGTCAAGTCAAAATTATGAATCCTGTATTTATAGGTCACTAACATCGGCTTAACTTGGGGATGACATTTCCTAGTGGAGTGTCAAGAACTCTGAGATCAGTAGCCTTCATCTTTGACCTTGGTGATCCTGTAATTGTCTTCTGTCTTCTACAAACTAAAATCTGATCTGAAACTAAAACAACACACAACAATTTTCAAACCAACTTATAGATCTTAAACTTTTTAGGACCTCATCCTTGGATTTAAATCTTAATGAAAAAAATAGTTGAAAATTAAGAACTAAAAAAAAAATTCTCAAAATTCTGAGCTTATTGGCACTCATCTACCTACTCTAGTCTACTAAAAATCTTATTGAATCAGGTAATACAAAAATGCCAATGAAGCCAATCAAGTAGCTGTAAAAATAAATGGATAACTTGATTTCTTTTGATCAAAATTGGAAGTATATTATGATCATGTGCCTTTATAATAAATGATATGATGTGTAAAGGCCACTTTTGATGTATTTGATCCTTATAGAGAAAACATGTTTGTAGATTTGGGCTAAAAATATTCTCCTTATAATCTAATATAGGATCAATAAAAGCATGATGTATGTTATTTACTTCTAGGCCTTCAATGACTAATTGTTCAGTTGAATTATGAATATTAGACCATGAAACTATTTCTTCAGTCTTGTGTTTGAAAGAATAATCATCTTCAATATGCAAGTCAAAAGGTATTACAATTTCTTCTTGCTTTGGAGAAGGAATATTTTCAAAGAAAATTTTAGGATTTCGGAAATTGTATGACTGAATTTGAGAATGCAAAAGTTTGATTTCAGTTTCATAATTTTCAGAAATTATATCAGGAAGCCATTTTTTAAGTTAAGGAGAATATTTTCTTAATTTCAAAACAATAAAGATAGCTCTTAGAAAATCGTCATCAACCTGAAATTCTAATATCTCATCCCTCAAAATAGCTAGTGATTGTTCTACGAAATTATCCTGAATTGGGAGAACATAATTATCATCATATTGATCATATTTATGTAAATCTTCAGAAGAAGGAATGCCACTAATTATAAACATTGGATCAACCGATTTCTCTTCCAACAATCCTAATATATCTTGATTAGATTGGTTGTATTCTATTTGAAAATCATTATTTTGCTCAATAGGAGTGCTATCAAGCAATGGGCCTTTTTGGGAAGGTAGAATAACATGAGCATCAACTTGTTCTTCTGTTTCTTCATGGATAAAAAATTTATTAAATTCATCAACATTAGAAGAAGTAGAAAAAATTTCTTCATTATGTAAATATTTTGAGGATGGTTTCATGTTTAGAAGAAAATTGATTTCTTCTTCGGTGAGGAGGGGTGGGGATCTCTGAATTCTTAGATTGAAATGACAATTTTTTTTTATCTTATCTAAAATTTGATCACGAGGTTGAATATTTTCTTTAATTTCATTCAAAACATTAAATGAAACATCATTTGTTAATATAGAGGGGTTTTCATCTTTACTTAAATCCTCTTGATTATTATGACATTTAACTTGAGAATGAAAGTTCTGGACTTCTTCTAATAAATCTTTAGGATGAAAATTTCCAAAATCTTCATCAATATTTCTAAGGTAATGTATAAGATCTTCAGCTTGATCACAACAATTTTCAGCTAATGATAAAGACGGAAAAATTTCTTTGTAATGCTCATAAAATACCTTATGAAAATCTTTTAGAGAAAACAAACTTGCAGGTTTGAGAGCTTCATACCATTCTCTTGCTTTTCCTTCTAAGGTTTCCATGAATATTTTCATGAGGCAATCCTCATGCCAATCACCCTTCAATCTTGATGAGTGTATATGAAATTTAATGAGATGTAGTAAAGGATCATCAATATTATCATCTTGAAACATGGGCAAATTGTTACCCCAATTTACCTTTGGTAGCTTGTGTGGAAATCCAAGTATGTGATCTCTGCTCATGGGAGCATATTTTCATTTTATGCTTGGATCATCTTGAAAATCAGCCATAATGAAAGGCCATGGTATCTGTAAAACCATGTTAGATCCTTATATAAAATACAATACATATTGAAAAACTTTCTTAACGAGAAAGAACATAATGTCTTGGATTAAGATCCAAGTTGAAATCCTGATCTTTCCATATTGTTCTTCCAGGTTCATTCCTCCATTGGAGTCTTGATTGTGAAATTGGTGTGGTGTCGCCAGGTGGATGATTTTAACCTTTGTGTGTCTGATCACTGTCCACCATCATAGATCAGATTTGAACCTGTAAAATATTTCTGAAGAAAAGGTTAGTTTCCCCAGTAGAGTTATTATTATATTACCCACAACCTTTAAACTTAATGTTAAAGTAGAAAAGATATGTTTTTTTAAAAATATTCCTCTAAGATTAAACTTAAAACTGGAGAGTGGTTAGTTCCCCAGTGGAGTCGCCAATATGTTATCACCCTAGTAATTCTTAGGTCGTGGGATTTTGGTTTATAGTTAAATAAAACCAAGGGTAACCAAGAACCTCTTTTAGATTTTATGATCTAGCCTTCTTGAATTCCAGAGAGGGATCTCCCCTTAAGATTTAACTTTTTTTTGTAATGTATTTTAGGCTAGCTATGAGTGAAAAATTTGGTTTGATTTTTTGAATGTTGGTGGGAATAAAGAACTACAAGGGAAACCATAGAAAGATCTACCTAACCATTGGACAATGGAGTCAAATTTATAGCAAAGAAGACTAGAAAACTAAGGTCAAAAGAACAAATATACTAAGGGCAAGATAGATGATATTCAGAGGGTTTTAAAAGGCTATTTGATGAAGTGGTATGATCTGGACTAAGGGAAGTTAAGAATCCTTAGATCAAAGAAAAGGAAGAGGGAAATTGAGGTCAAACGAGACTAAAGAGAAATTAAGAATTCTAAAGTTTGGAAATCAGCAGAAAACATAAACATGAAAACTAGTAAAAACATAGGGCTTTTTACACTGATTCTGCAATACCTTTCCTAGTTATTCATTTAAGATGGAAAATAACACAAGATGTATGAATTAATCTTAAATAAATAAACAATGAAAACTGGAAGATACAATACTTATCTGATCAGCACGAGGATCATTAGTTATGATATCTATTTTCTTCAGTTTCCAGTCTGCTGCTTCAAATTAACTCACATAAAATCCAAATGTTTCAAAAAAAAAGTCTATATTAGTCTTGATAATTTTGTTCCACACAAAATACTTCAAAGAGTGAAGTATTTATACCAATTCTAAACTAGAATATCTTGAAAAAATATCAATATTGGTTCACAAATATCTCTAACTGTTTTACATAAATAGAACTTAAGAAAAGGACACTCAAGACTAATGCATATATTTGGCACTATTTTTTATGGATAGGTGATGAATAAGAGGAGAATTCAAATTTGATCCAACTCTTATTTGATGATGAGACATCCAAGTCACTAACTATTTCCTTTCTTTGTGCATTCTGCTCCAACAATTCTGCAAACTTGGGGTCCAATTATATCTTTTTATTTCTCAATCCGAAATAGATATGTAAACAATGAAAGAGGTTATTATGGAAACGTATGTTGGTGAAATAAACCTCTTTCAGTTTCCTGAAATTCCTCTCCAGCTGTGCACAATAGGCTCTACAAAAAGATGTGTAAAACAGAGTTTTACAGAGTCTGAAAAATAGGCTGTAAATATGTGAATGTATCTCTCATTCTGAAATGACTGTGAAAAACGTGAGATAGGTTTTTGTAGATGGGTCTCTTAGGAACAAAACATTCCTTCCATTTTTTATGATTGATTTCTGATTAGCCACAATATTCTCTGAAAAATGATGACTTAACAGGAATTTTCTGCAAAAAGTTCTCTCCAATATTGTGTAATATTTCCCAAACCATAATAGCGGTTAGAAAAGTGAGAGAGGTTTTTGTATTTGGACACCTTAAAAACATAAACCTCCTTCAATTTTTCAAAATTCATCTTTTATTGGTCACAATATGTTTTGCAAGACAATGACTTAAACAAGAAATTTGTGCAAAGAATGTCCCTTCTTGCTCTTTTTTTATCTTTTCACCCTTTTGTTATTTTAACTGTTTTACTTTCACTTTAGATAAAATTCATTGTTGGTGAAATTATTTTCATCTCTTTTTACCATTTTACTACCTCTGTATTTACTTTTACTATTTACCTTCAACTGCTCTTGTAACTTTGTTTTAACTTTCACTCTGACTTTTACCTGATACAATTTAACCACTGATACTCTTTAACTGTTATGTTTTCAATGTCATTATGAATTCTGATTTCACTTTTACCATTCACTGTGCAAATTCCATCATTTTGATCTCTCTCTGACTTTATTTTATTTTTCCTTTGTATACAAACTGTTTGTTGAATGAAGCTTTTGATTTAAAATCTGAGAATTTGGAGCAAACAATTTTGTCAACTAGTATTGAAACTGTTGCCCCAAATCCATATTCTGATAATAACCTACAAAAATCAAACAATTTATTTATGAAACAGAGGTTTGAAAGGAGGTGTTTGAAGGTTTTTTGAAAGTCCTATGGAATGGGATCTGTCTATGGAGGTTTTTACTCTGTTTTTTAGGCATTCTTAGGCTTACTTTTGCAAGATTAGATTATTTGCAGGAGTAATTTACTTTAACAGAGGGATAATTGAGAAAATATGGCTAAGAATAATCTTTTTTGAGTTTTCTTTGCTCAAATTAGGCTTCTGAGAAATGAAAACTTGGCTAAGAGAGGAAACAGGGTTTCCTTAATGGTACAAATGTGGAAAAGAAGTCTTTTAATCAATCTGTGTTCAGAATTTGTTTTCAAAAAGAGACTGCAAAATGAGGATTTTGGCTTTAAAGGGGTTTACAAATCAATTCAATATTCCTTAATTGACTGGTATTTTGATTCTTTGACAGGGTTTCTGAAGCTTCTGTGGTCAAATTTTGACTTCTGTTGATTGGTTGGAGCCGAAATAGTGTGCTTTGATATGTTGACAGGGTATCTTCAATTTAAACTGGATCTTTGACAGTGGTAAAGTTCAGCTTCGGGGATTATACATTGGTCAACATAGGCTTGAAATTCTTTTAAAACAGTCGGGGTAGGAGTTAAATCAGTAGGGAATGCAACATACCGATATAATAATTATATCTTAAAGTTTAACCTTAAAAATCATCATATTCGATATTAATTACGAGTTTATTAAAGGACGGAAGTGGATTTGGTTTTTCGATTGCGAAAAACCACTAGTTGTTTTTCTATTGGATTTGCATGGTAAATGGTTTTAACCTTTTGGAATGCGACACGTAGCATATGGTGGAATCGGGAAACAAATTTTATTGAAAATTTTTTCACACACTTCGCCCGATCACTTTGATAATGCGATATGGGATCCACGCCATCGGATTTGGTTGACTGAAGCGAATGGCCGAGATGCATCGGGAAGCTGCGTGGAAATAAAGTGGGACTGGGTACTTGGATTAGTGCCGTTGATTTTATTAGAGAATATCGACAGTTTAAAATCAATCCGATAGCGAGTAGTGGGGGCGGGGGAATGATTTATCAGGTTTTGTTTGGACCGTAGGATTTAAAAGATTAGGATGATCGGAAGGTCGGGAACGAATGTGAGGATGCTTCATTTTATAATGAAATTTATGCATAAAATGAGTTTATACATAGGATGGGCGGGTTATTATAGGGTTTAACCAAGGCTTAAACTTTGATAAAATGATATGTATTGGGAAAATGGGATAAGGTTGAAACTATAACCATGGGTAAACTTTATGAGGGGAAAGGTGAATAGATTCTTTTCTTTGCTATTCTATACACACATTGTGTAAATAAATTGTGCATTTTCAATATTATTTTTATTATATAGTTTTAGATTTGTCAAAGGTCTAAAACTATAGGGGAGAGGGGATATTTATTATGGATAAGTTTCATGTCAAAGGGATGATTTCGGGATGTTTTTCGACATGTGTTTAATATCTTTGACATGAAAAGTATATAATAAGAGGGTTTTGGGGATATTAAATAAAAGGGGGCTATATTAATAGGACTAGGATAATTGATAGGGAGTTAATAAAATATGTTAAGTGTTAATATGAAAGGGACAATGAATACTCAAAACATACAATTATAACCAAGAAAAGTGAAGATCAAAGCCAAACTTGCATTATGATAATTTCATCACTTCAACTTAGGATAAAATGCCATTTTGAGGGTTTTATACTTCAAGAGATGTAGGAAGTTAATCAAATGGGTTTTTATATAATATGTAAGTAAGAAAAGAGTTCTCAATTATGAAATTGAATGGTGATGAGTGCGTGAAGGGGTAAATGATGAAAATTTCAGGGATTAATATAGAAACTTAACATTTTCAACTAATTAGTCTTTGAGCCTTGGGTTCAGTCCCAACAAAAGTCAATGAAATGCCTTGAGCCTCTTTGACTGACAGTTTAGAATATCAAATTGCTATGGGGAGGGGAAATTAGTTATTTGTAGCCCGGTGAAATATATTTACAATGGATTTTCCATCTTTTTCTACCTACCTAGTCATATCTTCTAACATTTTTTCTTCTATTTTGATCAGGTGCATTTGAACTAGCAACCCTTTACAATCTTTATTTACTTTTTTGAAAGCAGTAAACTATCTAATTCTAGACTTATTTCATCCAAGAATGTGGATTAAACTGTTGGATTATTTTATTTTCTACCTAACTAATTAATTGTCAAGATTAAACTGTATGACAATCCTTTATTCTCTATCTACAACATTTGAAATTGAAAGATGACGAGTCAAGATTAAATTGTTTAACTCATCACAGATTATGGCATTTATTGACACTCTGCCATAATCAACTGCAAAAGGTAAAAGTAGTGGCATTTAGACTTGCACACTTTCATGTTTTATTCATCTTTTTTCTTTTGGGGTATATTATTTTTTCTAAGTTCTTCGATTTTTCTTTGAGGACTTTTTACCCTCTTTTTGATTTTTTGATTTTTTTTTGTTTTTTTTTTGTTTTTTTGTTTTTTTTTTTACAAAATATGAGAATACAACTTGTAGAAGGAAAGTTATGTACATATTTACAAGATTACCATTATTCAAGTCAAAATTATGAATCCTATATTTATAGGTCACTAACATGGGGACCACAGTTAGGGTCCTCCATGATTCAAGAACAGGGAGTACAGGGAGAGTGACAAAATGTTGTGTAACAAGAGGGAACTTATTTTTAGCCACTTTGAGGCTGATTCAAGGTCTTGTAAGGTAAAGGTAATGGCTATAGACCCTATAGTGATGGGATAGCCTTATCAAGGTAGAGGATAATGCCCAAACATCGAATTTTCCGCCTGTAGATTTGGGATTTGTGCCAAATTTTCAGCCCATGAGCCCAGGTCACTACCTAGAACTTATTGTAACTTTAGGAGATGGTAAATAACATTGAAAAAAACATATGGAAGCAATCACATCTTCAGGAACTCATCTGACCCCACCGAGCCATGGAAATCATTTCGTCAAACACGTCACGAACATAACATCTACATGTATGACCAACATATTTTAACAAAGGGGTCCCTTTATTATGAGGAATGGATAATAAGCATTCCTCCCCTACATCATAATATATCATATAATCAATTCACCATAGATACATGGGATATTCATTTATAGGAAGAAACATGAATAAAGCCACACATATTCATTGATCGAATACATGCTTATAACCAGCAATTTAACAACAAAATACAATAGACACAATAGAAATAAAATCCATACACAAACTAGTACATTTGCATACCGAATACTGGAGAAATGAGGTCTTCATTACTGAATGTGAAAACCAACCAGAGATGGGACTTCCATGTTCCACTCGACCATATATTAGCTAAGCCAAATATAATTCATCGAATCACCCTTGTGCCATATTCAAAACACGAATGTGGGACTTAAACCGAAAGAACCAACCAGGAAATCCCGAGGCTAAACCACCTCACCCTCATTAATAAACATGTCATAATAGGCTTTACCATGATCTACCCCGATCACTAGGCTAACACAATCATGGTTATCACTATATTCTCTCTGCCTAAACCATGAGGAATTTTCTTGTCTCCTAGTCTCTCAGACTTTACTGCAACCCGTAGTCTGAATCAGGGATAACTAGGCCCTAAACCGAGACATACTCTCCAGGATTTACCGCAATCCCAAACACAAGATTCCTAGGCCTATAATGGATAATAAACAACCACCTCTCAGCCTTTACCACAACCCACAGTTTGAATCAGGGGTTACTAGGCCTTAAATCGAGGCAACAAATAAACCTATTCTATATCATTCAGAGATCCACCTCACTTAGCTTCGAATCCATCCGGTGATCTAGCTAAACGAAAAAATGAGAACACCACAATACCATGGCTATCTGGAAATGGAAAGGCTGGGCTGAATACACTGTCACCCCTGGCAAAACCCATTCTAGTATAAAAAATAACCACATGAACACCATGCATGCGAAATCTAGCAAGGAAAATACGCATGCAAATAGATACCTTCCAAGAATCCTATTGTAGCAGCTTGATTCTTACTCCTCCTTGCCTTCTTCCTCCTTTTTCCTCATTTCTTTCCTTTCTTGCTCAAAATTCCAAAGTGCTCCAAGAACTCTAAGTGTCTAAGAGTGTGTAAGAGAGAGAGAGAGAGAGAGAGAGAGAGAGAGAGAGTAATGAGTGAGCTCCAAAAATGCACTAACAAAAGGTACCAATTGATCCTCACAAGCCTTTTTATAGAATATGCCTCTATTTTTTTCATTTTCCAATCTTTGCCTTCAATTTCCTCCTCACATGAAACCTGTGACCTTTTACCTCCATTTTCTCCTAATGTCCATCATTTTTATAAATAAATGTGCCCAAAAATACTTTTTTCCTCTTTAATGCCTTAGCCTTAGCATTTGCTAATTTCTTTAGCCATAATAAACCAAATCAAAACCCCCTAAGATGTTTTTCCTAACATTCAACTTGGAATAAGTGTCCCATCAACCATGGTTATTATTTTTAATATTTATTACACTGGATTTTCACCAGGGCTATTACAGAATCCTCCCCCTTGGGGGAACACCGTCCTCGGTGTTCAATCACACCTATAAATAGAAAAAAAAAAACATACCACCTATGGAGCTTTATAAAATAGCTCGTTGTAGTATTTACAATGAATAACCTACTCAAAATAAAAACCATCATGAAAATCATACAGTGTAATGGAGATTTATAACACAACTCATTATAGTATTTACAATAATATACACATATATACATTTTCTCAACCAACAAATAGAAGGATACAATGCCCATACTATCAATAAGGGAATCCAGAGGCTCACACCTCCACCCTAAATGTAGTACCAGGATTCACCTCATTCCTAGGAAGTACAAACGTCCACTGTGAGATCCAAAGCTACATCCAATGTCCAGCGCTACCATTCTATGCCACTTTTCCTCTTAGTGAACAATTATCGGTTCATTGTTCCAGGGCACACTCCCAATGTGCATCTGATTCCATATGGAAATGATAATGACCAAAAAAAATCCATCCCCAACCTTCCCTTCTCTTCAGCACAATCACTTGAGTAATACGGTCATCCCCTTCCGTGCAGACACTCACCTTCCAAGTTCTGTTGGCACCCCCATCTCGGGTAGTCCAGCCCTTAGCAAGGCTTCCTCGCTTTAGAAGATATAAAAAAAACAAGGCATATACCTACCTCAACCATCATATAAGTAACATCATGCTCATGGAAATCAATGGACACTACTGGGTGCCAGTGTCCCACAATGGCCCTGCTCCTGAAGTGATTTACCAGCACACTACTCCATCTTTCAATTCCTTTTGTTGTTGTTGCTAATGCTTGCAATCAGTTTCAACCACCCCAAACTAGGAATTGCATGCTTTCCTGTAGCAAGCACATAATTTCCATTAGAATCAAAATAAATTGAAATAAACTCACATCATACCTGATTGGTGGCTTCATCGGTAAGGTACATTTGTAATTTTGTTTACTCCCTGTCACACAAGTCAAACTAGTTGTTTGATCAAATCATAATGTATAATAATATCACATATGGTTAGCTCAAAACACAACCATCATATATTAAAATCATGATTCACATGAAATCATCATAAACCATAATAATAAATCACATGTAACCATCATAATTCAGAATCACATATCACATCCATAATATAACTGAAGTAAAATATCGATACTTATCCTTCATCAGTACTTACTCCTACCTTTGTTCTTTCTATACACACGTCATATTAGTTGACACACATGACAAGCACCCAATGAAGTCTCCCCAACCATGTACACATACACACAATGCACAACACGTACATCCACAGAAAGCGTACAAAACCATACAATATATACATCAACACCCAGTGTACAACACAACAACATATATATGCCTATACCTGGTGTACAACACAATATATGTACATACACATACATCTAGAGTACAATACAACAAAATACATAAGCCTACACAAACATACAACATATACACCTACACCTGGTGTACAACACAACATGATACATATGCATACATATATGTACATAGAGTACAAAACGATGAATACACATGTCACGATACCATGACTACACCATGCACATACATAATACCGCATGCTCATAACACATGTACAACATGCACACAATACCACATGTATATCAGTACCATATGCACAACATGTACACAGTACCACTTGTACACAACACTACTTGCACAACATGTGCACACCATCACATGTACACGACACCACCTACATAACATATACACAATGCCAAATGTACATTTCACCACTTGTACAATGTGTACCCAATCCCACAACAACACATGAAAGTCATGTACACAACGCCATATGTACAAAGCACCATATACATGACATGTACACTGCACCACCTACACACAGCACCAGATGTACAACATGTACACAACACCAAATGCACAAAACACCATCTGTACAATCATGCACCCAACGCTAGCTGCAGATAGCACCATATTTATATCATGCACACAACACCATATGTAGTTATAAATTCATATTCAAAATGTACATATCACCATAACTACACATCACCGCATATCCAGCATGTGCATAGCACCATATGCACAAAACACCACATAGGCAACATGCGCACATTACGATACGTACAAAGCACCGCATATCCAACATGTACATAGCGCCATCTATACCTAGCACTGCATATGCAAGATACACCCAACACCATATATATAGCAGGCATATATGGACTAGTGAGATAGCAGGCATATAGCACCATCAATAAACATTTTATAGTTTGCATATTAGGGACTAGTGAGATTCGCCAATTTTTTAAACTTCAAGATAATTTTCCATCCTTAAAATTATCCTTGCACACAATACTACATATGCAAAATTACACTTCACCATAGGTACAATCACTGAATATATGACATGCACAACATATACACAACAATATCATTGTATATCCATAGAGCAGACAATGACCCCACAAGAAACCTTGCTTCTAGTGTCTTTCCACTATCCATGCTTATCCTAGCATGTCGTAGATCATGCAAAATTATAAACCCAAAAATTAAACCCTAATTTTCTAATGTGACAATGCAACCTAAGGGATTTCATATTAGGTTTCATATGAAACCCAATAATAAAACCCCTCATTTTAAACCATAATTTTGTAACGCTAAGAGGGGACATTGAATATGTTACAGGTCAATTTTGGAATCACTCCCAAAACCCAAATTAGTATAAATTGGGTTCTATCATACTCTAAATCAGTTGATACATGCCTTAAACAAGTCATCCCATTGTTGGTTTTCCTCCATGAAAGTTTCACTGATTGAAGTCCAGTTGAAGCATTCCATTGAGCCATCAACACACCCATAGACTGCAGTAGAGCATCTACTCCCATGCAAGGCATCGTTGTAGAGAATTTAGTACCACATGACCGTGTGTTGGTCAAATGGGAGCGCATTGTTCATAGGATTTCGGGAATATTCCCACCTTCTAGTGCCTTCTAGAATTTGTTCTAGCTACCCACCATCTGATAACTTTGAATATGAACACCATGGAGCCATTGAACCTCTTATCCTCGTATGACATTGAACAAGGAAACCTATTCATCAATTTTTGGAAAATCCATTCAATAGTCAATTAATGTCAAACTACCTTCACTACTTATAAATTGAGCACTGATCATAGTGCACGAGGGAGAAAGAATTTGAATTAGTAGCATTATGCAGATAAGATCAAAACTCTTAGAGGTATTATTTCTGTGTAATTTTATGTTGCTCAAGTGATATCGCTAATGTTAAGAGGATAGGAATGAAGCTGGAGAAATTTGACATAAAATCGATCCAATTGGTTGTAAATTCTCCTTCTACTTCATCATAAAGAGATTTTTTCCTTTCCTAATACATGTGTTCATTATTTAATATGTGTATTTTCAAATGTAATCAATCTAGTTTGATTAAGATGAATAGTTCATATTCATCTATGTTGTTTTATATTTTCTATTATCCATTGCAAGTATCAATCAAGCGAGTTCAGTTCGATTGAGAGCGACAAAGGTGACAAAAGAGAGATGAGGAATAACGAAGGATCAAAAGTACATGTTCTTCTCTCATTTATTTATCTTAATGAAAAGGTCAAGTGTATTTCATATGTTTTTCTAAGTACGACCACCACACTTGGGGAAACATATCTATCCGTAGGATTGATTTCTGTAAAACAAATTGGCGACCATACTGGGGATCGACCAATCACCCCTGGTGGTTCTATACTTGTTTATCAGCCTCTAGTATACTATACTTGCTTTATTTCAAGCATTTGAATGTGTTTTAGTAAAATAAGTGTGCTTGATTTCCTATTTTTGAGTTTCCTCTGGCACCAACACACTTTTGGTCTTGACACAATGCTCTGCATATCACTGTTGGTCTTGACACAATGTTCCACAACGTACGGTCTCCCAATCAAGGGTGTGTTTCTCCTGTGACCAACCAAAAATCATCATCTTTTTTCCTTTTTCCATTCATTTTAGTGTTTTTTTTGAAGAGTTTTCAAGTGTTTGATTGCCTCTAGAGACCACATTGCTTCTACTATTCTTGCCTCAATTTGGATTTTTCTTTGATCAATGTTTTATTTTTGTTTTATTTATCATCGTTGAATAGATCCAAAGTTAAAATTTACATTTGATCAGTTCTTTATCTTCGAAAGAGGAATTGTTGTTCAAGTCTTCGTTTCTCTGGAAAGTATTGATTGATTATTTGTGCATCATAGTTTCTTTTTTTTTCGTATACATTTAAAATAAATTGAAAAGAAAAACATGCATTTTCATATAGGGATTGTGAGTCCTGCATAGGAATAGTTAGGGAATTTTCATTTATATGCGCTCATTTTCTATTGCTTACAATCTTATTGCTCTATCCCTTATGGCTAAGGTTTTCATTGTTGAAATTAAATTGAAACGAATGATTATCATCTTTGTCGCATTATAGGAATTTCAAATACATCACGCGGTGAACCTAAAAGACAAAATTATAAGCAAGATCAACTTAAAATTAATCTGAATTAATCTAAGGGAGCATTGTCACTTAACGATAAAATTTAGAGGTCTAGGCTAGAGACGTGTTCCAACGTCATTCTGAGTGTGATACCTCATTCAATGTACATAAGTATATTGAAGCTCGTCCACGTACCTTGAGTATATCAGGTGGTGTTCTAGTACAAAAAGTATAAGGGGATGCTCTCACTTTGCAGTTTCGCATTAAACAACCCTAATATGGATTGGGCCTCCACGTACCATTGAGTATGTTTGGGAGGAAAACATTAGGTTTCTTACCATCCAAAGGTAACTGAGTCAGCCACCTTATACATTGTGATACACCGAACATAAAATTCAGGGATATTGCCTACACGTACACCAGTCCTTGGTTTACTGAGTTGATATATTGTAGTTCACAGTTGCTTGGTAGTCCTTTTTCCTAGCATTACCCTCTTTTTGTTTATTTATTTTTTTATTAAAATCAATCAGCAATCATGGAAGAATATCAACCCTTTCCCCATCGTTCACATAGGACATCGAATAAAATACCTTTACCGCTAGAAGCTACACCTAGCAGGCGAAGGCGAGCTCGTCCTACCGAGTCTAGTACCTTTGGAACCTTTGGTGCTACATCTTCATCTAATTTACCAGAGTCATATGATCCTTTGAGTACCAAGTCCTGAGGCATTTCCACCGATCCCATTTTATCTGTTATTGTCGAGATGGAACCCTCACAGTTACTTGAGGACACTGAAATTCAATCCAGTGAAACGGTAAATCCAGAACACAATGTTGTTTAGCAGGAAGTCAATCTGGAACATATTTTTCTTTTACCACAGCATATTTAACCCAAATTTGAACAATAAGAATTTGTTCCTGTGCCAGAAGATAATCAACCATCTTATCCTTAGTTATCCGTAACTATTGATTCTTCCTCTTTACCATGGAGTTTACCGCCTCAAATTGATCTCTGGCCCGACGGTGAAGTACTTCCACCTGGTTTGACTTCAATTTAGGAAGTACTTTAGGAAGATACAACCCCTTAAAATCCCACTTATTTTAGGTCGGGGCTTCATCTTTATCCGTATTTTTCTTGTTTGAACTAATCTGCTCCTCTTGATCCTGCTCAATCTCAAGTTCCCATAGATTCTTTAGAGTATTTACTAGGTTATTTAACTATGGTTGAGACAACATACCAGACTGCACCATTTTTTATAGTTGTGACAAAATATATTGTTGCTTCTTCTTTGATGTTTTCTACGACACTTGAGTCTCATTTTTATGGTGGTCCATCCAACCCACTGGGTTACCAAGATTTAAATGGAACCTTCTCTGGTGTATCTTCTAGTCCATGGACTTCACCCATGTCATCATTTGGAATTTTATCTGGTTCCTCTCTTATGAGTATTGAGCGGATTGATTCTTTATTGACATCATCAACTCAATATCAGGCTGGTCCATCAAATTACTATCCATCTTATCCAATATCTTCTAGACTCCCATCATAGGAAAGCTAGTATGTACAATATCCTTATGCTCTATATGTTGGGGGGCAGCAGAGTTTTACGCCATACGACAATAATCCTTCATTTTTAGGTCAATATTATGTTAGAATGGCTGTTTGGCAATGGTAACCTACCTTTCTTTTTCAACCACAAATGATTGTGTATCAATATCAAACAGTTTAACCTATTGCATCTATACGTAATACGCCTGTTATTAATTCCTTGGATGTTGCTTAGTCTACTCAGGCGGGTCTTTCAACCCTTAACTCTCAAGTTTCAAGTCTACAGACTCCGTCTTCGCAAGCTGGTTTACAACAACCATCTATATCAGTAATTTCACAAGCACAAGCTAGTTTACCCTTGTTACAGGCTTTTACTGGTCCCTCCTATTCACAACGTTATCCAAATTATCCTAGCGGGCAACAAAAATATTATCAAATCCCATGGAAACCACAACAGCTATTCCAAAAGTTTCAAGCTTATTTAGGTCCTGGTCAACAAGCCTATCAAGGGCTTGGTAAACAAACTTACCCCTGTGTGCATTACCAGCAACAAAATCCTGATGTTGGTGCACAACGGCCTATTGCCCAGGATATTCCATCTTATCCTGATTACACTCAACCTGATATAAATTGACAGTTGTCATTTGTTTCAACATTACAGTTACCTGATTTAAACCGGCTCACTAATGATCCCATTCATTATTTACCTTGGTGGTGAGTGATTCCTCTTAAAATAACCTCTAATATTCTGAAATTCAATGGAAATTCTGGAGAAGATCTGTCTACGCACGTTATGACTTATAATTTATGGTTTTCATCAAACTCATTGAATGATGATTCTGTTAGACTCTTTCTTTTCCAGCGAACACTCACTCATCTGGTTGCAACGTGGTATATTGAATTACCACAAGATTCTTTTGATAAATTTACAGCTTTAGCCACTACTTTTCTAACACACTTCAAGTTACCCATCAGATATGAACCTGTAATAGAACTGTTGACCAGCTTTAAAAAAACCACTGCCACTCATATATCAGATCATATACATGAGTAGCATCATCGTCATCGAATGTTTAAAACATTTTTTCCTGGTCATATTTTAGCTGAGTGGTTTATAAAGTCCTTGTTGCCATCTATCATTGAGGACGTGGCCAAAGGCGGTGTTGTCAATGAAGAGCAAGTAATTTCTCGTGCCCAGTATTTGGATTTGATTTATACTCAGTCTGGCGTTCTCTATGAACACTTTCCCTTTAGAGCTCATAAAAGGAATTGAAATGACATCTACTCAGTATAAGTCTAACCATTTTCCAGACTAGGATAGATTATTTATGAAAAAGGAGCACCCTAGTAGAACATGGCTAGGAGGTTCCCTTAGATATTATTTTATGCTTTTCCGAATCTGAGGGACAAATTTATCAAAAATAAGTTTTGGATTTTTCTTTTCTTCCCTTTTTCAAACTCTCTAAGCATGAAAAAGTATCGAGTTCTCATTGTTGTTAGACTCGTTAAAGAATCAAATAGCGACGAACTTGTCCATTATTACAAGATCAAGTTTCACCTTCGCTAGACTCATTGAAACATCACATAGTGATGGATTCACTGGAAGGCTGAAATTATACATCAATCATATGTTATCCTCCTCAAGCTTGCTAAAAAATAAAGAGGTCCTGGTTGTCAGCAATGACTGGGGAAAATTGGAAAGGGATAAATCAATTTACGGTAGCAAGTCGCTCTTGAGCATGACACTCATTCACTTCATCTCAGTGAATTTTTGGTTGGGTTATCTGCTTGATGGTATATCATACCTATGGTCTATCACACCATCCATCACTTTGGTTTTGGGTCAATGCTGTCAACTCATTCATTTTCACTCTTATGTTCAAGAGAAGTCTCTCAGTAATTCCTAATCCTTTGCAATACTCATAAACCTTCATTTCATGACCACCATCCCTGAAAATTTCTTCATCAGTTACACTCTATCTCTAAATTCATTACTCACGTTTCGTGTCGTTGATGGGGATACATCAAGGCCCTCCTGCGATCAGTCGCTTCCTGTCGACATCAACTCGTCATCCAGCCAGTTGATATATAAACAACCATTCAGTACCTTGGAGATTGCATACATCAATGGCAAGTTTCTCATTTTTGGCAATAGGTTGATATCATAGGCCTCCGACTGAAAGACTTTGTATGGTTTTCAACACCGGATCATCTATTCACACCATGTAAAATGTACTTTAGTACCTTGAGAGTTGTTGAGCCCTAAAATTGTCTTCTCTGTTGCAAACCTTCACTTCATTTCATCATTTCTTTATCATTTGATAAGCCTAAAAATCAATGAAGAATGATTAATATTTCTTAAAGGTTACATACAAATGATTAACATGTTGCATTTTCATGATTTTTGTTGTCTTAATAATTTTGAGTAGTTAGCCATAGAATACAGGCATTTTGTAGCCATTCAAGCATTCCACAACTATTTTTGTGTTTAAGTATGATGCAGGTGTCAATTGGAGAAAAAGAGCACATGGGTAGTTCCCA
This sequence comes from Pinus albicaulis, assembly GCA_034641835.2. Taxonomy (NCBI): domain Eukaryota; kingdom Viridiplantae; phylum Streptophyta; class Pinopsida; order Pinales; family Pinaceae; genus Pinus; species Pinus albicaulis. Next base: position 781,357,517 of record CM076571.1, read on the forward strand.
TATCATCCCTACATGATTCCTTCCTATCCACGATGATTGAATCGATAACTGGAGGTGTCTGATCCAATGGTCAAAGTGAGAGTCAAAGAGACTGTCTTCTAAATCATGAGTCTCAAAAGAGTCTCAATTCAATTTTTATTAGAAGAATACACCTATACCTATTTTTTATTAAACATTAGTTATTAATTTACATATAAATTAAGCTCTGTAGAACCTAGAAAGGACGGTTAATAACTCATTCAGAATCAAAGTGATACTCTATTTTTCAAGCACTGTTTTAATAAAAGGAGATTAGCCTTGATGCTATTCTGATTACAATTTTAAGGAGCTAAAGGATTGCACCGAATTGATAGCAGAGGGCCCCTACTATTCGAGGAGGTTTCATGCATTTTCTAGATAAGTTTATTCTAGTTTATGTTTAGCATTTCTCTGTATTTTCTTTACTTCTTTCATAAATTGCAATTATTGTATCCAAATAAGTAAAGTCTGTTAATGAATGGATAGTGATTCATAGGTGTAGTAATTTCTTAGGTTTCATTTCTTGTCTTTCATAGTTAAATAGTTACTGTGCTCGACCAAGTAAATACCATCTAAATCTTAAATTGAAATGGTTAGTGACTTATAGATACAGTAATTTTCTAGGAGATCCTCATACACTACACTTAATCCTTTTAAAAATCTCTTCCAATAAATCTCAATTATATGAATTGGATTCAGTTGTAAGGTTTGAGTTATTAATTTTTTTAGTATTTCATTTCATGTTATAGGAGATCCTCATACACTACACTTAATCTTTTTCAAAAGCTCTTCCAATAAATATCAATTATATGAATTGGATTCAGTTGTAAGGTTTGAGTTATTAATTGTTTCAGTATTTCATTTTATATTATAGGAGATCCTCATTACACTACACTTAATAGATTTCATAAGCTCTTCCAATAAATCTCAATTAAATGAATTGGATTCAGTTGTAATGTTTGAGTTATTAGTTGCTTTCATTTCTTGAATTCTCAATTGAGTTGCAATATCCATGTATTAGGATTTCTAGTTTTCACCATTTCTTAATTAGAAAATAAACTTCAAAAGCTTCTGAATAAAACTCTACTGTAATTCATTTGATAAACATTTTCTTTCCTTCCTTTTTAAATATATTAATTTCATCTTCTTCATAGAATGCTAAGAATCAAAATATAAAAACATCCAAAAACATCAATAAAACATTAAAACAACGAAGTAGGAAAAAGGGATACTTAGGCACATATAGTGAATTACACTTCATCAGTTTACTAGCCCTAGTCAATAATTTATGTTAACAATTTAGGACACTAAATTGACTAAACATTTTGGCACCGTTGCCGGGGAAGTGTAACTAGGTAGCCCTATTTCTTGCATAAAAAAAAATGACATGCGTAGAGAAAGAGACTCTAGGGGTAGATTTATAAGAGGCAGAAGCTTAATTCCCACAACACCACTCACTCCACCAAGACCAAGAAGTAGCACACCTCCAACTCAAACCCATATTCCATACTATACTGGTCATAGGCTTCCAAAAGTTTCAAGATCAGATATACAATCAGGAAAATCTCCCACTTCATCTATTGAAGCAATTTTAGAAGAAGAAGAGGATCCAAGAACTCCTGCAGGAGGAATAACCTTTTTCACTTCCACAAGAGAAGAAATTCCAGCAGAAGAATTAGAAAGCCCTAGTGAAGAGGAAGAAGAGGAATCTTTCTTCAATATTCCCTTGATAGAAGAACAAGAAGAACAATTAGTTCTCCATACTGAACCTTATATTAGTTTGGAGTAACCTATCATGGCAGGAAGAGGAGAAGAAGGAGGAGAAGGGGAAGGAGAAATATTTAATGGAGAAAACTTGCTATCTGGAGGAGGTAGAGGTAGAGAAGGAAACATAGGAAGAGGAAGAGCGAATGCAGCAGGAGGTAGAGGTAGAGGAAATGCAGAAGGAGATAGAGGTAGAAGGGGAATTGAAATCTCCTTTGGATTCCCTATAATAGATGAAGAAACAAATGCTACTATGAAAAATATCTCACCCTGTGTTCTTCCAAATTTTCATGGACTAAAAAGTGAAGATCCCGAAACATTCTTATTTTAATTTGAAGTTCTATGCAGAACTTATGACTATCTTCAGGATGCTCAAAAACTTAAACTATTCCCTTCAACATTGAAAGGAGCAGCATTAAAATGGTTTATGAGCCTAGTCACTCGGTCTATTGGGACATGGAATGATATGGGGAAAGCATTTCTAGAAAGATATTTGGATTACTGTATACCAGTCAATCATAAGGAAGAAGTGTTCAAAATGATGCAAAAAGAGGATGAAAATCTGGAAGATTTACATGAAAGATTTAATTATAACATTAAAAGGGCAAAAAATGCAAAATTTAGATCAAGACACCTTGAAAGCTCTTTTGTTGAAAAAAATTAGGGATGAATGGATAGATATCCTGAACATGATGGGGAAAGGAGATATATCTCAACTTTCATTACCTGATATAGTAGAACTATGTATTAATCTCTCAAGAGGAAAATCTAAAATCTTGAAAGGACCAAGAGACCCTCCTCTTGTAAGGGCAAACAAATCTGCAACTGGAATAGTAAGTAAGGCAGAAATAGGGAATATTCTTGATGAATTCAAAATTCATATTCTATGGAGTCTTAGTGAACAAATAAATACCCTTAAGCTGTAAAAAAAGCAGAAAGCCGAAACTGATGCCTTAGCAATCTTTTGTCCCAAATGTAAAAAGAAACATGCCTTAAGAGAGTGTCCTCTTGATGCAAAAGTAATAGAAACTTGTGCAATTTATTCATAAAAACATGAGACCAAGAATTTTCCTTCAATCCCTGGCCTTAAAGCTATCTTTCAAGACGAAACAACCACAAATTCCATAGAATCTCTTAATTTTGTCTCTATAAGACCTTGGCAGGGACGTAAAACACAAGGGTTTAATAATCAGATGTATAATCAACCCCCACGAAATTGGAATTCTTGGTAGCAACCTTGGCCCTAATTTCAAAATTAATCTCAACCTTGGGCTCAAGGAGAACAAAATCCTTATGGTAGGTTCTCTTAGTATTATCAATATCTACCATCTTATCCATCATATCCATCATATCCAAATATTCCTCCTCAATAAAATCCTCAGCAGAATCCACAACCTCAAAATCAGAATCAAAATTCACCACTTCCATTACCATTTCCTTAGAAATCAAACCAATTATCTGCCCAGTCAATGCCAAACCCCAATAATAAAAACCCTCAAAATACATATATGATAGAAGGCCAACAATTTCCAACTTATTTGATTACTCCTTTAGACCTTAATGATGTCCAACTTAGGTCTGGAAGAATACTTGAAAAAAAGAAGCCTTTTGTAGTTATACAAGAACAAAATAATTCTAAGGAAGATTCTCTATAGGTGAATAAATTTTTTGAAGAAAGCACATCTCTTAAAAACCAAATTATTGAAAAATAAAAACAAAAAGAACCAGTGACTTCAACTCCTATTTTAGAGCAACCATCAATATCTACTACTACACCTCCTTTTCCTGAAAGATTACAAATTGATAAAGGTGTAGAGAAACAAATTATGATGCCTAACTATGATTATCTAGATGAACTGAGAAATGTATGTATTAAGATTCCATTATTACAAGCCATCAAGGAGATCCCAATCCTAGCAAAAACAATGAAGGAGCTGAGTATGAAAAAACCAGGAAGAAAAATCAAAGAGATAAAAAGAATACAACTGGTAGGAAAAATAGCAGATATAATGATTGGAAAGATTGCTATTCCAAAATATCTAGATCCCGGAAGTCTAGTTTTGCGAAACACATATCAATGGAATTGAGATACCAAACACATTAATTGATGTAGGAGGAGCAATAAATATCATGAGTAAGCAAACCATGGAAAAACTAAAGCTTCCTAATCTTCTTTATACACCTACATTACTATAGTTAGCAGATAAATCTGTAATCAAACAAGATGGGGTATTAGAAGATATTTCAGTGTCCTTAGATTCTTGGGAGTACCCCATGGATTTCATGATCCTAACTCCTAAAAATGATCTAGGAGGATATCCTATTATACTAGGAAGACCTTGGTTAGCTATAGTTGATGCCTTTATTAGCTGTAGATCTGATGATATGTACATCTCTGATGTTAGTTCAACCAAGAAATTCAATTTGTATCCTCCAGCAAGAACAATCACGGAAATAGATGATAATCAATGGATTGATGATGAAAAAGATATACAACCTCTCTTCACTATTTCAAAAATCAGTGAAGATGATCAGATTCTAAATGTCCTAGAAAATCATGAATCTTCTTCAGAATATAACCATGAACAATTTCAAGAAGAATCAAATATTGAATTTTTTTCATCAAGACAAATGTCTCTTTACTCCATGGAAGAATTTGGTAGTTCTACAATTGAAATATTCCCAGGAAAAACCTTAAACATAAATAAAAACCTGGAAAAATCTCAACAAGAAAAGCTAATCAAAATATTATAGAGACATTCCTCTGCATATGCATGGGAATACATTGATATGAAAGGGATTAACCCTAAGACTTGCACTCATGACATCTACATAGAGGAAAATTGTAAACCAATTAGACAACCTCAAAGAAGGATGAATCCAAACCTTAGGGAGATCGTTAAAGAAGAGTTGCAAAAATTGCTAAATGTCAACTTTATTTATCCCATTTCAGATAGTCAGTGGGTTTCTCCTTTGGTGACTGTACCAAAGAAAAATGGTAAATGGAGGGTATGCATTGACTACCAAGAATTAAATAAAGCTACTATTAAAGATCATTTTCCTTTACCTTTTATACATCAAGTATTAGATACATTAGCAGAAAAAAGGTACTTTTCATTTTTGGATGGTTTCAATGGTTATAATCAAATTCAGGTTGCACTTGAAGATCAAGACAAAATCAAATTTACCTATCCTTGGGGAACTTATGCCTACCAAGTATTACCTTTTCGATTGTGCAATGCACCTGCAACATTCCAAAGGGCAGTATTGGGAATCTTTTTATATCTAATACATGATTGTGTAGAAGTATACATGGATGATTTCATAGTCTATGTTAATACATTTGAGGAAGTCTTAGAAAAATTGGAAAAGGTTCTAAAAATATGTAAAGAATCAAACCTTTCATTGAGTCATGAAAAATGTTTCATGATGTTTACTGAAGGGATTGTCCTAGGACATCATATCTCAGGAGATGGGATTAGAGTTGATGAGTCAAAAGTTGAATTCATCTCTAGAATATTAGTTCCAAGTTGTAAAAAAGATGTTAGGAGTTTTCTAGGATTTACAGGATACTATAGGAGATTTCTAGAAAACCTCACCAAGATAGCATCCCCACTTTTCAAACTACTCACTAAGGGCTGTGAATTCAATTAGAATTCTAACTGCGACTAGCATTTGAAACCTTGAAAACAAAAATATTTGAAGCACCTATTTTAAGGGGACCTAACTGTAATTACCTTTTCATATCTCAACAGATGCCTCAGATACAGCCCTAGGAGTTGTGTTGAGACAAAAAGACCCGATTCCTTATTCCATATACTATACAAGTAAAAATTTGACTCATTCAGAGTTGAATTATACTATAACTGAAAAAGAATTCTTAGTTGTTGTTCATGCTATAAATAAATTTAGACATTATATAATAGGCTATGAAACCTTTGTTCACAGAGATCACTTTGCAATTAGGTATTTAATGAATAAATCAATCACTAATGGAAAAATCATAAGATGGTTATTGCTTTTACAAGAATTCAACATCACCATTCTAGATAGGCCTGGAAAACAAAATACAGTGGCTGATTTCCTATCTAGACTCCAAAACACAATACTCAAGTTGAAGATAAATTCCCTAATGAATATCTCTGTGCAATAACTACTCAAACTCCCTGGTTTGTAGACATTGCCAATTATTTGCTTTTAGGAAAATTTCCTTCAATTATGAATGCAAGAGACAAAAGAAAAATCATTTATGAAAGTGAGAAATTTTCATGGATTGCTAATGAATTATATAGGACAGGTCCAAATCTTATTATCAGAAGGTGTGTTCGAGAAGATGAGATGCCTGAGATTTTGAAGGCATGTCATGATGAACCTTGTGGTGGACATTTTGCTGACAAGAGGATAGCTTATAAAATCCTTCATCTAGGATATTATTGGCCATCCATCTTTAAGGATGCTAAAGAATATGTCAAAAGGTGTGACAGTTGCCAAAGGGTAGGGAAACCTTCTCCTTGAAGTGAAATGCCATTGCAACCTCAGGTACATATTGAACATTTTGAGAAATGGGCTTTGGATTTTTTAGGACCTATTAATCCTCCATCAAAACAAAAGAAGCATATCCTAATCTGCACTGATTATGTCGCTAAATCGGTAGAAGCCAAGGCATTGCCTTTTGCTAATGAAGTATCTGTAGTTAATTTTATTTTTGAGGATATTTTTACTCATTTTGGTGTCCCAAGAGAAATTTTCACGGATCAAGGAGCTCAATTCACATAAAATTTGGTGGATAAAATGGTAGAAAAGTAAGAAATCAGGCACATGAAATCTACTCCCGACCATCCACAAGAAAATGGCCAAGTGGAATCTACCAATAAGGTGATTGAAGGGATTCTTACAAAGATTGTTCATTTACATAGAAGATATTGGGCAGAAAGGCTTCCTGAAGCCTTATGGGCCTACAAAACTACATGGAGAAACACAACAGGGCATACTCCTTATGAACTTGTTTATGAAAAACAAGTCCTATTTCCCATAGAGTTTTAGATCCAAACTTTCAAGATGGTAGTCCAATTAGGACTTGATTTGACTGAAGCACAGAAGCACAAGCTGGAGTAAATTAATGAATTGGATGAGATCAGACAATATGCAGTCCAAAGAGCAAGCATAGTCCAACAACAAAGGGCTATATGGCATGATAAATATATCAAAGAAAAGAAATTTAAAGAAGGTGACTCGAAAATCTTGTTTGACTCAAAATTCAAGGATTTTCAAGGTAAATTTCAAACACATTGGCTTGGGCCATATGAAATTGAGAAAATATTTGAAAATGGAGCAATAAAGATCAGAACAATAGATGAAGGAAAGGTATCATTTCTTGTAAATGGACATAGGCTGAAATTGTATCATAAAACACTTTGAAGAGAATAATTTGCCAGAAAATTCCAAGAGAACATTGATATGAAGTTACTGAAGAAGAATCCTTCTTCTTCACTAACTTAGTTTGTATTTTTCTTCTGATTACAAAAAAAAATAAAAAACAAAATAAAAATAAAAAATAAATAAATAAATAAAAATGTATAACTATGAAAACCAATCAGTGATTGACATGTTTATGCAGAAAGTATAGGGTGAAAATCATAATTTTTCTGACACCCTTTACTTTCAATTTTTCTTTTTCTGCAACCAAGTATTCATAAAATCACAAGTTGCAGGTTCATTTTTCACTCCACTTCATTCATATTTCATTCCATTCCATACTTACATTTAATTTCGTTTCATACTTCCACATTCATGTTCCATCTCATTCCATTCCATATCCATATTTCGTAATCTTCTGACAGGCACATTCTACAGCTGTCGGTTCTGTAGCCAATTTGACTCTGCAGACTACTTCAATAAAACAAAGGATGATAATCAAAGGAGACCACGGAGCTTAGAATATCAAAAAATGAAGGACAAACACAACAAGCAGCAAAATAAAAAAGGTCTGAGGTAAATTGTGCAAAGTTATTTTGATAGAAAAAATATAAAAACATGAAAAAGACACAATATGCATAATCATATGTCTCCTAAGTAAATCTATCATTCGAGTTGATCTTATTTCATAATAAAACACCTCGACCATATCCCTTACCCTATGAACCATAAAATTTCATCATTAATTAAATGACTAATGGTCAGAATCTTAGATGTGACCTATTAGGCCACATCTTTAAAAGATTGTATCATTTAGTTACGATTCCGAAGATTGTCATAAATCTCTTCACAGCTATTTCATTCTATATAAAACCGTCCACATTTTTTATCATTTTCCCATCAATTTTTTCATTCACCACCTCATTCACTCACTACCATTATATTCTGTAGTAAGTTCATCTGCAGAAACAGAGAAGTCTTTTTAAGGGCAAACCATCCTTCAACGACTACTCTTTCTTCAAACACAAGATCAGAAGCAGAGCATTAGACTCTACAGCTCAGAGAAGGAAGTAATCTGAACAGAAAAGAAATGGGGTTAATTGTGAGAATAGAACCAATTGGAGTCAAATACTTAGAAGGATACCCACAAGTTAAAGGGCTATTACAACAAGTTGGGTGGTTGAGTGTTGTAGAAAAATTCAATGGGTTCCATAAATAAATTACAAAATCATTTTCTAGATCATTTGATGGATCCGAAGTAGAAATTGGAGACATTAAGTTTACGATAACAGAGTCATTTGTAGCTGAAGCCACGGAATTTCCAAGACAAGGAGAACGTTGGTTCAAGAATAAGGAGTTTCATAATGAGTATTGGAAACAAATGCTGAAAAACCTAGGTATGGACATTACAGTGTTTAGAAAAGGAATTCCAAGCACAACTTTAAAAAGTAAATGGAGAAACATGTTATTAATTTTGCAAAAAATTATAACATGTGAAGGTAGATTTGGTACAATGTATGTTTGTCATATCAGGCTATTGATGAATTTCTTAAATGACAGAGGAATAAATCTACCTTTCTTCTTGCTTAATAGCTTGAAAAGAATGGATTCCAATGTTCAGAAAAGGGTACAATTTCTAGAAACTAATTTATACCACCATGGTTTAGTTAAAGTTCTGGTTGAATTCCATTTGAAGAAAATAGAAGATAACTGGGAAGAGTTTCTTTTAAGAAATCATTTTCAAGAACTAGAGGAAACATCATCTAAAGGAGAGATTGTTAGAAGAAGCAAGAGAAGAAAAGCTGATAAGGCTGTTAAAAATAAACATGATACATTATCACAAGAAGAGAGTGAAGATTTGATTTATGAAAAGTTGGCAAAAATTAAGAAACAGGTTAGGGTCAAGAGAAAAGAGAAGATAAAAAGTAAATATACTGATGAAGAAAATGAAAATCCACCAAAGTTAAGAAGAATTTCTAGAATCAAAGGCATAATGAAAAAGACATTGGTTAAAAACACAGGAATTATAAAATATTGAAGATGAAGAAACTCCGGTTCAAACACCAGTTGATAGATCTCCTTTACATCAGTTTGAAGAAGACCCTCATAGAAGAACTCCTAATATAGACCCAACTCAATAGCAAATCTATGATTATGTGGAATCTATGGAAAGAAAGGCGTCAGAAAATCAAGGAAGATCCCTCAGTCCACAAGAACCTCCAATAGAAACCTTAAGAAAAGATAACTATGAATTGGAGATACTGAACGAACATATAAAAAATGAGAATGAAATATTGAGAGAACAAATTAAATTGAAGAACGCTATGAATGATACTTTCACTATGCAATTGGGTACACTGCATCAAGAAAATAGGAAGCTAAAGAAGAGAAATAAGAAACTGAACAGGGCCCTCATAAATCTTAAGTTCAAATTATTGATGAGAAAACCCAGAGTGACACTGACCAGCAAAAGAAGCAGAAAGATAAGGCTAGATGTTCTAGAAGAGGTTTCAGAGCACATGGAATAAATTTTTTATGGAATTGCATGAGGACATGCAATAGTTTTGCAGTGGGGGTATGTTGAGCCCTAAAATTGTCTTCTTTGTTGCAAACCTTCACTTCATTCCATCATTTCTTTATCACTTCATACGATTAAAAATCAATGAAGAATGATTAATATTTCTTAAAGGTTACATACAAATGATTAACATGTTCTATTTTCATGATTTTTGTTGTCTTAATAATTTTGAGCATTTAGCCACAGAATACAGGCATTCTGTAGCCAGTCAAGCATTTCGTAGCTATTTTTGTGTTTAGGTATGATGCAAGTGTCAATTGGAGAAAAGGCGCACATGGGTAGTTCCCAAATCTTCCCTACATGATTCATTCCTATCCACGAGGACTGAATCGACAATTGGAGGTGTCTGATCCAATGGTCAAAGCAAGAGTCAAAGAGACTATACTCTACAGGAATTAGGACTCCTGAATTACTTTGCAGCAAATCACGAGTCTCAAAAGAGTCTCAATTCAATTTTGATTAGAAGAATACACCTATACTTATTTTTTCTCAAACATTAGTTATAAATTTTCATATAAATTAAGCTCTGTAGAACCGAGAAAGGACGGTTAATAACTCATTTAGAATCACTGTGATACTCTGTTTTTCAAGCACTATTTTAATAAAAGGAGATTAGCCTTGATGTTGTTCTGATTAAAATTTTAAGAAGCTAAAGGATTGCACCGAGTTGATATCAGAGGGCCCCTGCTATTCGAGGAGGTTTCATGCATTTTCTAAATAATTTCATTATAGTTTCTGTTTATCATTTCTCTGTATTTTCTTTACTTATTTCATATATTGCAATTATTGTATCCAACTGAGTAAACTCTGTTAATGAATGGATAGTGACTCATAGGTGGAGTAGTTTCTTAGGTTTCATTTCTTTCCTTTCATGGTTAAATAGTTATTGTGCTAAACCAAGTAAAGACCATCTAAATCTTAAATTGAAATGGTTAGTGACTTATAGATACAGTAATTTTCTAGGAGATCCTCATACACTACACTGAATCCTTTTCAAAATCTCTTCCAATAAATCTCAATTATATGAATTGGATTCAGTTTTAAGGTTTGAGTTACTAATTTTTTTATTATTTCATTTCATGTTATAGGAGATCCTCATACACTACACTTAATATTTTTCAAAAAATCTTCTAATAAATCTCAATTATATGAATTGGATTCAGTTGTAAGGTTTGATTTATTAATTGTTTTAGTATTTCATTTCATATTATAGGATATCCTCATTACACTACACTTAATATTTTTCACAAGCTCTTCCAATAAATCTCAATTAAATGAATTGGAATCAGTTGTAATGTTTGAGTTATTAGTTACTTTCATTTCTTGAATTCTTAATTGAGCTGCAATATCCATGGATTAGGATTTCTAGTTTTCACCATTTCTTAATTAGAAAATAAACTTCAAAAAATTGTGAATAAAACTATGCTTTAATTCATTTGATAAACATTTTCTTTCCTTCCTTTTTAAATAGATTAATTTCATCTTCTTCATAGAATGCTAAGAATCAAAATATAAAAACTTCCAAAAACATCAATAAAACCTTAAAACAACGAAGTAGGAAAAAGGGATACTTAGGCACATATAGTGCATTACACTTCATCAGTTTACTAGCCCTGGTCGATAATTTATGTTAACAATTTAGGACACTAAATTGACTAAAAAAGAGCCATTATCATCATCGATGGTTTCTCTCACATCTGTTAAAAACTTACATCATTGACTGGTAATCAAACGGTGTCTTCCCATGTTCGACTTCAGATCAAATATTCACATGGTTAGACTCGTACTTGAGTGATCAAGTGAACGAGATAGAAGACCCCGGATCTAGTTTCATCCATCCGGGCTGCAATTTGAAGAGTAGTACCACATCATCTGTACGATGGTCTTTACACAAATGGTCATCCTATCATGGGTCTGTATCTATAGAATAATTTATGATGTTATGATAGTTTATGTGCCAAGTATGGGTATGCCTCCCTCAACAATTCATGTCCAAGAAGAAAAATATATCATGACGTAATGTATTGTAATTGATGCAGGTCACCATCCACTTCAGATCCTACCTATCCTGTCGTAAATCTTATCATTCAACATTATCATTTTTGACTTCATGCTTTAGGGGGGAGTTGTTATAGGTCAGTTTGGGCATCACTCCTAAAAGCCGTATCAGAATAAATTAGGGTTTATCATACTCTAAATCAGTTGCTACATTCCTTAAACAAATCCATCCCATTGTTGGTTTTCCTCGATGAAATTTTCATTGCTTGAATTCCAGTTGAAGTGTTACATTGAGCCATCAACGTACCCCTAGGCTACTATAAGTGCTTTTGAGAGCATCTACTCCCATGCAAGGCAGCGTTGCAGATCATATAGACCCACTTGATAGTGCATTGGTCGAATGAGAGCTAATTGTTCATAGGATTCTAGGAATCTTCCTGCCTTCTAGTGGCTTCTACAAGTTGTTCCAGCTATCACGCCATCTGATAACTTCGAATATTAACACCATGGAGCCATTGAACCTCTTATCCTCATACTCCAATGAACAAGGAAACCTCTTCATCCAATTTTGGAAAATCCATTCAATGATAAATTAATGTCAAACAACCTTCACTACTTATAAATTGAGCATTGATCATAGTGCACAAGCGAGAAATAATTTCAATTAGTAGAGTTATGTTGATAAGATCACAACTCTTGGAGCTATTGTTTGCATGTAATGCTATGCTGCTGGAGTGATGCTTCCACTGTGATGTGGATAGGACTGAAGCTAGAGCGAGTTGACATCGAATCGATCCAACTAGTTATAACTTCTCCTTATACTTCATAATAAAGAGAACTTTTCCTTCCCTAATACATTTGTTCATGATTTAATATGTGTATTTTCAAATGTAATCTATTCAGTTTGATTAAGATGAATAGATCATATGCCTTTATGTCATTTTCTATTTTCTATTAGCCATTGCAGGTATCAATCAAGCGAGTTCAGTTTGATTCAGAGTGATGCAAGTGACAAAAGGGAGATGAGGAGTAGCAAAAGATCACAAGTAGGTGTTGTTAGCCACCTATAAATTTTTTTATATAAAATGGTGGCTAAATCATTTTTTAAAGCCTTCAAGAAACAATTTTATTGCCAAATTGTTAGTTCTTGAAGTCTTATGAAGATAACTTATCCTTGAGTTAATCTTCACTACTGTTTCCCTCATAAACCTGGAAAATCTGTTGTTCACAAGGAGAAAGACTGCTCAAAAGCCCTTTTTCCCCTTCATTTTTTCCCTCCTTTCACTCCTAATTAACCTCCATTTTCATCCCCTTTTTACTCATGAAATTCCTCCATTTCCCTCATTTCCCTTCCTTTCCTCCATAAATTCCATTGGATAAGGTTTGAAACTCCTTTTTTAACCTTATCGAAATTCTCAAAATCCTCAAAAAATCCTTCAAAAATCATAAAAATAGTCTTTTTTGCACTAAGGCCTTTAAGCTCCTTTAGCCTAAGCCCCACTCCTTTTCTCCGCATAGAACTAGAGTCGTAACCCGCAGTTAAGACCCTTGCGCGCAATCGCAATCAGGGTTTTCTATTCTCCTTGTTTCCTTTTGCTTTTGAAAACTCCGATTGCGATTAAACCCTTTTCTTATAAAAGCCCGACTTTCCTTATGTTTTAATAAAACCAAAAAGTTCATTGTTTCGGTGAATGTCAGCCGTTGATCTAAAAAAGACCAAAGATCGTCAGCACATCGCATCGAAATTATTCATTGGATGCATTTTAAATGGTTTATTGCCTCCCTCTTATTGCGACCATGCGATTATTTCCCGACCGTCGATCTGCTCTACCATGCCCAGATCTAACGGTCCATATCACTCCCCATTCAAAACCCGCCCTTCCACCTTTGGCCTTCACAAATAAATCCTGACCTTCGATCTAATTTTGAGATCAATGACTCTTATTCCATCGCATCGCAAAAAACTGTTTGCTCACTCCCTCTCCCTCCTCTGATTGCGATCTTGCGATTTAATCTAGACCATCGAATCCATAAGAACCGATGGCCCAGATTAATCACCCTCCGCCATGGCCCTCCGAAATTAAAACCCACCAATTCATCCTAACCATTGATCTCTCTAAGATCTAACGGCCCACGCTTAATCACATCGGCGTGTTCCCTTTGTGTTTTCCCCTTGATTTGCGATCTTGCGATCAGATCTGGGCCATTCATTTCACCGATCTAACAGTCCAGATCAAACCTGAATCCCTTTGTTAATTCAAAAGGACCTGCAATTTAAAATCCTTTGGCAAAGATCCACCGTTGATCTCTACAGATAAAAGACCCACATTTAACCCAACCTTCGCCCAAGCCCCTACCTCATGTTCCTTTCGATGCTCCATATTTCAATCTGGGCCATTCGTTCTGAACATTTAACGGTCTAGATTAAACCCGATAGGCCCAAATCCTTTAGGACCTACCTCCCCCATTGATGAATCCTGACCGTCCATTGCTGTGATCCGACGGTCCAAATCAAAACTGCCTTGGCCCTACCCACCATCTACCGCCCATGCATCTTATCTTATTGCGCTCTCATCTCCACCGTTGGATCTCTCCACCTTTCATCCGACGGCTGTGACTCCATATCGAATGATTTTAAGCCCGAACGTTAATTCCTAAAAATTATGTGATATGGGCAATTTTTAAAAGACACGTGTCAAGCGGAAACCCATATCACGTTTTTTTTTAGAAATTTTGAAAACAACTTTGGGGCAGCGCGACACCAGCGGTTTCTTCATCCCAAACCACCCTTCTCCTGTAGCATTGGCCTTTCAGTTTTTAATCCTAGCCGTTGATCATCAGGATCTGACAGCTCATATTAAATCTTTTCCCCAATTCATTGCCCTCCATCCTCCTTCCAAGCAATCTCATCGAAAGGTCTCTGCCATCGATTATTATAATCGAACGGCCCATGTTTAACCTCACCCCCCATTCATTTACCTTTCACCCATCCTCCAAAGGACTTCATCAAAGAAATCTCCACCGTCGATCTCTGTTGGTTGGTATAATCCAACAACCCAAAATCGTTCCGCAACCCCAAATTTCATTAAGCCCTTTGTTACTTTCGCCAAAGGTTTTCTCCCATTTCCTTTGCAACTTCCTCCATTTCTCTATAATGTTACCACCTGTGCATTATATAATCCCGATTGATCTCGACCGTTGATCTGTGTAGATCAACGGCTCAGACTTAATCTCCACCACCGTTTATCCAACCACCTCCCCATCTGACCCCAGCAAGCAATCCTCGTTGTTGGATGATTTCATCCAATGATAGCGATTAAATCTAAGCCTCCAACACATTTTAAACCTATCCCTATAGGATTTCTTATAATTTTTGCTCGTTTGTGTAGGTTTTAAAGGTTTCTTAACTATTTTAAAGAGAAAATCAGAGGCCAGGGATGATGATCCCTCAGGCCACTGTTCATAAATAGGATCATTCTGCAGCGTTTCACATCATCATTTATCTATGCCTCATGAGCACTGATAGCACTATAAAACCCTCTGTATGCCTGCGCAGCAAAAAAACACAGTAAACCTTGATCTGATAAAGAGTATCAGTATCCAGGGATAAAATCAAAGCAGAAATCATGTTTTAAGATTTTTAACATATTTTTTCAGGGATTAAGGCATAAATTCGATTAATCAAAGGCATGATCCACAGTTGAAGACAGTATGAAGACCAGAAAACATAAATTAGGCCTAATTAAGCCTATAAAATAGGATTAAAGAAAATTAACAATGTTTTAGGGTTAAAACAATAATATCTATCAGTGGGAGAAGACTCCACCACCACATCAGAGGCTAATTGAATCCTCTCCGACTGCCATAAAGACACCTGCAGCCTCAAAGAAATCAAAGAAGGACTAGTTATTGCCAGAACAAAAGATATTAGCATAAGACAGCTGAACAATTATTTCAAATCAAAGAAATTTATTACAATTGTCAGCAAAGTTATTACAAGGATAAGAAATAGCCTTGAAATTCAATCTTCTCATCCATAAAACCTCAAAAAGCATAACAAAGTTATGAAACAGAGATATAGATCGAATGCATTCCTGCCTTATGCCTTGCATGGTTTTCAAGGCTAGGAATTGCATTAATTATGTAATTAATGATACTTGAACCCTAGAAACATTTCCACCTCCTCATTTCCTTATAAAATCTTCTTGAGGAGCACATTGTAAAAGGTTGGTTGCTAGACCTTGATATAATACTTGTGCTCGAAACTTTCTACATGTAAATAATTTTTAGAGGCTCCTGAAGCTCTGTTTGTGATCAAATAAGTTAGGCTGAGAAGAGAAGATGATTGTTGTACTGAAACATTGGAATTGAATTATGTAACTGGATTGACATCAATATACAAGTTGTTTCTTGGGATCCTGGTCTATATCATTGGTGAAGTACTTCTTACTATGTTATTGTTTTCCTTTCATGTATGCCAATTTGTTCACTTATTCTCTGATAAAGAACAACAAATATAGAGCTAGGATTTACTATCAAAAGTAACCTACTCTCACTGATAAGCTCTATCTTTATTTTTTCCTCCAATTGTGTGTTTAAGAATGACTTAAGTTAAGTGTAAACATTATCAAGGAATGTTGGTTTGTCCCTGTCTTGATGTGCAAAGCTTGAAAGGAAGTTCTTGAATGATATTTTCATTATATGCTGAGTAGAGTTAGACTGGAAAAGTTTATGGTTTGCCCTGTCTTCTAGTTTCTTTCTCCAAAGGTTGTTCTGAAAATTTCCCTAAGAGTATGCTGAAGCAGGTTTAGATTTAAAAGTATCTTGCTTGATCTTAAGTTGCTCTTTGTTTTCTTATCTGTTTTCATCTTTTTTGAAAGTAGTCATGTGGATTGGTGGATTGTTTGTTTTATAAGTTAGCTTTAATACAAGCTTGTCCAAAGAATTTTATGGTTAGCCCTGTCCTTTGGTTGGTTTCAAACTGTTGCTTCAAAGGCTTTTCTTGTTTGGAAAGTTGATAAATCCTAGTTGAAATTATTGACTTTTTCTACCTTCTCAACTCTTTTAATGTTCCATTCCATCATTTAATCTAAAAATATCTTTTGCTATAAATGACTTTCCCCTTGGACCACTGTTGAAATTGTTGCACAATTAAACTCGTTTATGACTCCATAGCCCAATGGAATAAGTCCAATTTCATATCTATCCTATCAACCAAATCTTGTTCTGATTGCTCACATCTTCACCCCTTTGAAACTCTTTCATTTTTAGGACTTTCCACTCAACCAAAAATCATGCTCAACCATCCAAAACAAACAAAAACCCTTTTTCTTAATAACTAGCCTAATATCACACCTAAAAAGCCTTAAAGATAAACCAATATTTGCACTTATAGAGAGATCCCTCTCTGGATTCAAGAGGGCTAGATCCTAGAATCCCAAAGTGGTTCCAATGTTGTCTCTGCAACTTTAGTCTTGCCAATATGCTAAAATTACAGAGGCCAAACAGGTGTTATTCTATAATTTTTTTATCTTAAGGAAAAGTTCAAGTGTCTTTCATCTATTGTTCTAAGTGTGACCACCACACTTAGGGAAACATATCTATCCGTAGGTTTGATTTCTGTAAAACAGAATAAGTTGTAATCAAATGTAAAATTGTGACAATGAATATCATAGTGATTATAAACCTAAGGGATTAGTAAACCTAAGAGATTAATGTTATAAACCATAGGGATTAAAAACCCAATAGATAAAAAAACACAAGGGTTTAATAAACCCAAGGGATTAATATTATAAAACTCAGGGGTCAAAAACCCAAGGGATTTATATTATAAACCGAAGGGATTAAAAAACGTAATGGACTAATATTATAAACCCAAGTGATTAATGAACTGAACGAATTATTAATATTATAAATGTAAGGGGTTAATAAACCCAACATATTAATATTATAAACCTAAGGGAATAATATTATAAATGTTGGGGATTAAAACCCTAAGGGATTAATATTATAAACCCAAGGAATTAATAAAACCTAATTTTATAATGTTGAGAGGCAACATTGAATAAATTGCAATGTAATGTAACACTATGATAATGAGTATCAAATTAATTGTCATCTTGCGACAATGTTTGTGAGGATGCGACATTGGATTGATTTGTGTACTATGCAAACATCACAATACAAAGTAGTGTCACAGTGTGATGTTGAAAAATTTGTCATATTTGTTGTCACATTGCCACAGTGTTTGTCAAAATGCGACGTTGGATAGATTTTTGCACCATTGAAGTGTCACAACATTAAGCCCTAATTTTATACAAGATATTATGAACCATAAAAATATAAAACCAATATTATAAATCCTAATATTAAGCCCAATATTATAACCATAATATTAAACCCAATATTATAAATCCTAATATTTAACCCAACATTATAAATCCCAATATTAAACCATATTTTTCTAGTGCAACAATGCAACCCAATGGATTTTATATTGGGTTTTATAATCAAAATATGAAACCCAATATTAAAGACCCCAATTTTGAACCCAAATTTTGTAATGTTGAGAGGGGATATTGAATACATTGTAATGTAATGTAACATTTGGAAAATGAGTATCATATTTATTATAAACCCAAAGGATTAATAAACCTAAGGGATTAATATTATAAACCCCAGGGATTAAAAACCCAAGCGATTATAAAACCAATGGATTAATAAACACTAGTTTTGTAATGTTGAGAGGCGACTTTGAATAAATTGCAATGTGTTGCAACATTGCAATAATGAGTATGAGATTAATTGTCATCTTATGACATTGTTTGTCACAATGCAGCATTGGATTGATTGTTATACCATGCAAACGTCAATGTTACATTGAAAACACTCCAATTAAATATAAGGTTCCAACAATGATTTTTATATTTCTCGTCGCATTATGAGAATGTATGTCACAATGGGATGCTTGATATATTTCCGCACCAATCAAATGTCACAACATCGTACCCTAATTTTATACCAGATATTATAAACCCTAAAAATATAAACCCTATATTATAACCATAATATTAAACCCAATATTATAAACCCTAATATTTAACCCAACATTATAAACTCTAAAATTAAACCCTAATTTTCTAATGCGGCAATGAAACCCAAGGGATTTCATATTGGGTCTCATCAATCCAATATGAAACCCAATACTAAAATCCCTAATTTTAAAACCTTATTTTGTAATATTGAGAGGGGACATTGAATAAATTGTAATGTATTGTAACATTGCGACAATGAGTATCATATTGATTGTTATCTTGTGACAATATTTGTCACAATCGTTCACCATGGTTGTCATGTTGACTATTTTTGACTATGATGCCCATGTTGACTATAGTTAGCAATGTCAACAAAATTCAACCATACTTAACGTAGGTTAATGTATAAATATTATAAAGCCTAAAACAGTCAACCTCATTTATCCCAAGATTTTGATAATATAAATCCCTTGGTTTTGATAATATAATATACTATAATATATATAGTAAACTAAAATTACCTCTTATTAATGTTATTTAAATTTTATAAAACCTAAAAATATAAAACCACTATTACACACTAACGTTAAACCCAATATTACAACCATAATATTAAACCAAATTTTATAAATCCTAATATTTAACCCAACAGTATAAACCCAAATATTAAACCCTAATTTTCTAATGCAATAATGCAACGTAAGGAATTTCGTATTGGGTTTCATAAACCCAATACTAAAACCATTTATTTTAAACCTTAATTTTTTAATGTTAAGAGGGTACATTGAATAAATTGTAATGTAATGTAAGATTGTGACAATGAGTATGAGATTGATTATAAACCCAAGGGATTAGTAAACCTAAGGGATTAATGTTATAAACCCTAACGATTAAAAACCCAATGGATTAATATTATAAACCCTAGGGATTAAAAACCCAAGGGATTAATATTATAAACCAAAATAATTAATAAACTCTAATTTTGTATTGTTTAGAGGCGTCATTGAATAAATTGGAATGTAATGTAACATTAGGACAAAGAGTATCAAATTAATTGTCATATAGCAACAATTTTTTTCACAATGCAACGTTGGATTGATTTTTGTACTATGAAAATGTCACAATACAAAGCCCTATTGCAATGTCACAATCTGATGTTGAAAATTTTGCAATGCAATGTAAGGTTTCAAAAATTATTGTTCTATTTATTGTCACATTCTGACAGTGTTTATCACAATTAGACATTGGATAGATTTCTACACCATTCAAATTTCACAACATTAAACCATAATGTTATACCAGATATTATAAACCCTAACTATATAAAACCAATATTATAAACACTAACATTAAACCTAATGTTATAACCATAACTTTAAACCCAATATTATAAAGTCTAATATTTAACCCAACATTATAAAATCTAATATTAAATCTTGATTTTCTAATGCGATAATGCAACCCAAGGGATTTTATATTGGGTTTCATAAACCGACTATGAAACCCAATACTAAAATGCCAGATTTTAAACCCTAATTGAATGTTGAGAGGGGACATTGAATAAAGTGTAATGTAATGTAACATTGAGTGATAGCATATAGGTGGGATACAATTTTTAGTAAGAGAGGGTATGTTAAGGTGGAAAAAAATATATCTTAATCAAGAAATTTAAGCACCCGGTTAAGCCATTTTAAGCACTTGATCGAGCTCCTCGGGAAATAAAAAAATATCTTGATCGAGGGTTAAAAATAAACCCTCGATAAATATTCAAGACTTTATCAGCACTAATGCTTGATCAAACTATTGTTTCCTATTAAATTGTTCGCTCGTGGTCTGTGTGCACCATTTTCACAGACCATAGGACAATTGAGAGGTTGAGATCTCGACTGAGAGTGATTGAATAACTTGAGTGCGAGTATTGGAGCTTGATCAAGCAATTGGAGGATGGATCATTCCGAAAAACCATGCCAAAAACCCCGCTAACATCCCAGAGGCTCAAACAAAGGTAGGTATTCTATCATTTTTGTCTTTTTTATTTAATTGTTTTTGCAAAATTAAACAAATTAATTTGAAAAAAAAAAACTTACCATACAAAATCCATGAAAACCATAAAAAAAATTTATAAACCCATAAAAAAACCTTTCAAAACAACCTAGAAAACCACAAAAAACCATTAAAAAAAAAAACCCTTCAAAACAACTTAGAAAACCACCCAAAAAACCAATAAAATGTTTCGAAACCACCAACAAAACTATAATTTAGGTTTTAAATTTCTTCTTAATTGCAATGGTAGCATGTTTTGGTTATTAAATGCATATTTTCTGATTTTGAACAGAACAAAGCATTATTTTCTAGTTATTCTATGTTTTAAAGTTTTTCTTTAGGAATTTTGTGAAATAAATTTTCAATTTTTTTGTTATTTAAAATGTGTTCTAAATCTCTAACAAATTTGATCGAAAATATGCCCCAAAAAACTCGAAAACAAAAAACAATGAAACTATAACCAATAAATGAATACATTAGGAGCTTGAGATTGATATGATGAATATGGTTCATCATGGTGAACCACTATTTATTGAATAAGAAATTTTATTTTATTTTATTATTTTAAATTTAATAAAAAACATTATTTTTATTTTAATTTATTTTATTTTGTTATTTTATTATTTTAAATTTTATTTTTATTTTATTATGGCTGGAGCCATTGGTGTAGGAAAAACAACCATTAGAGGCCTGCAAACATATGTAATTTACAATTTGAGCATAATGACAAAGAGGGACATGCCATTGGGAGCTAGACCAACAGATGTAGCCCAGGAGGGGTGAACTGCTTCATCATGCCTATTGTGTAAAAATTATGTGTGAATTTTTTTCTTTGTTATTCATTGTTGTTCAGTGTTTTTAAGACTTATTTACATGCTTAAAGTTCACTAATTCATCTAATTTCATGGTTAAAACTCATACCTTAAGAGAAGTTATGGAGACAATTTGTACATGTTTATTTAACTGAAAGGACACTTAGCACAGTAGAACTAATACACTCCTTTCAGATCAATTTGGTATCAAAGCTAGAGTTTTATCTCTGGTGTTTTTATGTGCAAGTATTTGTTAAATTTTTGCAAGGGTTTTCATGCTTACTAGGCTCAAGCTTGAGAGAGGAGAAGGTAAATTGGTGGAAGCTAGAGGTTTTCAAAGTGAGCCAAAGTAAAGGAGGGAAAGATTGCCACATTCTCCACCACCTAGTTCACCTCCAAGAGAAGCAACAGCAACATCAAGCATGCCTCCAGGAGAAGAATAAACCCATGAAGAGATGGATCCCAAAGAGGAAGAAAGAGTGTTCAGGAAAGCATTCCTTGACATAACTGAAATGGTGAGAGTCCTTTACCAATAAAGGAATGAAAGACTAGAAGGAGATGGATCCAAAATTCACAAGGAAAGTCAGGGATCATCAAGAGGTCACAATGATGAAGGAAAATCAAAGAAGGGCAATGGAGAAAATGGAGGCAGTGGAAAGTCACCATCCTCACCCTCATCATCATCATTCCCTACTTCATCTTTAGTACATTAGTTACACAAGTCAAAGAACACTAGTAAAATTCCTTTTCTAAGACTTGATGTTAGTTTTAAATTGCCAATTTTTAATGGTGAAGTCAATGA
This sequence comes from Pinus albicaulis, assembly GCA_034641835.2. Lineage (NCBI taxonomy): Eukaryota > Viridiplantae > Streptophyta > Pinopsida > Pinales > Pinaceae > Pinus > Pinus albicaulis. The sequence goes on from CM076571.1 coordinate 781,379,981, forward strand.
AGAAAAGCTTGAAAATTGGATTAGGCAATTGGAGGTTTATTTGAGAAATCAGAACCTTCATGATGATGACACCAAAATCCAACTAGCTTCATTAAGGATGGAAGGTGAAACTCTTGTTTGGTGGGAATCCAAGACAAAGGAGGAGATAAAAAAACATGGTAAGATTATTCTATCATGGATTGATTTCATTATTGCAATAAAAAAATAGTTGTATCCATTAGCTCACATACAGAAAGTCATAATGAACTGGAAAAATTTTAGACAATTGAAAGGACAAAATGTACAAGGCTACACCCAGGAATTTAGGAGAAGAGATCTCTTATTAGGGGTAGATTTGCGAAGTCAAGATACTTTTATCAAGTATGTAGGGGGCTTGCATAGCTCCCTTAAACATACTATCCTCATGTTTAATCCTACAATCCTAGATGACGTATGTGTTCAAGCTACACATTTAGAAGCTAGAGGGAAAAATAATTTGAAGAGGGTAGAAACAAGCCTTTTAAGGGGAAAAAAAAGAGAAGACGTCAAAATAAAAATGAAAAAAGAATGCATATTTCAAGAAAGAGGGAGATAAAGTGGTTTGTAAACATTGTTCAAGAGAAGGCCATGAAGAGAAAAACTGTTGGAAACTACATCCTGAAAAGAAACCCAAATTTAACAATAATAAAGGGAACAGAAAACTGCAGCTACAACTCAAAAAGACTTAGGATAATAATCAGGTGATGAAACTAAAATTACAACCATAGGATTGAAGAACATAAAGGGGAAATAAATTGAAACAAAACCCAGTACTAGTACTTCAAACTGTCACATAGAAGCTCCAAATGAAGAAGAGAGAATTGAACTATTTCATGTGAGGGTCATATCGAAACATACCAAGTTTGATACACTGTTTGACAGTGGTTCACAACCGAATTTAATCTCTGAAGACTTGGTCAAGAAACTTAATCTTGAGACCATTCCACATCAAAAACCATATCCACTTGGGTGGATTTGTAAGGATGAAAATTTACAGGTTTCAAAGAAGTGCATATTGCGCTTTTCAATAACTGCAGATTTTGTTGACATAGTTGAATTAGATGTGGTTCCACTTGATATTACAGGTGTTTTGTTGGTAGTCCTTACTTGTATGAAAGGAAATCTATCTTCCATTTCCATGAGAAAAAAAACCATTTATTCAAAGATGGAAAGGATTACATTGTTAGAGCACATCACAAGAAGACAAATATCGCAATGGTAAATGCTAGACAGGTAAAAAGGCTGGTGAATTCAAGTAAGAATTTTGTTCTTCTGATGATTAAGCCTAAAGCTGATGTTAATAATGAATCATTTAAAGATTTTGATCCTAAGTTGAAATCAGATCTATATGATGTAGTTGATGCACATCATGAGATGTTTTAGGAGCTAGCAGGATTGCCTCCTAAAAGGGAGATTCAACATGAGATTCAGTTTCAACAAGATTATCCTCTTCCAAACATCAACATGTATTGCATGTCGATAATGGAGAATTTTGAAATAAAGAGGAAAATCAAGGAATTTTTGGACAAGGGACTCATAAGGCCAAGCACTTCACCATGCGGTTCACCTATAGTTTTGATTCCGAATAAAGATGGGACTTGGTGCTTGTGTGTCAATTTCAAAGCTTTGAACAAGATAATGGTAAAGAATCGATACCCACTCACAAGGATACATGATTTGTTAGATCAGCTAAAAGAAGAAAATTATTTCACTAAGTTAGATTTACGAGGTGGATATCATCAAGTAAGAATTTCATAAAGTGACTGATGGAAGACTGCATTCAAAACCAAACAAGGACTCTTTGAGTGGTTGGTTATGCCGTTTGGTTTGTGTAATGCACCAACGACTTTCATGAATCTGATGGATAATGTTTTGCATCCATTTCTTGATGAATTTTTGATTGTGTATTTAGATGATATACTCATTTTCAGAAAAGCAAGAGAAGAGCATGTCTTGCATGTAAAGAGGGTACTTGATGTTTTGAAGAAAGAGAAATTATTTCTTAAGATGTATAAGTGATAATTTGGAAAAAAATATTTGGTTTATTTGGGACACATTGTAGCAGGAGGTGCATTAAGAATTGATCCTTCTAAAGTGGAAGCCATTGTGAATTGTCCCACTCCCAAATCAGTAATAGAGGTAAGAGGTTTTTTAGGGGAAACTCAGTATTGGAGAAAGTTTATTGCTAACATTTCTTCCATAGCAGCTCCTATTCATGCAGTGACAAGTGTGAAGAAAGGCTTCCAATGGGGAGGCAAACAACAACAAGATTTGAATCTTAAAAATACAAGATCAGTTCAGCTCCAGCTCTTGCATTATCGGATTTGAGACAACCATTCGAGATATAGATCGATGCTAGTGATTATGCCATGGGTGCAGTAATTTTGCAACATGGTAAGCCTATCGCTTTTCATTCTAAAACATTCAATGGTGCTACAATAAATTATCCGACATATTAAAAAGAGCTGTATGTGTTGGTAGAAAGCATCAAGAAATGGAAGCACTACTTGATGGGTAAAGAGACGATTATTCATACCGATCACCAACCGCTACAATACTTGCAGTCGCAAACAAAATTGCAGCAATCATGACATTTCAGGTGGATGGGATTTCTTCAACAATTTCACTTGGTTATAAGGTACAAGAAAGGTATTTTCAATAAATTTATTGATATTATTTCAAGGAAAATTATAAGTTCTTCTACTTTACTTAAAAATTATTCTATTCTACATGAGAGTTACATAGAACAATATGCATTTGATGCTGATTTTAAAGATGTGTATGCTAGTTTGAGTCAATGGAATCAAGTTGAGGAAAATGATTATCACTTGCATAACAATTTTTTGTTTCATTTGGGAAATTTGTGTATACCACAAGGAGAGAGACATAGTGTCATGAGAGAGGCTCATTCATCTCTTATTTCTGGTCACTTTGGGGTAAGAAAAACAATGGCACATCTACAAAGGTATTGTTATTGGCCTCACATGATAGATAGTGTGTCATGTCTTATAAGAGGATGTTCTATGGGTGCAACAAGCAAGCCTAGAAATAGGAAGCTTGGGTTGTTCACGTCACTACCGATTCCATCAAGGCCATAGGAGAGTGTCTCCATTGAATTTGTTGGAGGTCTACCTATGTCAAGAAAAAAACATGATTATCTTAATGTAGTTGTGGATAGATTCAGTAAAATGTGTATAATTATGCCATGTAAGAAAACCATTACTGCTGAACAAACTACTGTACTTTATTTTCAACATGTATGGATTCATTTTGGTTTGCCAACTTCTATTGTTAGTGACAGGGATTCTAGGCTCGTTGGGAATTTTTGGTCTAATATTTGGAAGATGATGGACAGAAAGTTGAAAAAGAGTATTTCTTTTCACCTGCAAACTGATGCCAAAACCGAGGTGGTGAAAAAAACCGTTGTGCATATATTGAGAAGATATTGCAGCAAGCATCCCAAGTTGTGGGATGAAGAACTACATTACATTTAGCACGCTTACAATCGGGTGAAGCACTCTTCTACAAATACTTCACCTTTCAAAGCTTGTTTTGGGTATTTGTCGAAATCACCATTAGACATGATCTTTGAGAAGGATGTTGCAATTGATGGGCATAGTGATATTGAAAAGGCTTGAAATTTCATTGAGAGAATTCAGATTATTCATCAACAAGTTCAAGAATAGCTTAAGAAGAGCCAAAGAAAGTACAAGGAGAGGCATGATAAACATAGATTTGATCATAAGTTTCAAGAAGGAGATGAAGTATGGTTGCACATAAGAAAAGAAAGGATGTAAGGAGAAGTTAAGAAGCTCAAGCCTATTTTTTATCGTCCATTCAAGATTATTAAACAAGTTGGTAATAATGAATTTCAACTTGACTTTCCTTCATATGTGAAAATTTATTTCGTTGTCAATGTGGAGAATTTACGTTTGTATGAGCCTCCATTGACTGATGGTCAAGGGAGTGACATTCAACTACCATCAATAGAATATTTCTCGCCATAACTTCTGGGTGAGCTCAAGGAGGATGCCATCCTTGACAGGAGGACACACACTTATAAAAGGGGAAGTGTCGATTATCTTCAGATTGGGCTCAAGGGAAACAAACTAAGGAAAGATGGATGGAAGTGGAAAAGGTGAGAGAGATGTTCCCTCATATTCTTAATAGGTGATTAAAGTATTTTGGGGTCCAAAAGCTTCCCAATGGGGCAGTGTGATCAAGAAATCAAGTCATATGCTCAAAAATGAAAGTGCTCGAAACAGGTCCGAACTTGAGCGACTGGCAAGGTCTCGACGTTGTGATTCTAGCACCGTGAACAGTTCGAAAAACCGATGTCACATGAGGAAGATATCGCATTCTATTTTTTTTCCCAAACAACAAAATTTTGGTAACTCGATGCCCAGTCAGCTTGCAGGTATAGTCAGCAGAATATTCTTAGAATATTCCATTTTCTTATGAGCCAACGGTATGGTACCACATGGCACATTATGGGTCATTGGATGCGATGGTATGAATTTGATCTGGACCGTTGGATGAGTTTTTATATGAGCGAATGATTGAGTGACATGTGGCAAGCACGCAGGTTGCCATGTTTCCTCACAACAATGTTGTAAAATTTATATGGAGTCGACGGGGGTCGAACCCGCAACCTCCTATCTGCCCACAAGACCATTTTCCAATCCGCCTATACATGTTTCTTAACATATAACGGTGCAAAGTCATATTTAAATTTTGTTAAAAAACACGCTGAGGGCTTGGGAGGCTAGCCTCAAAGGGCCAGCCCCCCTCGAATGTGACCCAAGTACCAGAACCATGACTTCTTGTTAAACCGCAACATCAAATCTAAACCAACGATGGGTTTCCAATGCTATTCACACGGTTGGTTTTTTTAAATTCAAATGCGACGCTTTCAAGGTCATAGCATCGCACTAGAGGTTCCAACACATCTGGTGGGTTGTCTAACTTCCAGCGAGAAGAACATTCACATGGTGGGTTCAACATTTAGTGCGATTGTATAATGTTATGGAACCATACTCCTGGTTCAATCGTATGCGGCGGGAATTCAAACCGTTAATGGAAGTTATGGCAGGGATGGCATGTGACCACCGCCACTCACAGTTAATGTTAGGACTTAACTGCCCAACATATTTGGAGCGCATGGTAAGTTTAGGGATAAACCATCAATTTATCTGTAGTTAACTGTCAATCTCCACATTTACTGGAGCTCTTCTAGCTTTCATTGAGAAAAATACACGGGGAGGTCAATTTTCAACCAATTTTGGTGAAACAAGAGTCTACCTAGAGTAAATTTAGAATTCTGGAGCCATTGGTGTAGGAAAAACAAGCTTTAGAGGCCTGAAAAAATATGTAATTTAAAATTTTTAGCATAATGTCAAAGAGGGACATGTCATTGGGAGATGGACCAGAAGATGTATTCTAGAAGGGGTGAACAGCTTCATCATGCCTACTGTGTAAAAATTATGTGTGAATGTTTTTCTCTCTTATGCATTGTTCTTCAATGTTTTTAAGGCATATTTAGATGCTTAAATTTCACTAATTCATCTAATTTTCATGGTTAAAACTCTCATACCTTAAGAAAACTTATGGAGACAATTTGTACATGTTTATTTAACTAAAAGGACACTTAGCACAACATAACTAATACACTCCTTTTAGATCAGATTGTAAAAGTGATAATTTCCAATGTTTATGAGAATTAGTTTTTAGGATGGTAATGTAATTTTTTTTTTTACATTATTTAAGATGGAAAGAAATTTTTGGTTTTCCAACACTGAGAAATAAATGGTGCAAACCTGTGCAAAAAAAATATATAATTTTGCTTCCAATAGGGCTTTCTTTCTCTTCGTGATCTAGAATAACTCACCTTGAATTTCCTAGTGGTGGATCAACTGCCTCTGCCTTAACTTATAGAGAATCACTGATATTTTACAGCCACCATTTCATATGCTTACATTTTCAACTTTCATAGCTTCAATAGCTTACGTTTTAATTCCTTAGCTTACAGTTTCAATTTTATAAGCCCACATCATTGATAAGTAACTACCAAATTCTAGACCGACAGACTTTAATTGTAATATTTGATGGACGACGTTCCACAGAGTAGAAAATTCACCTGCACTCGATCGGGCACTTATAAAGAATCGTTGATCTTTTACAACGACCTACTCATAGACACTACCTTTATTATATTAGTTACCCCCAGTCTTTTGTCTGAATACATTTCACTCTTTTTACACATACCACGAGATTATTTCACCCCAACACTTAGACCGACCCCGGGATAAGCCCGGGATAGAACCACAGGCTTACCCTAGTTATTGAAATTTTTTTATCATTTACTTTTGCTTACTTGATTTACCCTATGACTTCACTTATAATCCTATCATTGGATGACATGCTTGCTTTGATGACTGTATTCCCTATCCTATAGGTGGAGGGTGTTTCCATTGTTAATGTTCTGTTCAAGCTGATGTTAAGGATACTTCTGCTACTTATTATGGATCAATAGATTCAAGTGCCTCTGTTCCTGGCTTCGTCTTTGCGGGATCGTTCAGTGACGCTTTACAAGTTAACTCACTTTCGAATTGGCTCTGCATTTCCTTCCTTTTTCCTATATATTTATAATCTTGGCATTGGCCTAGATGCTTGCTTTGATGACTGTATTCCCTATCCTATAGGCAGGGGGTGGTTCCATTGCTGATGTTGTGTTCAAGCTGTTGCTAAGGACACTTCTGCTACTTATTATGGATCAATATTCAACTACCTTTGCTGCTGGCTCTAACTTTGTGGGATCGTTCACTAGCTCTTTACAGGTTAGCTCACTTTCATATTGGCTCTGCCTTTCCTTCCTTTTAGCTATATATTTATAATCTTGGCATTGGCCCAGATGCTAGCTTTGATGACTCTATTCCCTATTATATAGGTGGGGGGTGCTTCCATTGATGATATTTTGTTCAAACTAATGGTAAGGACACTTCTGCTACTTATTATGGATCAATAGCTTCAACTGCCTCTATTTCTAGCTTTGACTTTGTAGGATCATTCATTGGCTCTTTGCAGGTTAACTCACTTTTGAATTGGCTCTGCCTTTCCTTCCTTTTACCTATATATAAGTAATAGGCTATGGTTTTCTAGGATCAATGGATGAAACTAATTACTACTAATGAGTTCCTCTCATATTTATTTTTCACATATGGGAAGCTGCCCCTCTTCAATTATGTATTGACCGATAATATTCCTATTTCTATATTCATAATTCCATAATTAAGTGAAGGTGATTCGGTCTTTAGACAGTCCAATTACTTTGAGCTGTCAATTCAATCTATCCAGTCAAAGGTAAGGTGCAGTTTCACCTGCTTACTCATTGTCTAATCAATCCATCCATTTGCTATCACTTAGGGGGAAAGACTCTGAGCTGTTGTTTACTAGGAATAAAGACCACATCACATCATTCTTGTTTGTGAATAAATACCTTATCGCAGAATCTAGCAAAACACTGGATGGAGGAGAGACCTTAGATAGCGTTAACATAAATAAGAGGGTTAGTTACTTATCTCTAGAGACCGATATACTATATCAAAAAATTGAATTAATCCCTTAACCATCTGGATTCATATTTCCATTCCCTAGATCAAATCAAGACCAGATACTTACAAACGTAACCCAATATCATCTTACAAGTCTAGTGGGGGAGAGATTGGACTGGGTCAATATCGGAACCAAATATTTCTAAATCCTATTAATTTATTTTTATCCAAACCGTAACTCCCCTCCTCTTCGAGGTGAAAGCAATAACTTTCCATAAATTTTCATTATGTTCATGAAATACCATGTTTTCCAAAATTGAGAAAGAAATGGTGCAAACCCCTCCCAAAAATTATCGGTGAAAACAATAATTTTCCCCAAGTATTACTCTCATTCTGAAACATTCTTCCTCGTTTCTTCCCTCTATGTACTTAACTTTCATTCATTTTCTATTTTAATCATTATTCCTTGTTTCTTCCCTCTGACTGAACCTAGATAGGAGGGGAAACACCCAGTCCCATGATGATTACAGCAGGAGGTAGGGGAATGGAGATGTGGTCACCAATCCCGTCCCTTGAACCTATGGATAAGAACTAATATGGACTGGTGCATAGTCTTGTTGGTTAATCTTTCTAAAATGTGCCTCTCTTTCTGTTTGTTGAAGCTCTGCTAATCTCTTTGTGCATATTCATGTTATTTAATCTTCGTGAAATGTGGCTCTGTGTGTCTATATCTACATAATTTTGTATTAGAAAACAATGCTTTTTTTCAATTAAAGAAATGCATTTGGAGTAGCTCTCAATTCTATATAATTTCAGATTGAGCTAGAGTGTAATATACCATAGAACCTACTTGGTATTGTACAGAAAATCAGCTTGGTGCATAGTCTTGTTGATTAATCTCTCTATGAAATGTGGCTCTCTGCCTATCTGTTGAAGCTCTATTAATCTCTTGGTGCATAGTCATGTTATTTAATCTATGTGAAATGTGGCTCTGTCTGTATATATTTACATAATTTTGTATTAGAAAACATTGATTTTTTTTCAATTAAAGAAAGGCATTTGGAGTAGCTCTCAAGTCTATATAATTTTTCAGATTGAGTGAGAGTGTAATATACATAAGAGAGATAATACTTGTTCAAGAAGTGAAATGATATAATTTTATATTTTGCAGAGTTGAAAGTACTCTCTCCTTAATCTATTTTTTCATGCTCACTCACGGGCCTCTAAATTTTAACCATCTGTGAAAGTAAACCAAAGAATATGATACCAAGTACCAACTAAATTTTTTTTTGAGAGGCTAGATGATCTTGATATTGACACCAAATTAGACCAGATATGTTTCATAAGTGACAAGAAGAGTGTACTATACATAACATAGCTAATACCCAACGAAGGAAAGAAATTATATCTTTTTATATTTTACAGATTGAATATGTTATTCGCTTAATCTCATTTTTCATGCTCACTCATGCATCTCTAAATTTTAATACCATGTGAAATAAAATTTGAGAATATAAAAAACCAAACAACAAAATCACCATCCATCTGAAATTATTTCCTAAATTACCATTCCTTTTCAATATCCATTTGAAATTAGCTATAACTTTTTATATTTTGAATGTGCTCTCTGAATAATCTAATTTTTCATGCTCACTCATGGACCTCTAAATTTTAACCATATATGAAAGTAAAACAGAGAATATGACTCCAAGTACCAACTAAGAAAACATTTGAGAGGCTACATGATCTATATATTGACAGCAAATTAGACCAGATATGTTTCATAAGTGACAAGAAGAGTGTACTATACATAATAGAGCTAATACCTGACCAAGGAAAGAAATGATATATTTTTATATTTTGCAGAGTTGAATATGCTATCTGCTTAATCTCATTTATCATGCTCACTCATGCACCTCTAAATTTTAACACTATGTGAAAGAACACTGGAGAATATAAAAAACCAAACAACAAAATCACCATCCATCTAAAATTATTACCTAAATTACCATTCATTTTCAAAATCCATTTGAAATTAGCAATATATTTTTATATTTTGCAGAGTTGAAAATGATATTCGCTTAATATCATTTTTCATGCTCACTCATGCACCTCTAAATTTGTAATATTCCAAATCTTAAAATTGCTGCTCCACCAGGAATATCTTTAGATATTCCAATTCGTTCTTTAGTGAGCTATCACAAGTCCATTTCAGAGATTGATTGTTGGGGAATTTACAGAATATGTCTCCTTCCAAATAAGGGAGAGATCCCGAGGCTAGCTGGCCCTTCACAGACTCTACCTATGGATATGCAATATTCCACTTCTGGAATTTCTGCTACAGGGTCCTTGAGGACGCTGTATAAGGAAGTCACTGCATAAATAAGGCCAAACAATGCTGGGATGCCCTAGAAAACATCTAATATAACTCCCTTGCATAAAATGAGCTTAAATAAATGATTCTATATGGGTTATATGGATCTCCCCAAACTAGATCTCTAAAACAATGCTCAATGAGAGAGCTTACAACAATATGTGAACATAACCATTAAGCTCTGCAAATATAAATACATCATGAGAGGGAAATGATATGAAGCCAAAAATATGATATTATTCAACAAATATACAAGAAATAGAAGAGGGAAGAGCCCCTCATACCATAGAACCAAACTCCAAGTGATCATACCCTGAAATACATAAGTTGTTGCAACTCCACAAAATGCCAGAGAGCCGTGACTCTGCTATCTCTATGAAGGTATGAGCTACTTAATATACATGAAATACAAATGTGGCTGTAGGATACAAATAAATAGCCCAATGACAAAGAAATGGGCTGAAATACATGATTTCTAGCCAATCTAGGAGAGATTGCTAGAAATGCCGGAGAATACAAAAATGTGACAACCAAGTTGTCACTGAAGCTCATACAAAATATAAATGAGGCCATGGCAGATATAAAATATAAATTCCCTCCTCTGATAATGCCTCCAATACAAAGGGCTGATCCCTTTGTCTCAAAAGCAACTCCTGATGAGCTCTATGAAACCCTCTCTCACTGCCTCCATAAAATAACACAGTTTCCTCCATGGACTGCGCAGTGGGAGATGATGGAATGTTGGCCCATGCCAAATGATTTTAAATAATGCCTGGGAACCCTCCTTGCAGCTCCTCCAATGAATAGATCCATCCACCGCTGAAGAAAACAAGCTAAGAAGACTCCATGAGTTCTTCCTTTGCTGCCCCCAGCAACACAACGTCTTCTCTGCTGCAGAAATAACGCTGTAGCTGATGGTAGTAGCTATGGCCAATGCCATATTGAGGAAAATAAGCTTAATCCACATCCTTCATTGAGGAAGAGGTATGGATTCCCGACCAGGAACACCCTAGTGCCCGAGGGCACCGTCACCCTGCTAAACAGCCCGAGGACGCAAGCTTTGCAGACCCAAGTCTGAAACTCTAAACCATAACATGTATGCAATGGGCTACTATCTCCTCCTTATAAAAAAAAATAACTCTTCTCCACCAAGGTCCCACCAATTAGGGTTTCCACCCTCATGTGAATCTCTTCCCTCCGAAACTGCGCAACTTCTCTAGGAAGCCTCTTCCTCCTTGGGTAGCGCTATTGAATTTAGTCAAAGGTGGCTAATCAAGTGAGATGGGTTCCATTCACAGCCTTGGTGTTTATTTCAGCTACTTTATTCACCTCCCTTTCACATTAGGAGTGTTATTTCTTCATCTAAAAAGGGGCTAAGGTGTCTCCTTGCCCATTTTATTAATCAAAAATAAAATGTGCAACTATAATGTTCCATTTTAGCTTAAGGCTAAAATTGGGAACATTACAGTCCTCTCCTCCCACATGTTGCTTTCCCTCAAGCAACTGCATAAAGAGAACAAAATTTTCTCGCCCTTCTTCTCTTATGGCCTCCTCATTAATGGTCCCACCACTTCTCAAATATGCTGCAATGAATCTGTCCTCCCATGCTCTCTCCCAAGTATGCAAGCTGATAACGATGCTCCTCATGGAAAGATAGAAGGTGCAGTCGAATCATCCCTACTATGCTAAGGCCTCCTTAAGGTAGGAGTGATGATATGCATGGGAAAATTCTACTCCCAATGATGATCCTCTCATCCATGCAATCATCAAATGAAAATCTCACCCCTGATTTCTGCAATGAGTTGGGGATGAATGGAGAGTTGCTTTGGTCTCCCATGATGGTCCTCTCTCCATATGTTGCTCATATGGGGTTTCCTTTGTCTTTGGGTTGGAAAAGTATGGCCTCCAAGAATGGCCCAAGCTACCCCATCAAGAAAAATCAGCCATGATATGCCTCTACAAATTCTTCAAGTGGTCCCTCCCACAAGAAGGTACAAGTAGCAATGTAGCAATCATGGTTTTCCCATGGTGTCTCTACAAGATAAAGCATATACAGTGGGGAAAATCATGCTCCCAATGGGATGTACATACAAAAATCTCCAAATAATGCTCCTAATGAGTGTACAAACATCAGAAATACATGGAGCAATATACAATAAAAGCAAGTTGCCAAATGACAATTGGAGAGTGGTTCAAAGTTCCACTCATGGAACCTGCGCAGCGCCTCCTTGTCCTACCTCAAAATCAAAATAGCAAGTGCCGAACTAGCCACTTTTTTGCTGCCACAACATCTCCTCATAAGATAAAACAAGAGAATACAAATTGGTGTGAATGGTGCACACCAAGAAACATGTGGCTTCCCCCACAACCCATCATAAGAATAGCCAAAATCAAGGCTACAAGTAGCTGCAAGTATATCCTCATGAAAAATGTAAGAAGGAAAAAGCCTCCTTGATATATCATGCTCCTTAATCAATGAAAAGAAGTACAATACAAAGTATGAAATTATACCTCCTCCATCATGCACTAGAGCTCTTGAGCTAAAATGGCTCAACAGAATATCCTCTCTCTCCTCCAATGAGTAAGGGAATGGTTGTGCCAACCTCTCCAGAATCATCCGGGCTATGCTTCTATCCATATTATGATGAAGATCATGATGAATGCCCTCCAAAGTGAACTCCTCTAGCAAGGCAAAGTATGCATCCAAATGCATAGCTAGGAAGTCCTCATATGCTACATGCAATAGTGTCTCCTTGAGACTAGAAGCCCTAGTCAAGAAGATTCTGCCATGATGATAGATGATCATATCATCCACTAAGTAATTTCCATCTCCATCAAATCCATCCAAGAATCATGCATGCACCAAGATCCCGGGGAATACTCAACCAAAGCTAATTTCTCCATCCTGGATCAATCCTCCACTTGGAAAACACTAGTATTCTGCAATATGGTGCTCCATCACGCTGCTACCTGCTACCTGGACATCCCCTCATGCCAAAGTCATCCTCCAAGTTGTTTCCATTCCCATCATGCAGCTACTAATGCTCAAATAGAAATGGTGCTCTCTAAAAATGAGCCTCCCATGAGAGACTATCACCTCCAAAGAATCTCCCGATCCTGGGCAATATAAGCATGAGTGGCCTCCATCTACTCCAATGCATGAAAGAGTCCCTCCCAAAAGGAAGTAACCTCTCTCTCACCAAATCCATGGAGCAGTCATCATGCATCATGAAGATGCTATCCTCCATCAATACAACAACTCTGTCTGTGCAGTAAGACTCATGAGAATGGGTGGTACTAAAAATGAGAGAGTGTATCCTCCCTCCATGTGCTCATCCCCAAACTCTCTGCGCTGTAATGGACTCCTCTAATGTCTCCACCACTATTAAATCCAAGAGAGGTGAACCAAATAGCATGATGCCTCTCATCATCTCTAGATCAAATGGCCTCCCAGGTGGAAAGCCTCAAAAATTGAGACATCAAGATAAGAAGTGGACTGTGTGTATGAGAGGAATGAAAGTTCCTCTCCCTCTACTACGTAGTGCAATCCTCCTCCTATGTGAAGAGAATCTCTAAAAATATATGAGGGTGAATGTCCATCATCCCTTCATGCTAATCCTTCTGCTCTTCTCTTTCTTCTTCCAATGGTGCAGCGCTATAGGTTTTTCTATGCACCTCCTCTCTACCAACATGTGAGTGTGTCTCCTCCTCAATGAGAGGCCTTGGCCTTCCTTAGAGAGAAATATCACCACACCCTCACAAATGGAAGAGTGCCCTTTATAAAATGGTGGTCTTGCCTCTAGCAAGTCATTCTCCTAATTTTCCCCCCTCTAGAAAGATGGAATGATCTTTGTTTCATGGTCCCCCTACATGCATGCAAAGTGTTTGAAGTTTTGTCACTCCATGTTTCACATTGGTTTTCATCAATCCCCTTTGCAAAAATATTTTTGACTCCAACATATGATCTCTCATTTGCATGAAAACATGAAATGGAACTCTGAAGTTAACCATCATGAATCATACCTTTGAGTTGCAGCCCTGCTCCTCCAAAGGCCTTAACTCTTTCCCTCCATCCTTCTTGCAGTAGCTATGGGTAATGTACTGCGCTGTGGATCTGCATGTGTGGCTGAATGTTCACACCCTTCATGAAAATAGCTAGGGCTTGATCATTCACAAACCCCTTTCAGAAAATTTCCCCAAATTTTCCCTTTCATCAGATCTTCAATGGTGTGCTCAATGGTCTAGAAAAGAAGAAGTGAAACCTCGTCTTCCTTCATTCCTTTCCCCTTGTTTCCTCTGTCAATCTTCTCTACTTGGAGAGAATCTCCTCTTACTGATGGAAATAGATCTTGGGCATAGGCTGAGCCAAGATCATGCTCTGATACCACTGTAATATTCCAAATCTAGAAATTGCTGCTCCACCGGGTATATCTTTAGATATTCCAATTCCTTCTTCAGTGAACTATCAAGAGTCCATTTCAGAGATTTACTATTGGATAATTTACAGGATATGTCTCCTTCTAAAGAAGGGATAGAACTTGAGGCTAGCTGGCCCTTCACAGACTCTGCCTATGGATATGCAATATTCCACTTCGGGAATTTCTGCTACAGGGTCCTTGAGGATGCTATATAAGGAATTCATTGTATAAATAAGGCCAACCAATGCTGGGATGCCATAGAAAACATCTAATATAACTCCCTTGCAGAAAATTATCTTAAAGAAATGATTCTATATGGGTTATACAGATCTCCCAAAACTAGATCTCTAAAACAATGCTCAATGAGAGAGCTTACAACAATATGTGAACATAACCATTAAACTCTGCAAATCTGAATACATCATGAGAGGGAAATGATATGAAGCCAAAAATATGATATTATTCAGCAAATATACAAGAAATAGAAGAGGGAAGAGCCCCTCATACCATAGAAACAAACTCCAAGTGATCATACCATGAAATACATAAGTTGATGCAACTCCACAAAATGCCGGAGAGCAGTGACTGCGCTGTCTCTATGAAGGGATAAGCTGCTGAATAAACATGAAATACAAATGTGGCTGTAGGATACAAAGAAATATCCCAATGACAAATAAATAGGCTGAAATATAGGATCTCTAGCCAATCTAGGAGAGATTGCTAGAAATACCGGAGAATACAAAAATGTGACAACCAAGTTGTCACTGCAACTGATACAAAATATAAATGAGGCCAGGGAAGATCTGAAATATAAATTCCCTCCTCTAATAATGCCTCCAATACAAAGGGCTGATCCCTTTGTCTCAAAAGCAACTCCTGATGAGCTTTATGAAACCCTCTCTCACTGCCTCCATAAAATAACGCAGTTTCCTCCATGGACTATGCAATGGGAGATGATGGAATGTTGGCCCATGCCAACTGATCTGAAATAATTCTCAGGAATCCTCCTTGCATATCATCCAATGAATAGATCCCTCCACCGCTGAAGAAAACAAGCTAAGAAGACTCCATGAGTTACTCCTTTGCTGCCCCCAGTAACACAACGTCTTCTCTGCTGCAGAAATAACGATGTAGCTGATGGTAGTAGCTGTGGCCAATGTCGGATTGAGGAAAATCAGCTCAATCGTCATGCTTCCTTGAGGAAGAGGTAGGGATTCTCGACCGGGAACACCCTAGTGCCCGAGGGCACCATCACCCTGCTAAACAACCCGGGGATGCAAGCTTTGTAGACCCAAGTCTGAAACACTAAACCATAACATGTATGCAATGGGCTGCTATCTCCTCCTTATAAATAAAAGGAACTCTTCTCCACCAAGGTCCCACCAATTAGGGTTTCCACCCTCATGTGAATCTCTTCCCTCCAAAACTGCGTAGCTTCTCTAGGAAGCCTCTTCCTCCTTGGGCAGCGCTGTTGAATTTAGTCAAAGGTGACTAATCAAGTGAGTTGGGTTCCATTCACACACTTGGTATTTATTTCAGCTCTTTTATTCACCTCTCTTTCACATTAGGAGTGTTATTTCATTATCTAAAAAGGGGCTAAGGTGTCTCCTTGCGCATTTTATTAATCAAAAATAAAATGTGCAACTATAATGTTCCATTTTAGCTTGAGGCTAAAATTAGGAACATTACAAAATTTTAACACCATGTGAAAAAACACTAGAAAATATAAAAAGCCAAACAACAAAATCACCATCCATCCAAAATTATTGCCTAAATTACCATTTTATTGTGCTCTCTGCTTAATCTAATTTTTCATGCTCACTCATGGAAATCTATATTTTTACCATCTGTGAAAGTAAACCAAAGAATATGATTCCAAGTACCAACTAAAAGAACATTTGAGAGGCTATATGATCTTGATATTGACACCAAATTAGACCAGATATGTTTCATAAGTGACAAGAAGAGTGTACGATACATAACAAAGTTAATGCTTGGCCAAGGAAAGAAATTATATCTTTTTATATTTTGCAGAGTTGAATATGCTATTCGCTTAATCCCATTTTTCATGCTCACTCATGCACCTCAAAATTTTAACACCATGTGAAAGAACACTAGAGAATATAAAAAACCAAGCAATAAAATCGCCATCCATCCAAAATTATTGCCTTTAAATTACCATTCCTTTTCAAAATCCATTTGAAATCAACATTACTACTCAAATGCGACAAATTTATGGTCAATATATGAAATTACTTGTCAAACTTGAAAATTTTATGTTTCAATATATGAAATGTATGACACATTCCATAGGAATCTGGTCACAATTCGGTGGTGTACTTCTCAAATTTGAGACCTATGGAGACTAAAACTCTCCACCTATCAATTAGACCAAATGCAGGTTGTTAGTAGGTTTGAACTCTGAATTTCCTAGCAGTTAAGTTGGTTATAGATGCAGTATGTCTTTGGGAAAGTTATAAAAATTTTAGCTAAGTGTGTGCTAGCACAAGGGGTCCTGACCCAGGTTCGGAGGTTAAGGTTTGCCAACAAACCCCTATACTACTGGCCCTTTCGGCAGTGACCCACTTGCGTAGGCCAAAGTCTCACCCGAAGCAGTATGGGAGGGTGCTGGAACCATGTTTCTACACCCAAAGAGAGCAGGTAAGTCAAACTAATTGGTAATTATCAGATCTATGCAATGAGAGGTCGTTTATAGGGAATTCAGTGACTAATTGGGGCGCAAAATTATCAAATCTAAATAACAGACTTCGCATCCACGTGCAGACAGTCAAGCATAAGCATAAAACAAGATATTCGTATCAGACTTAATTAGATCGCAGAGACAGATATCATAACACAGATAATTTGTAGCACATAATAGATATAGTTCGCAACTTGCAATAGAATCAACATATAATCCAGGTCCACGTTAATCATAACCAGATAGATCAACAATATCAGATATCCACAATAATTTGCATATATTACTTATCAAAAAGCCTCTTACATACCCAAAATCCCACCCGCGCACACAGACAGCAGGGTCCACACACAGCAAGATAGAGAATCTCCTCGCACAAAAATAGGAGGAGTCTTAACCCAATACCCAACAACCTAGATCTAACAGTTCACACTTAGCATCAATCTCTATTCCATCCTACCTATCAACTCAAAAAGGTTCAACTAATTTTACTATTTTAGCCTATGCATCCAATGGTCTGCAAACCGTGGTTTACAGACTCTTGCTTTACTCTTGACCCTCTTACAATGCATTAGGGGCTTTGACCCACCCAAAAACCCCTGCGCTAGACTAAATATAATAAAAAATATACAAAATGGACTAGATTCACAGCTTTGTAGGAGATCTTGTTCCAACAGTCCCCCAACACAATGTTGTGACACGTCCTGAGTCACTACAATGGTGGGGTTTCCATCTATGCACGTAGTTCATTGACGAATATAACCAGTGGGGATAGCACTTCTAGACTCTGAGCAGCAGTGCTCTGTGTGATATCCATGAGCTTCTGTGATGTTGGTCCTTCTGTTGTAGCGGTGACGCTCTCCAGTGTTTGATTGAGTCATTTCACAGCAGCATCTTCATCCTAGGATAGATGGAGGGATGTGGTAGCCCATGGTTTCAATCATTTTCTGATGACGTCCTTCTTATGCCAGATTTCCTCAATCTTTGCTTGGAGGGATTCGCTGGTCCTCAAACGGGCCAAGTGCTGTGCTGGGATCAAAATAGCTAAGGTTGCTCTGATCTGCTCAAAATCTTCTTCTTTTTTCCGCAGTTCCTGAGTAATTTGTCGGAGGATTGGATCATGTTGAACCTTGGTCCATAGCTACAAGGTTTACTCTAGCAACTGGGCATCCTGAGCAATCTTTCTTATAATGGTGTTCGTAGCTACAGTCACCAATGCAACACGTTGGGCTTCTACCTTCGGGGGTGTTTCAGGTTTCAATTTGGCCTGTAGGTCACTAATTTGCTACTCCAGCTACCTCTTAATGACCTACATTTCCATTCTGGAAGCCTTTAACACTGTGACCAATCCTTCAACTTTAGCCTGGGGGGTGGCTTCAACCGAGATCTCCTCTGTAACTTCCGTGTAGAGCTGGTGGATCAATGTTTCAAGCTCCTCTTGCTGTGAGACAGTAAGAAGCACTTCCACGTTCTGTTGTGTGATAGTTTTCCTAGCCACACCAAGATTTTGGTGTATTTGCTAGTCCCGATGGTGAATCTCGTGACACACAGTGGTGTGGAGATCCCACAATGCTTCATGAGGTAGCTGGGTGAGGTTCAATTGTACCCCTGTACCATGTTGGAGCTGTATTCCCTAATCAAGTGCATTAATGATAAGGGCACTTCTAGGCAATGAATAGAAACGTCTTTCCTCCGTAACTAGCACTGGACTGCTAGATGGTACAGGAATTCGTCCTTGAGCTACACTAGTCTGTAAGGTATCTGCCTTTAATTGCAGTGTGCATAGCTTGACCTAGATGGCGTCAATCACAACCTTGTGTTGTTCCTCCAAAGCTACCCACTTTTATTTTGTAGCTAGTGTGACTACATTTGCTATTTGTTTGAGATCCCCCTCATTTGATGTGATCGTCTCATCTCATTCCTTTCGTTGGGAAAGCTGCTTCTTTTAGACCCCTTTTAGAGGCTCGCCTATTCATTCAAAACCCCCGATGTTGATATCGCTCGTATCCATATCTGGCTTTGAATCATCCTGGTTTCCCGTCGTGGCATCCTTGTTGGTGGTCTGTTTTGGTTGTGCGTCCTTTTTCACGACTGCACCTAAATCCTTCCCTTTACTTCTGCTTGGTCCTCCAATTTCTGCACTAGTGCCTGTAGTGCTCTTCGCATTGGTTTTGAAGCCTATCTTCCAGGTAGGTGGCCATCGTGTAATCACACTATCAATCTACTCATTTGCTACCATATAGGGAAGTGTCATCCATGTTTTATCCTTGTGAATGTGGATTTGTATGTGGTGCATTATAACTTGGAATGTTGCGATACCTCTGTATCTATCATATATTGTGGGGAACAGCTGAGGTCAAGAACTAATTGCTTCTTCCATACTACTCTGTAAGAGGACCTAGAAGACTTGGTTATCCTCCAAGCGTTGCGCGTCGTTGGAATCCCACAAATGGCCATACCGAGCCCCTTCGCATATATCGGGGTTGAGCTCGGGGATGGCTAACCCCGCAGGTGCTTCCAAGGTGACTAGGGCTATAAGGAACAGTAGCCACATACAGTGAAAAGATTTTCCTTGCTCCTACGATTCACGGACATTGATCAGAAATTCATCACATAAATATTGGGCCCAATTGAGGCAAACCCCCTTTGCACACTGACCTGCCAACCGGATGACATACGTAGGGACAGTTGTAACTTGGCACTTTCACATTAACCTACATGCTAATAAGAGGGTACCCATCCGCGTAGCAGGATCACTGATGTATTCGATGATGAAGCCCTATGTATTTGTTTGCACATGGTAGGTTGTGGACACATAGTCAGCGGTTTCCCCTTCATATTTCTTTCCCACACACTCCAGGGGGTGCGGCCCTTTCATGGGGAGCCCTGTAATTTTGTGAATCAATGCAACATCAATAGGGACTCTGTCCTGAATCCGTAAGCAACCATCATGAATTAAGGCAAGCAGCTATCGGGCCAGGCGATCCGTGATGTTGTAGTGTCCAAAGTGGGGCATTTGTAGCAGGTTCAGGATCCCGGATCCGGCCAATCCAAATACCCAGCGCTAAGGGACAACTGTGACCCCCTCATCCATGCAAACTGTTTTGAAGTACAAACGAAGGGCTAGCTCAGGGAAAGCCTCATAGTTTTCCAAGTCATGATCGTCGAATTTGATCTCATGGAGCCTTCCACAAGTGTCACTAAGGACAAGGACCTCTCCTGGTGTTAGTGGTGTCTGTAGATAGGTAATCATGCCATTAAGATTATTTGGTGAGCACGTCAAAGGAATTCATGGTCAGATGAATGGAGGTAACCAGTTGATTGGATTGGCTGGTTGGGCTTCTTCCGACACATCCTGAGTCTGAGGCATGGCGCGAGGTGACTTGGCCTGTCTTGGGGATGTCCTAGGCTTTCCTGCAGCCCATTTCACAACTTTTGGGGGCTTCCCTAATCCTTGGGCTATTTCTTTTCCCTTCCTTGTAATCGGTGTTGTAGGCACTTCTGCATCCTCAGACCCAATCTCCATTACTTCCTCACTATCTCGGCCTATAGGTATTGAGGATTCAATAGCGTTGGTAGCCGTCATTCTAGCATGGAAAATGAATTCCGATTCTGGGTGGCTACTCTCAGAAGGAGGAGGTTGATCAGACATGAACAAAATAGTGTAGACCCAAAGGTTCTGATAGCTCAAGTTTGCTGGATAAAGGAATGATAACTACACGCTATGCAAGTGAGATGGAACCCTCATCTGAGCTATCTTGTGCTTCTTATAGTGCCCATGGTCGTCCAATGGTCAGGTAGATTTCATCTGGAACTTACCATCAGGTAAAAGGATAAAACATTTACCTCATTAAGTGCCAGCAGGCCACGCCTTTCAATGGTAAATTCTACTTTTTACTAGATGTTATGGTTCCAAAAGCTAGTTTTCGCACCCGCTATGGGCTTGGCACTCCCGCCATGTTGGAGTCAAACACCTGCACCTCCTGCGCATCCTCCCCCAATATAGGCTTGATCCCTAGGTACTTCAAGACCAAATACATGTATGTCTTACCTATGTCATCCCAACAGAACCGTGCCTTCTCCATAAGCAAGTCTTTCCGAGGTGTTGTGACTAGTGCATATCTCCGCACAAACTTCTGGTAATGACCAGTGTAACTGAGGATTGAACGCAGCTGGTCTTTCGTCTTAGAAGTTGCTTTATTTATGATAATTAGGCCTTTGATGTCCATAATCCCAATTTGAGTTATCGCGGGGTGTGTCTCAGTGTTACCCGTGCATAGCCTAAGCGGCCTAGTAGCTGTGAGTAGATCATCCAATCTTGAGTTAGACACATCTTGTGGATCAACCTTTCCTTCTTTTGGGTTTAGGCTATAGCAATCGTTCATACATACTACCTGTGTTTCCCACGTGGGTACTTCAGGTGCAGTATATAGGTGCGATCCGCCCCAATACTATATTTTCAGCGTCTAGAAAAACTACAACAAGTGCCTCTGTTCTGCCTACTAACCCAAATGTTCCCAGAAATTCATCCTTCAATGTTTCCCAGTGGCAGATGTGTTGATGGAGCTCTGCATATAAGTACCATGCAGTGGGAAATGGTCCCAGGGCATGAATAAACAGGTGAACCATCTATGTGGTAGGCCTATCACACCATTGTTCTATCCAAGAAGACAAATATTCACGTGGGTCTTCCGATCCAAGGAATGTCTTAATTCGCACGTCAACTAGGGCCTCAAATCATAGGATCATCATGTCCTGACACTCCTCCCATTCATGGAACACCTCCTCATGTGTCTTCCACCAGTGAGCAGGAGTGCCCTGTAGGGCCATCTTGAGGGCCTAAAGCCTTCATTCTCTAGGAGCCCCAACTTTGAATGCTTGTAAAAATTCCTTAATATTACCATAACCATCAAAGTAGGGCAGATCTATTACCTCGGAAGATATACATCGGAAATCCCTTGTAATTCTGAGACATCGTAGCGTGGATATATCTTGTAACCAGTTTTTCTAGTGTTCTAATTCCCCGTCTGAGTCAGAGAGGTACTTTCTATCCTTTTCCCAGTAGAGCATACTATCCACCTTAGTGTGGTTATATTGTAGAGGTGATCTACCTCCTTGTCGCTGCGCACTGTCTCCGTATACCTTTCTCCTTCTGTAGGGTCCAAAGGGACTATTACTCGTATCCTGCCATTCCCAAATACCTTACTTCTATTCTTTAGTTTGATAATACCACCCATATCAATGGCCCAATCCAATCCCAGGAGTGCTGGGTATGGGTCTGCATCTTCCACCATTTGAATAACCTCAAAGTCAGCTCATACCTTAACCCCAGCGATGTCTACTACCACATTCGACAATCTTCCTAGCAGTACTATTTTCTACTGATTTTCCATATGCAGTTGGATAGTGGACCATTCAAGATTAGGTTCACCTATTTGCTGCCAAGTCTGTTTAGCGAGTACATTCGCATCAGACCCTAAGTCAAGAACCACTTGATCCATCTCAAAATTCGCAATTTGTGCAGTCTACAGCATCTCCCGACCTGTGCATCTCTTTTGTTCGTACAGTTTGTATACATCTTTAACCTATGTGACGAGGTTGGTTTTATATACACATCCATCGAGAAAGGCTTGGAGGTTATCTATGGCCTACTGGTTGTGCAGTAGCTTCATGCATGCTTGTAGGAATGGTTTGACCTCATCTCCGATATTACTGTCAGGAGCTGGTATTTTAGTGCGATAACTATCTATCCCAGGTGCGATAGAGATTTACCTTGGTAAGCGCACCACTTCTGTCTCAACTTTATCCATCATTTCTCTGGTGGCCAGACCATTGCATGTGATTATATTAACACTTGGCCCTGCTTCATGTGGTTCTACCTTTCCTTGTTGTACATTTAGCATAGGAGTCTGCTGCTTTTCCTGTACTTTTTCCAGTAGGATCGAGCAATCCTCAATCGCGTGATCCAACTGCCTACAACACCTACAGGATTGCCATGTTGGGTTCATGTAGTCCTGTGCAAAATGACCTATTTCACTGAAATTGTAGTAGAGTAGTTGGCCTTGACCCCTACTTGCACTTCCTCCTCGCCCCCCTCCCCTGCCTCGGGCTGGGGATCCTCCCATACCTGCGGGGGATCTAGGTGATTCAGGATTCGACTGAACCTTGTATATGCTTCCTCGATCAGTGAGTAGCTCATATGTGTAGCAGTTCTGTTCATCGTGGCTGACAAACCTACAAAACCTACACCACTACTATTTAACTTCTGGACCATATGTGGTAAGACGGGGACAGTGGTTGGTATCATTCAGCGCAACAACGCAGTAGTCATTGCACCACAGTGCCAACCCGATTGATCCCGCAGCCTCCCTAAGCCATAGTAGGTTGGGCACTCTAGTCTGTATGTAGGTTGCAAGCAGCGGACAATTATGTTTAATGTGGCCATTCACTTGGCACTAGATGTACCATTTGTCAGGGTTGTCTTCTGGCCCTCGCTCCTTGCGCAGATTTTGGATCTCCATGTGCATTGCTTCTGGCTAACCTTGTATCTATTGCACGGCTAATTGAGTGTCATCTCTTGGCACAACTTCCAATTTCATGGCAGTGTCCAATGCTTTCTCCTCAGTGTCAATGGTTTGATGACCCATAGGTACCCATAAGTGTGGTAGAAACATGGCAATGAACCACTCTGTATGTTGTCTGTCGTCATACTAGAATCCTCCTTCTTTGATATCTTTCTTTAACTGCTGGTCTACTTCCCATACAGATTTAGACGGTCCTTTCTTGATATATTTCAACTCTTTTACTATCTGAGAGTAGGACTTAGGCTTCTTAAACTGCTGTTTCAACGTAGTCTTAATCTCATTGATAGTTGCATTCACATTTTGGCCAATGTATCCCATATGCCAATCCAAGGGTCTTCCTTCAAAATCAAGGGATAACTGGGCTCATTTTACTGCATCGCTTACTACGTTCTGCGCGGTTCACACCAATCCTACAACAAACCAGGACCAATCCATGCCCTCATCACCCATGCCCTTAAATGTGGGTAGCTTCAAGTGCGCAGCCAGATCGTCTCCTCGAGAGGTTGGAGGTGAGTTTTTACACCTATGTGGGCTTGACGGGGGTGCCGATGGAGGGTCGAACGTAGAAAAATTTATTATGGGTTGTAAATAGATCAATCCCCTTCTTGGTTAGTCCTGTAGTAATTACCACTACCCATAGTACCCTTGCCCTAGTTGGAGCTCATTCACTGTGTATGGATACACAAGATGCTTTTCTCACACAATAGGATTTTAATCAGTAGCAACAATGTTTTCATAATCTTACCCCGGAACCCTTTAAAGAATCTTTGCTATGCTTCAGAGTAGGATAGAGATTGATCAATTCCAAATTCTGTCACAAAAACGCCCAACACACTATCCACCCAATGGTCTACTGTGTGGGTGATGGTGTTATCAGCCTTTTCTAGTTGCAGAATCTGTTCAGGGGTCCACTGCGTAACCCGGTCATCTTTCTAGCACTTCTAAAATTCAACTAAGTTTGCGAGCCACTCCTGAAGCTTGATCACAATTGTCATAAAGAAGATTTTGTATCTTTCTGTGAAAATATACCGGTTCTTCCACTATTCAGCAGTCAACTTCTTACTGTGGTTCTCTTTTACTGCGAAGTCCTGAACTTGCTTTTCAAACCACTCATCAATTTATTTCCATACAGGTTTCCAATACGGTCTTGGCATCACCTGATCTCTCTCAAAATTCTCTTAGTCACGGCAACAGAACCATTTTTTGGCTCAAGGGGTCCTGACCCAGGTTTAGAGGTTAAGGTTTGCCAACAAAACCCTATACTGCTAGCCATTTCAGCATTGACCCTCTTGCACAGGCCAAAGTCTCACTCGAAGCAGTATAGGAGGGTGCTGGAGCCAGGTTTCTGCACCTAGAGAGAGAGCAGGTAAGTCAAACCGATTATTAATTATCAGATCTACGCAGTCAGAGGTCGTTCGTAGGGAATTCAGTGACTAATCAGGGCACAATGTTATCAGATCTAAGTAACATACTTCACATCCATGTGAGAATAGTCAAGAATAAAGCAGAAAACAATATGCTCATAGCATACTTAATCAGATCGCAGAGACATTTATTATAACACAGATAATTTGCAGCACATAACAGATATAGTTTGCAACTTACAACATAATCAAAATATAAT
Organism: Pinus albicaulis; assembly: GCA_034641835.2. Classification (NCBI taxonomy): domain Eukaryota; kingdom Viridiplantae; phylum Streptophyta; class Pinopsida; order Pinales; family Pinaceae; genus Pinus; species Pinus albicaulis. Next base: position 781,405,250 of record CM076571.1, read on the forward strand.
CCAGATCCATGTTAATAATAACCAGACAGATCAAAAATATCAGATATCCATAATACTTCACATATATTACTTATCAAAAAGTCTCTTACGTACCCCAAATACCACCTACGCACACAGCCAGCAGGGTCCGCACACAGCAGGACAAAAGATCTCCGCACACACAACCAAGAGGAGTCCTAACCCAATACCCAACAACCCATATCTAACAGCTTTCACTTAGCATCAATCTCTATTCCATCCTACCTATCAACTCAAAAAGGTTCAACTACTTATACTATTTTAGCCTATTCATCCAATGGTCCACAAACCGTGGTTTGCGGACTCTTGGTTTACCCTTGACCTGCTTAAAATGCATTAGGAGCTTTGACCTGCCCCAAAACCCCTGCACTGGACTAAATATAATAAAAAATATACAAAATGGATCATATTCACAGCTTTGTAGGAGACCCTATTCCAACAATGTTTCTATCATCTCATAGGGGTCCACTATCACCTAACCAACCGTAATGGCTAGGATGTGTTGTTACTCATTTAGCCCCTATAATTTTTAACAACAAGGATGCTTTCAAAATCATATGTCTATGACCTTTATAAAACTTATATATCTACATGTAGGGATAGTCCTAGTCTTTTTCAAAACCATGTACATGCCATTTCTCCCATAAAATTAACCATGTACATGTCATTTCTCCCATAAAATTTAAAGCATTTGCTAGTGTTTTTAGAAACCATGTACATGTCATTTCTCCCATAAACTTTAAATTTTTTTCTAGTGTTTTTGGAAATCATGTACATGTCATTTCTCCCATAAACTAAAGCATTTGAAATAAATGTTCATTTAATATTTTATTGTGGTCCTAGAGTTTTTGGTAATTGTACATGCCATTTCTCTGATAAACTTTATGGCATTTTCAATTAATGTTAGTTTAATATATTTTATTGAATTTGTTTTTTTTTTTTTCAGAGATAAAAAAGCCCACTAAATATGGTTGAAAAATGGACATTATGCATAGATGTTTCTTGTTATCCCATTCCAAGGAAAGGAGTGATTACATATGTGCTATGCAATATTACGACTAACAAAGTCCAAAGGAAAATGAACATAACTGGAAAAGCAACAAACAATGAAGCATATTATATTGCATTGATAGAAGGCTTGGGAATAGCTAGGGAGTATAGATCAAATGGAATTGCAGTTTTCACTAATTCTGAACTTTTGTGTAACTAGATGAAAGGTGTGTACCAAATTAAAAGGGAGAGGCTAAAACGGCTACATGGAAAAGCAAAAAATATTGTTAGACAATTTCAATCATTTAGTATAAGACATTGTGCAAAAGTTAATAAGATTTCTAGTGATCTATTGTATGGGAAAATGCCAATTCAAGATTCATTTGTAAAATATAAATTAGTATTGGATGGGGTAATGCCAATTCAAGATTCATCTCTCAAAGATGAATTAGTGTTGAGACACTCTCCTTCAAAATTTATTGATGATTCATCTCTCAAAGACAAATTAGTGTTGAGACGCTCTCCTTCAAATTTTATTGATGGAAATTATAACATAGCTTTGACATGTGTGTGTTTTTTACTTATAAATGCATCATTTTTAATGACCATGTGTTTTTTTCAATCATATACCACGTGTGCTCCCACCATGTAAGCACAACTTGGTAAAATTCATGTTTTATAAAATTAAAATGTGAAGGACTTCAATAAATTTTTGTTTTGAAGTGATTTTTACACATCAATTTTTTCTTTGAAAGTTTTGTGTTTTACATAATTTGTGTTTGTGCTCAACATTTGTGTACTAAGTAACATCAATTTTTTTAATTATTTTTAATTTATTTTAAATAGTCATTTTAAAAATGATTGTAAATTTCCACTATAAATATCCATACATATATCATGGAAGATGATCATTTGGCACGTGATTCTTCAAGGCGAACATCAATAGAATCACATGCCTCTACGAGAGAGGGGGATCATAGATCGGGGGATGTTCATGGTATTTATATTAAATGTGAATGTTTTAAAATGAAATTTAAATATATAATATTATCCCCATATATACATGTATACATATAGAATTGATTTTTTTATCAATTTTGTGAGTTAAATTATTTTTTCATAAATTTTATTTTTTAGGAGTTCGGAGGAAAAGGTATCTATTCAATCAATGGAGCCTGGCCATGGTTCACCCTTTCGTGGTATGGTTCACACAATATAATCAATAATATGTATGTATTTATATGTATGTATGTATTTTTTTAATTGATTGGAAATTAGTATTTTTTTATGAATCTTCTCTCTTGTCGCGTGGGGGTGGTGGTTGTACACATTCCCCTACTGTCCAATCAATAGGTGGTGGCCAATCATGTGAGGGTGGTGGTATGCATTCCCCCGGTGGCCAATAAATGGGAGGTCATGTTGGTTCTCAAACAATGGGTGGTCTTGTTGGTTCTCAACCATCTCAGGGTGGGCATGTTAAGTGGATAAATCCTTCTTGCGGACAAGAACAATCTCCCTAGTATCCTAAGGATATATAGAAACAAACAACCAAATGCAAACCATTTTCTCTAGAAAATTTTTGATTTATAATTATTAATAACAAAGTACAATGACGTGCCCCTACCTGAAGTCCAACGCTTGTTGTAATATTCTATCTAGTCGCTGCAAAAGAGGTCACTTCAACATGTGAAACCTGCAATCAAAGACAGAAAAAGGATTAAAAGCACCTGCAAGATATAATAATTGAGAAAACACTAATATATGTCATTGATCAAGAAATATAAGAATTAAATTACTCAAATAGATACATGAACAATTCAATGAGAAAATGAAATCCATTTTTATTGACTTGCATAATAAGAAGTAACCTTACAACCTATCGCCGTGATGTTATACAGGTTCTTCCGGGGTCCTGAACAACCGTTCCTCTCAGTTTGAAAAGCCTTCTTCTCTCTGAACTAGCATGAAGTTATGGATATGAGTGTGTGATCATTCTCATACCAATGATGCCTAGTATAGAGAGTATAATTTCTTCAGCAATTACAATATGTGTGTTTACAAACTACCATCTACAAGCTGCCCTTGAGACTGAAACATGAGCTCAATTTATAGGGAAATGGAGGTAGTTTTAGTTCCATGAAGAGGGGGATGGATTCCTCTCATAAAGGGATTTGAGCTCCATATACCAAGGGATAAGCTCTATGAGTGAAGAGATAGAGCTCCATGAGTAGACAATAAAGCTCGAACTGAACACGCTTCTAGAAGGTTCCAGTTGGGAGAATATTTGACCAGGTGCACTTCTATAACTTACTTTTTCCTTTATTTTACATTTTACGGGGGCCTGTAGATTTAATAAGCAAAATGTGCAAGATGTGCCACAGGCTATAGAACAAATATTCGTGGATCCGCAGGCAAGATCTAGGAAAAGTGCAGAGTTAGACTTTTTAGGGTTTTAATGAGATTTTCTACAATTCCATGAATTGATTTAGGAACTTTAAGGTTTTTTATCTCTAAGGGAGCAAAATACAGGTAGTGATGAACCTATATAAATAGTCAAATGTCATGGTGAAAAAATAACGTGTAACATATTTCCCCCAAAAGTGCAAAGTCTGAAGTAGTTCTGAAGAGTGAAGTGCTTTATCATTCTGAGAATTGGATTGCAGACAGACCAGTCAAAAAACTATAAAAACATTCAATGCAAGCATATATATGTATATCATTGCTGAGGTATGCATTCCTATAATCAGATCAAAACTAACTAAATGTTCTGATACATAAATGATTTTAATATTACATCAATAGTAGACACATCATGGATGCAACCATCTGTCATAAATAGTCTACTATATCATGAATAATAAAACTCCTTGCAGCCTAGATGGTAGAAACTAGATCCAGGGTCTTGATTTACGCTTCCTGAACTAGTACGATTCTATCCATGTGATTGATTGTGTCAAAGTTGAACATGGTAGAAACCACTTGATTACCAGTCAATGATTTGAACTATTCAGAAGTGTGAGAGAAACCACCAATAATGAAAATGGTTCTCAAAGTACTCAGTACAATCCATGAGGTGTGGATGAATGATTTGCAGTCAAACACTTCAAAGAATCATTTGATCGAAGGTAAATGATGCAATCTGTCGTCGAAGGTGAGAAACCTGCCATTAGGGCATGCAAATCCCAAGGTACTGATAGGATTCTAGATCAACTTTCTAGATGATGAGTTGTCGTCGATAGAAAGTGACCCGTCACGGGAAAGCCCATGACATGAAACCATTAGATCAAGTTTTGAAGAAATATTTGCAAGGACTAACTCAAGGATGGTCAACGTGAATGGAGACAAATGTTTGCAATGAATGGTTTATTTGAACTGTCTCTCAAACACATAATGACACTGCAGATGGTTTGGTAACAATTAACCTAAAGCTAATACCCAGAAACCGGCTGAAGACTTTCAATGTTGTTTGATTAAATTTTAGACAAAGGATTTTCCCAACCCAGGTACAAGTGTGACAAAAAGTGTTGTGTTCAAGAGTGGTATACTGATTTTCAAAACAAAGTGTGACAACTGGATTCATTTTCTCTTTTTTCCCCCACCATTACTGGCAAGTACCTCTTTATTTTTTACAAGCTTGAGGAGGATAAAATTTTCTTTTTGTGCAAGCTTATCCTTTGGATGAGTCCATCTTAGTATTAAAATAGAACCCTAAGAAGGAGTGGTTTGTTCCTATTTGCAATCGACAGGTCCTTTACTGTTAAATTTTAATGAGTCCAGTATAGGTGAAACTTGTTGTTTTTCATTTTTAGGGAGTCAGAAAAAACATAAGGAAACTCCGTGGTTGTAATTTCTCATAAATTTAGTCTCTCAAGCCCAAAAGAGGATAAAATAATATAGGAGAGAACTCTATTAACCATGATTATTCAACGTATACCTTTTTCGTAAATAATTCATTTCAGTCCAGAAAAGGGGTAAACTTATACTGAAAGGACGACTATTTATTTCCTTTAACAAGTTCAAATAGTCAAGTACTCGACAATATTTTGATGTTTAGACAGTCTGAAAAGGGATTAAAAGAGAACTCTAGGGTTTCGCTCTTTCGTAATTTTCAAGAGCCTGAAAAAGTGATAAAAATGTACTCATCATCAAAATAATTCTTTTCACCGAAAAACTTGTATTTTCCACAAAAAATCAAAAGATTAAACATACCTATTTCCAAGAAGTAAAAACATCGAAAAATAACTTTTTAAAGTGGAAAATAAATATAATATAATATTTTATCTCTTAAAAAAAATATAAAAAGGAGTTTAACAAATTCATTTTCACCTTTTGTCTTCAGAGTTGTAAATTGAGAGCTTTTGGTAGAAAAAGTTCTGGAGTTGATAATGAGAGAACTGATCACTCAAATCAAAATTTGTCAGAACCAGGTAATCCACAACACTCTTCTCTTCATTTCTATCTAATTGAATTCTCTTTTTTGGCTTTAAAATCATTTTTTGAGGGGAAATTATGTTAGAAATTCCACTCTCAGGGGTTCGCGGGTCATACATGTGTTACCTGCGGACCCCGATAATTTTCTTAAAGGAAAATTAATAGGCTATCGTGGTTTTTTTGTAGAGCCCATGTAGACGTCCGCACTGTCTCTCCACAAAAACTGCGGAGGCACCGTGACAAAATGAAAATTTATAAATTCTCACAAAAATGGTTAAAATTTCCCACTCTAAAAGCTTTTAATCTTCAAATGCATCCATTTGCAGACTATTCCACAATGCTAGAGTGGAGAGAATGCGAGCATGAACATGTAGATGATTCAGCTATGAATTATCCAGCCACAATGCGTTTGCTTATAAATTATGGTTTGTATAAGCTCTGGGAAATTCAAGGCATGGGGGCACAGGTGGAACTAATAACATGGTTAGTGAAAAAATGGGATGTTCAAGATCGGTGCTTCATCATTCACGATCATCGGCTTGAACTCGAGCACGAAATTATTTACTTTGTCACTAGATTAGCCAAAAGAGGAGAACATATCTCTTTGTTTGGAGCTAGGCAGGGTGGCCTACCCATTGCTAGTTACAAACAATGTTTTGCAATGATGCAATAGATCCAAACGATAATCGTATAGATATAAAGACTATCTTGCAACTTGATCTTAAAGTAGTTTCATTCACAGTAACTAGGTTGTGTTGAAGTGCGGCTCCACATGTGGCCACCAAGTCTCAGATGCAGACCATGGGTGAGTGTTTTAGAGGCACCATTTTCAAATGGTGCGAAGGGGTATTGGCCAACATGAAAGGCCAATTGAACAGGGAAAAAAATGAAAAGTTGAAAAACTTTGGGTATGGCACCATCCTGATTTCTTTTTCTTTGAAGAGGATTCCATTCCTTGACCCTCAGCTTATTCTTATATATTGTGGTGAACTTAGAGAACCTCGTATGGTACGTTGGCTTTCACTGATGGCCCACCATGTTGGCGACGGTAGTGTGGTGATTTGGTTCACTTCGGTGCATTTTATGTGGCTACAGAACCAAATCTTCACAATTGAAGATTTCCCATATGTGGGAATAGATTTCAGAAGTGATCCTGAGATGTCCTTACCTCTAGGGGCACAATGGTACGAATCAGGTAAGCGAATCATTTTTATGTGTTTTAATTTTTTTTTTTGTTTATTTTTAATCGTCCAATACTGATGACAACATTTCAAATGTAGATTTTGGTCCACGATGGCTAGCTACACTTTGTCTCTTTGAAAGGCGGAAAACAGAGCCTATAGCACCACCACAAGATCAGGCGACAGATATCCTTACTGATATGAAATGTAACTTGGAGAGGTTACCATAGATATACCAGAGACCAACACATATGACATTCCTCTCCAGCTCCAGAGACATGTTAATGGTGTTCCAGGACAATTTAGGAGATTCCTGCGCAAGGTCACGCGTGCAATAGTCTACTATCATGATCATCACCACGTATAGTGGATGATCATCGTGGATTGACATATTTTTTTTTTGTATTAGTATCTTTCAGATCATAAGGAGTATAAACCTATGATCACAGACGATGTAATATTTTTTGAAAACAAAACTATCTATGATATTACTACTTTCTCTAACTATCTTGTTCAACATGTATCGAATGTCATTTTGGTTTACAGTTTTAATGTTGCAAATGTCTATTTAGAACAAGATTAGCTAATGCATCTACCAATGTGTTTAAATTTCTTGAAATGTGTTGATATTTGATGTAATCAAATTGTCTTTCCAAGAGTTGAACCTTCAAAAATAATTTCAATAACAGTGGAATTTTAATTGCGTATACTCTGTTTAAATGTAATACAATGAGTTTAGAATCTGACCTAATGATCAAACATCGAATAACAAATGAAATGGCATCAGATAATAACTCAATAACTGCGTTATATTCTACAATATTATTCCTTGTTTGACCAAGGCTTACCCCATTCATAGAAACTAACTCATCAGTGGGTGAATAGATAACCCAAGCCATAGAAGAAATATTCTGTTTACTATGACAGGCACCATCAGCAAAACCAATGTATGTTTGAAGGGATGTCGACATCTGAAATATCAAGAGTAATCAAGATAAGAAATGATAGTAGTAAAAACAAACTTAAACTAGCCACACTTATCTAATCTAAGCTACATTAACTAGAAAAATAATTAATATACAAGTGAGATCTTCACACGAGAATCAAGCATAATATCTCTTTAGATAAATTCCATTTCTGGGTTTATCTAAAGAGACCCTGTCATAATCAGTCAAATCATAAGCCCCTTTTGTAGGCACCCTCTTGACAATGTAAGGACCATGCCACATTGATTCAAATTTCCTAGCTCCTAGGTTATCGTTAGCTTGATCATATACTAAGACTAGGTCACCTTCTTCAAAATCACGAGGAGTAACAATACAATCATACTGAGCTTTCACATGTTTCTGATGAGCTTCGGTAGCTAATGCAACAGTGTGCCAAGTCTCATCTAATTGTGCTAAGTACAAAAAGTGTTTTTCCTCTTCAGAGGTAGCTGATAGTAACTCTATGGCTAATTGGAGTGACACTATTTCGCATTCAATAGGTAAAACAACTTATAAACCATAAACCAGTTGAAAAGGAGTGAACCTTGTAGTGGTTTTTGCTGAGGTTCCATAAGCCTAGAGTGACGAAAAAATCATGGTATGCCAATTTAATTTGTGAGTTCTGATAATCTGTTTAATCATGGTGGTTAAAATTTTATTAAAGGCTTCAACCTGACCATTAGCCTACGGATAATATGGAGTAGAGTTATCATGGCATAGGCCAAGTTGATCAGAAAGTTCGGTCATCGTTATATTTCGAGAATGACTCCCATGATCAGTGATAATAGCTTGGGGTATATTGAAACGAGCAATCACATGATTGAATATGAATGTAGCTGCAGTTTTTCCGTCTGACGTGAATGTAGGCATCGCCTCGGCCCATTTGGTAAAATAATCTACAGCGAGAATAATATACCCATGCCCCCTGGTCAAGTGAGAGTTGCATGTAATGAAATCAATGCCCCATTTCGCAAAGGACTGACATCAATTATGGGGTGAAGAGGAGCTAGAGGTGCATGCATATTTCGATCAAAAATTTGTATTTGTTGCATTTTCGAACCGCAATAATACAATCTTTGAATAATGACGGCCAAAAATAACCAGCGCGCAATATCTTTTGTGCTGTGGCGAACCTAGAAATATGACCACCAGATTCTCTAGAGTGACAGCCATTCAAAACCCTTTCATCCTCTTCATGAGTTATACAATGTCTAAAAACAAAATCCACACCCTGACGATAAAGTGTGTCTCCAACAATGTTGTATTGCTAAGATTGATAACAGATTCTCCGTCGATATGAACGTGAAATTTCAGGCTGAAAGGTTTGAGTTTGAAGATAAATGATGATATCTCCATACCATGGATCTAACGTACTGATAAGAAACAGAGATTCATCTGCAATGGGATGCTCTACCATGGTTTCCGTCTCAGTATTGGGAAAGTCACACATAAGTTCTGTGAACACTAGTGATTTCTTTGATTTATAATTCTCGAATTCCAAATCAAACTCTTGTAAGATAAAAATCCATTTAGAGTATTTGCCCCTGAGTAATTTTTTTGTCAAAATGTACATCATCAGGTTACAATTAGATATCGCAGTTGTTTTTCGTAACAATATATAATGAAGAAATATTTGGATAGCTTGCACTGCTACCAAGGCCAATTTTTCCACATGTGAATATTTAATTTCATTCGGATTCAAATTTTGACTGAGATAGTAAATCACATGTTCGTTGTGAAATTCATCCTCTTGAACTAATACCATTCCAATGGTGGAATTAGAGGCTGCTAGGTATAAAAAGTAGTATTGGTTGTAATTAGGTGGATGCAATAATGGTGCATGGGTTAATACGTGTTTTAGAGCATCAGAAGATTGATAAGAAATCTCATCCAAAATAAAAGGAACATTCTATTTCAGCAACCGAGTAAAACCTTTTGTTAACTCAGCATAGTTCAGAATAAATCTACGCAGAAAGTTTGCTTTCCCTTGAAAATTTTGGAGTTAGTGGACTGTGGAAGGATTAGGTAAATTTATGATGGCCTAAACCTTTGAGGGGTTGACATGAATGCCAACCTTCGAAATAGTGAATCCCAGTAATCATCCAGATTGCATAAAAAAAACACATTTGTTTGGATTCAAACGAATCTTGTAATCCCTACATCTCATAAAAATTTCTCGTAAATGAGTAGCATGATCATCCCTCTACAATGAGTGAGAAGGTATATCATCTAGATAAGGTTGCACAATATGTTTAATGTCATGAAAAGCACAAGACATTGCCCTTTGAAAAGTTACACCAACATTTTTTAATCCAAAAGGTAGTTTGCAATAAGAAAATGTTCCCAAATGACATATAAATGTTGTTTTGGGTTGATCAGTAGGGAGTATGTTTATTTGATTATATCTAGAAAATCCATCCATAAATGAGAACATTTCATTTCTGGCACAATCATCAATGATTTGGTCGATATAGGGGGTCCGATAATTGTCATTTGGATAGGCTTTATTAATATCCCTAATATCGACACATACTCGTATAGTTCCTTGTTTTTTGGTAACAGGAACTATATTAGATACCCAATATGTTAAAGGGATTGGATAAATAAATCCTACTCACAGTAGTTTTTCAACTTCATCTTTAATAGTAGTAGATTTTCATGGACGTATCAGACGTAATCTTTTTCTAATAAGTTTGGCATTTGGGTATATCTTTATTTCATGAATGACAATCTTTGGATTGATTCCTGTCATTTCTTCATAGGACCGGGAAAATATGTCACAAAATTCTTGAAATAGGGCTTTATATGTATTAATTTCATCTATCTTACACGAAGCACCTATATGAATGATTTCAACAAATCTAGGTTTAACTGATATATCGATAAGAATAGTTGTAGAAATGTTTCCCAAATTAATCCCAGAATCTAAATTTGTAATCGATATGGGATTCTGTGGTTCTCTGACATAATCAATTGTAAAAATAGACAAAAAATAATTTCAAATCTATCAAGTTCAGGTAAAAACAAAGATCTATGATGTACATCATCCCATGGTAATTCATCCATATACAAGAATTCTCAAATATTATTGAAAAGGATCAGAAATTGATGTCAAGGCTGACCTTGATAGTGAAGAAGATTCTTCAATGACCACATTAATTGGATCAAAATTAGTTGAAAGAGTATCGGAAAATGACTGTACTACTTGATATGCTATCTCAAAAGGACTCAAAGGCATCTCGCCATTGAAAGGATCCATTTCGGACTCTGAAGGCACTATCCAAGGGTCATCGAATGGAATAAAGCTTGATGTAATCATATTGATATTAGAAATAGTACACAATACATTAGTTGGAGGCATAGACAAAGTTCCCATTAAGGTAGAGTCTTTTATTAAACCTACCCCAACATATTCATATGGGATAGTTGATTTTCCAACATGTTGGATACTATCTGTAGAAGCTGGGTTGGACGAATAATATGACAGCTCATCGATTTTCACAATCTTTCCTTTATGAAGAAATATGATTAACAGAAAGACATATGACATGATAACAGTCATTGAATAAGACCAAATTCGACCCAAAATAAGGTTTTAATCCAGAGGGGCATCAACTACTGCCACATCTAGATTAACAGTTTTTCCTTCGACTTCTATAGTTATATCCTGAAGTATTCCATATGGATGGAACCCTCTTCCATAAAAATCTTTAAGGATTTTCGAAAATTGGTTGAGTGTCGGAGATCCAAGTGATTTCCAAGAGTTTAAAAACATTATGCACATGGATGCCCCCTCATCAATTACAATATGAAACAAACGTCTGTTTTTTACTATGACTGGAATCTCAAAAGCCATCTGATGAGGGAGTCTTGGTGTAAAATTTTCTAAATCGAAGACCATGAGGTTATAATATTGAGGATCTATAGCTTCAATAGTTGATAAAAATAATTTCCTTTGTGATGGACATAATTGTAGCACTTCTAAGGCCAACATTGCTAAAGGGAAAATTGCCAAGTCTTCAACAATGTTCTAGTTCTGAGCAGCTCTCGCATGTGGATTGAAAATTGATTTTCAAGGTACACCTTTAGCAGATGATTTAATTACTAGATCAGGATTAGGTTTCTCGATATGAAGTGGATCAAAAACTGAAGGAGATGTAGCTGGCGCAAAATTAGAATTTTCTATCTCTTTACCAGTTGCTGGATTTTTACTTCCATAGTCTTGCGATCACGTCGCAACCATTACCTGATACATCATCAAAATGTTTGTTGATAAATTCGAAGAAGATCCTATCATTTTCTATCTTGAGTAGGAAAAGAATCCTTCAAGATAGAGGGTGTGGGTGAACCTTTGATGAATTTAGAGACCTCTAACCTATGCAAACACTCTTTAGTGAAGTGATCCTCATCACAGATAATACAAGGATAATGAGGTTTTCGTTTATCGTCAGATGGTTCATTCTTTTCAGTTTTCTCTTTGGGAGATGAAGTATGTTTGCTTTTATTATTCCCTTTCTTATTATTATCGGTTTTAGATTTACCTGTAGATGAATCTACAACGTGAATTTCGGCAGAAGTTTCAAGGGAAGAATCTCCTTTCGGTGATTCTGGTAAAGTCATGATAGGAGAAGTAGTTTTTGAAGACTTCTTCTTACTTTTATTCATGCTAACTAAACAAATCACACTGTCAGCAGCATGAGACCCTGAAGGAGTTCTAGTTAACTGACCAGGACATGGTAAATCACGAATTTTCTCGTATAAAGTACCAGACTATATATATACCAGGTCTAAGTACTGAGCTTGAGAAATGACTTGTTCTTCTGTAATAACCCCTCCCTTAGCCACATCTTCAGTGATATTTGGAAGTAATTATTTGATGAACCATTCTGCCAAGATCTGATCCGGAATAAAGACTTTTACTAAACATCTTCTATGTCGCCATTCATGTATGTGATTTGAGATGTATGTATATGTAGATTTTTTTAATGAAGTCAATAGTTCTGTGCCATTGTCGTATCTGACTGGAAACTGAAAGTGGGTTATGAAAGTTGTTGCTAAGGCATTAAAATTGTTGAATGAGCCACATGGTAATTCAATGTACCATTTTTCAGCTAAACCTATCAGTGTTCTCTAAAAAATTCGTAATTGAATTGAATCATCAATCAAAGAGTTGGATGCACACCATAGGTGATAAGTCATAACATGGTTTGAAGGGTCCTCTCCTAATTTACCTTTGAACTTAGGGATATCACTGGGAAATTTTTTTGACATTGGCGGCCAATACGGAAGATAATAGATTGGATCATTAGTTAGGCACGAAAAATTAGGTAGATCCAAAGTTGCTATGAATGGAAACCGATAGTTAGGGTCCTGTTAAGTAAATTGATAACCTTGTGGAACTATACCAGTACCAAGAGGAGGATATCCAGGATATCCTGGAATAGCCTGAGCATTTGGAAATGGAATGCCTCCCAGATAACTAGGATTAGTCCAGCCATATTGGGTTTGAGTTGGTATTTGATATGTGTACCTAGGGTACGGTTCATGTTGGTAAACTGGATTTTATGCTATAGGACCATATTGATATTTCCCTTGATACGGTTGATAAACAAACTGAGGTTGGCTTGTTATAACTGTACTTATACCTGGTTGTCTCGTAGGTATTTGAACAGTGGTCTGAACTGTGGGTCCAGGTTATTGTATAGTGACTACAGGGATTGGTTGTGATACTTGAGGGGCTATAGAAACAGCAGCTGCAGAAATTTTAGGGATATGTGTGGTATCTTGAAAAAAATTTGGTGCAGCAGTTTGAGATGGAATTTGTGTACTCGGACCAGGCTGTTGAACATTACTAGGTGCAGATATCGGTGGTATAAATTGAAGTGCTGGTTGGACAGGTTGCAGGATTTGACTATAACCTATTGGATGACCAGGTTGATTATAGGGTATTTTCACATTAGGTTGAAAATTATTTTGAACTTGTGATGGATCCCACACCGTGTTTACTCCAAAATATGGAGGTCCCATTGAAGGTTGTGCTACATAAGATGGACCATAACTAGGTTGATAATTTGGAATGTATGTTTGATAATTAACTGGATAATTCCCACCTCCCTGAAACAATTTTTGTTCTGGGTAGAATTGTGCCCCTAAAGGAGGTTGATGTCCTTGGAAAGATAGTTTCCCTAATGCAGGGTACTGTCCCTGAAGAGGTTGTAGACCTTGAACTGAGTACAACCCTTGAGGCTGATATTGTCCTTGAGGTATGTACTGACCTTAAGGTATGTACTGTCCCTGAGGTATGTACTATCCTTGAGGTTTCCCCCTAGGTGGTAAATTACTACTTTTAGGTTGCCCCCCAGGCAGTAAATTACTACCTTGAGGGTCAGGGTTAGGAATGTTTCCAGACATCATATAAAATTGGTCCGTGTTAAAATTTTCGGTATGTGATTCATTTGGACTAGGTGATGATATAAGTTTTTCGGGAGAAGGAGATACTCCTAAAAAAGTACCAGAAAGCGACTAGTATCCATTAGGAATAGATGGACCACCATAAAAATATGTTTCTGGAGATGAAGAAAACATGGATGACTCACCAGACATGTTGAAAGAATGTCTGTAACTACCTCTGTAAAAAGGAATCCGGGGTGGCGAATAATTTAGACCAGAGTTGTGTAGAAAGTCTGTCAACTGAGAATACCAAGGATATTGTTTGAAAGGTCTATAGTAAATCGATTCACATGGCCTGAGATCTAAAGATTCCTCATGTGAAGGAAGAACAACTTCTTCTTCTTCATCAATAACTTCTTCAATACTAATGAGACTAGGAGGAAGATTTTCAGTGATGCGATACTTTACTCTAGGTGAATCAGGACAACGAGGGGTTGGAGTGACGAATTCTAAAGTAGGATCCAATGTAGAAAATTCATTTTCCAGTTCAGAAATTTTAGGCTCGGTAGCTGATAATTCACTAGTTGTAGAAGCAAGTTCAACAAGTTTAGAAATTAAATTTTCCCTGGAGAACTTTGTTGTTTGAGGTTGATCTACTTCATATTCAAATGAATAATTATTGATGTTTCTTCTTATTTAATTGATCCAGTCCCTGATGTTTGTCCTTTCTTAGATTTAAGCTTTTCTAATTGGCTTGGTGTGTACCCAAGGGGTTTCCCCTACATTCTACGTGATTGTCTAGGTAATTCAGTCATGATTAAAAATATTAACACATGCAATCAAATAAAATTTCAACCAGAAATCCTAAAGTCTCTAAGGAAACAATCAAATTGATCACATGCCTACAAAATCTAAGAGATCAATCCACACAAAAACTATAAATTCCCACACTAAAAACATTATTTGGTGATGAGATCCAACATCGTATAATTTTAATACAGAAATGAAGGTTGGAACATCTACCTCGACAACCTACTTAATGAAACAGTCTGGTGCAAGTTTCTCCACTTAAACCATCTCGAAGTGAGGAGAACCCTCTGAAAAGTCTAAGTGAGTCTAGTCGATGTCTACTCTAGGTACAGTGGGACCTTCCCTCCACCATCACCTTGGGAAAAAATCCTAAAGCTTATAGCCACTAAGGTCACCAACGGGAAAAAATATACCTGGGGGAATAGTCTACGATCCGACATACACGCAAGGGAAGAGTAACTAGCTCAATCCCCTTGAAGGCTCCTTGAGATAATCCAAGGTTTACCAAAAAGTGACCCCAGGCTCCTCGACAATGGTCTATCTAAGGTTTACCATTTTTAATACGTGCACATCTGCTATCTTTCCCAATGAGATAGGTATCATTACCTCACTAGTTCGGATATGATCTCGTGCGTGACTATTTTAAGAAAAGCTTCCCAAAGCATACATGTTACAATTGGATTTTTCCTACCGCAAGATTGTTGCTTGTTTGTTTGAACTGTCTTGGAATGTTAATTACAACCTGTTCCAAGACACTAGCCTAATCTATATTGGTGGAAAAGAGCCCTAGAAAATGTAAAATATCTAGATTGATTTTAATTAAAGCGTTGTTTTTAATTTGGCTGTTTCTTAAGACAGAAGGTATGGAAGTGAAACTTCAATGATGTTTAATGACCCAAATAAAAAATACGCTAATATGCATCTAAATGAAAGTGCAACTCTTTTATTTTCAATCAAACTTATTTAAGGGAAATATTTGAGATATTTAAATATCTTTGAAAGCACCAATTCTTTCATAAACAAAGATCTTTGAAAAGAAGACGATTTCTTGGAAAAATCAATTTCATAAAATGATCAATTACTCGTTCAAAATGAAATCCTTTATCAATCAGATGAGAGACTATAAATCATTTAACAAACTATTTCCAAAAATAAAACTATATTAAAAAATCCCAAAAACATAAAATTCTAAACCAAAAGGAAAATGCTAATTTTGAACTTTATCTAGAAAGTTTTTAGGATGTTTTTCTTAGTTTATGATTGAACCAAGAATAATTTATGCTTATCTCAACAAAAATCAAAACATCTAACAATGGTTTTAATATTAAATTAAAGCCTTATCAAGCTAAAATCTCTTCTAAATTTGCAAATGAAAATAAAATTCAATTTTCATAAAAGTAAGGTTTGTAACTAGTTCAATGGTTCAGCAAGAAAATGTCAAGATACTAGTCAGCTAAGGTATATGAAAGTTTCTGATATGGACCAACAAGAAAGTAGGGTAAACACTTCACTCATAAAATGAAAATTATATGAAAGATCACTCAAACACAAAAATTATTGAAACAAATTCACACATAAGACTTTGATAGTCAAGACAAGTTGGGGCAAACTAAGAGAATATTGTAATCTTGTTCCAGAAAAGAGAGTTCTTAATTTTTCAAAAATTTTCCATAGGTCCACAGGTTATAATAGAGAAAGGAATGGTACCTCACTATTCTAAACTACAAACCGCGAAGGCCACCACACTATTTTTAAATAAGAACCACGGAGGCCAGGAAAAGCATAGAAAAAGTAAAAAATCAAATTTTCTTTTTAGGGATTCTGATAAGTTATATACCCAACCCAGTTTTAGACTAATCAAAATCAGAAAAATCTTTACAATTCAAACTAAAAAATAAAAAAGGAAAACTAAGTTCATTTCCCCAGTGGAGTCGCCATTTTGTTAAGCAGATAAATCCTTCTTGCGAATAAAAATGATCTCCCTAGTATCGTAAGGATATCTAGAAACAAACAACCAAATGCAAACCATTTTCTCGAGACCATTTTTTATTCAGAATTATTAATATCAAAGTATAAGGACGTGCCCCTACCTCAAGTCCAATGCTTGCTCTAATCTTCTATTCAGTCGCTCCAAAAGAGGTCACTTCAGCATGTGAAACCTACAATTAAAGACAGAAAAAGTATTAAAAGCACCTGCAAGATATAATAATTGAGAAAAAACTAATCTATCTCAGTGATTAAGGAATATAAGAATTAAATTACTCAAATAGATACATGAAAAACTCAATGAGAAAATGAAATTCATTTGTATTAACTTGCATAATAAGAAGTAGCCTTACAACCTGCTGCCTTGATGTTATACTATTTCTTCTAGGATCCTGAACAATCGTTCCTCTTAGTTTGACAAGACTTCTTCTTTCTGAACTAGCATGAAGTTATGGATATGAGTGTGTGATCATTCTCATACTAATGATGCTTAGTATAGAGAGTATAATTTCTTCAGCAATTACAATATGTGTGTTTACAAACTACCATCTACAAACTACCCTTTAGACTGAAACATGAGCTTAATTTATAGGGAAATGGAGGTAGTTTCAGTTCCATGAAGAGTGGGATGAATTCCTCTCATGAAGGGATTTGAGCTCCATATACCAAGGGATAATTTCCATGAGTGAAGGGATAGAGGTCCATGAGTAGAGGATAAAGCTCGAACTAAACACGCTTCTAGAAGGTTCTAGTTGGGATGATATTCGACCAACTAGGCTTCTAGAACTTAATTTTTCCTTTATTTTACCTTTTATGAGGGTCTACAAGTTTAATAAGAAGAATGTACGAGATGTGCCGCAAGATATAGAACAAATATCTATGGATCCACATGCAAGAGCTAGGAAAAGTGCGGAGCTAGAATTTTTAGGGTTTTAATGAGCTTTTCTCCAATTCCATGACATGGTTTAGGGAATTTAAGGTTTAAGACCTCTAAGGGAGAAAAATATAGGTAGTGATGAACCTATATAAATAGTCAAATTTCATGGTGACAAAATAACGTGTAACAGGGTAGGATGTTGCTCAGCCATCTAGAGGTGGCCATCAATCTGAATATTGTCTTCATTCAATTATTAATTTGTTAAATTATTTATATGATTTTTTAATGGCTAAAAAGAATATTTGTACAAATTTGTTTGCATGTTTTTTTATTTATACAAAATTTTATATATTGATGCAGAGGGTGAAAATATTGTTCGAAAAAAATGTAGGCGAGACTGCATTATTCAAGAAGAAGGTTGTACACCAACCACGACTTATTATTCTGAAATTTTTGATTTACCTTGGGAAACAAACATCCAACAATGCACATTACAAAGGTGTGACATCTTTATTGAAAATTGAAGAAATATCTTATGTCTTTGAAACTCCCTGCTGAGAGTTGAGAATGCTTAGAAATAGTTATGCACTCCTTAAGCACACTTGTAGATGTTTACAAAAATCTTGGTCCAACCACTGATAGTTTTGTATAAGTGATGATGAAAATAAATGAAAAAATAATTTCTCCTGATACATGGGACGATGTTAAAAACAAAGTTACAAAATAAATGACAAAATCTATGTTTAATTTCAAAGAAGGGTCGAAAAGAAAGATGCTAAAGGTGAAATATTTCAAGCACCCTGATATAGCTTGCCATTTGTATGATATGCACCTTGCTACCTATGGAAGAATACCATGGAACAAAGATGTTCCTCTTTAATTTTCAAAATAATTTTATGTAGAATTACTTTTTAGAATGAAAACCAATTATAATGACCTCCCCTCTGAATTTTTTGGTCATGGGAAAGGTCCATTATGTGACTGTAGGGGCGCTAAGCATGATGTTGAGTTGCCTCACCTTGAGCCACCATTGGTGATCTAACCTCTCCGTGTGGAAACTTTGTGGTTAGATATGGATGCCACTTCTCAAATTTGTCGAAAAGCAAGGGATGATATCATAGAAAATGTTTAGACTAGACTTGGTGGAATTGATGTTGGTCTGAATCGATAAAGAGCACGAGATAATGCACATGTTAATTTTGTGTATAGTATAGATGATAAGATAGACAAAATGAGCATTGAAGAGCTTAGAACATATGTAAAGAATTGTCACAATGGTTGGCAAGACTTAATTATTCATGAGGAAGAGGGCATGGGATTGATATGTGTTAATGGTTAGGGTGAATATTTTAATGTAATTTGTAATTTACATATACATTTTTATTTGTATATGTTAATATAACAAAAATGTATCATATGCTCACCATTTGCAGTTAACACGCTTCATGAATGAAAATTTTGATAATATTATGATAAAAGGTTCAGGTTGTCATAATCAAGATGATATGTTGGGAGATGTTAGTTTTTTTTAAGTGTTCATTATGTTGATGTACAATTATTATTCTATTATTATATCAGTACCATGATGACATATTTTTAAAATAAGTAATTGTGTACACATTTATGTATATAATTAAATTTTAACAAATTCTAATTTCGTCTGATATTTTCGCAATGAAGCCACCCTCTTCTTCCCTGTTAGGAGATGTGCCAAATCCACTATCAAAATTATTCAATTTTTCACTTATGTTTAAGTTATAAATTGAAGTGAAGTTTCATTTAAAAATGAGATCTAGATCTTGAGTTATTTTACAGTTTTAAAATTTTTGAATTTTAGGTTTGTGGAGATGATTTACATTCTCCAAGGACTCTTTTTGCAATGGAGACATGTTAAATTTAGACAACCATGGTGTTTTATGCTTGATGCACTCTTACTTCAATCTTTCTTAGGCCCAATACAAAATACTAATCACAAAAACTTGAAAGTAAAATGCTAATAGAACACAATAATAGATCAATAGAAGGCAAGAAAAATATGGATCAAATTTACAATTCCTTTTTTCCAACAAAGATATGAGATATTGTGGCATTATGACAATCAACAGGATGCTTCAACCAACAAATTCTTTCTCGGTCAGCCAACACTTTCATGTGTCACACCAACAACCCTCAAAGACATCTCATCACAAGTCAACGCAAGTAGTGCCCAGCTGTACGGCCTCCTAAAATCAGAATTTCTACATAATATTGAGGTAAAATGGCCAAGGGTTGAATATGGTTAATGCTGGTCAACACTGCCGTAGAAAATACCTAAAAGGATCAGTGCAGAAAATAGAAAGCCCTAAACATATCACCGCAGAAAATAGCAGCTTCACTCCACACGTGTGAGGGAAAAAGGCCTCCAAAGGCCATCGAACCAATCAGATCACAATGAGAGAATGTGTGATGAGATTATGAGAAAATGAACTCCAAGTCTCTCCAGTATATATTCATCAATGAGGTTGTGTTACACATCTCTTAGGCATGTCGGATAAATCTGGCCGACCTTGAACATGTGGAAAATAAATTCAAAATAAATGTTCTGCTCATCTGATCAAGATGATCTTTCAATCAATATTTCACCTATTTGAAAGAGGAATCCAAAAAAATATGACCATATTCATATGAGCAGTGAAACATGGAGTTTGGACCTAGTTTCCAAAATTAACACTCCCTCTCAAATAGGGAGAACTCCATCTGTCAACAAGTGCCATCATGTACCAAACCAAACATTGTGCGTCATCCTGCCATAACGTTATTTGCTGGATTTTTATTTTAGAACAAAAGGTGAGTCACAAAGACATCACACATAGTTGACCCAAAATTATATTAGAGGTAAAAACCTCTATCAGACTCAAAAGATTCTCATACTAACTTGAAGTTAGTTTACTGACCCGAATTCAGTTTAGAGGATAAAACCTCATCATACTTGATCTAGATCAAGGTGTTGGAATTGTGCCATCTTAGACATAGAGAGTAGAAAAATATCCGATGCATCCATCGATCATGCTATGGTCTCTATCCATATTTTCCACCACATTGGCCAAATGAGAGGTACTTCCCATGAGTTTGAAACTCCATAGGTAGGATGCATGTGGGGCACAGATCAGATAGAGGCGAACAAACTCAATATCATAACGGTGGGGCATAATCACCATAGGGTTCGGCAAGCCTAGCACCGTGAGTGATTATAACTCCAAGAAGCTATCCCCAAGCCCCTTGGAGCTCCGAGAGTTCATAGTCCAAATGAGGCAAGACCATCAGAATAAGATCTTTCCATGATTCCAAGCTTCTCACTGAAGGTTAGGAACTTTACCTTCCCCAGGGGCTTCATGAAAATATTGGTGACCTACTCATCAGTTCCTATATGATTAAGCCTTACGATGCCTCATTATACCATATCTCGGATAAAGTGGTACCTCATATCAATATGCTTGGATCGATCATGGAACACGAGATTCTCAGAAAGATGAATCCCACTCTAGTTATCATAAAGGATAACGGTGGTTTCTAGCACATGCCCGAACATCTCACTGAGGATATTTCACAACCAAACAAATTCACAACATTCCATACTCACTGCAATGTATTCAGCCTCAGCAGTGCTCAAAGCCACTAACTTCTACTTCCTGGTCATTGAATTTATTGAAGCAGAACCCAAGGTGAAGCAACATCCAGATGTGCTCTTGTGATCCACCAAACAGCCAACACAATCGGCATGAGTATATCCATGGAGTCTCAAACTCCCGACAATGTATCTCAGCCCATGGTTGATTTTGACCCGAATATATCTCAACAGATTATTGGCACCAATCCATAAAATGTGATGAGGTTCAACGATATGTTTACTCAAAGTGTTCACTTCAAAACATACGTCCGGATGAGAGTTCAATAAGAACATCAGGGCTCATACGAGTTGTTGATACTGGATATGATTTTCTAGCATGGACCCAACAACTTTTCCACTCAGCTTATTAAAGTTGATTTCCATCGGTTTCGACACAGACTTACAGTACACCATACCAAATTTCTCCAGCAACTTCATGACATATTTTCCTTGAGAAAGCAAAATTTCACTTGGCCTCTGCTAGACCTCCAAACCTAGGAAGTAGTGCATCAGTCCTAGGTATTTCATCTCAAAAGTGGAAGCTAGCTCCCTCTTAGACTGATGAATGAGAGGGTCAGCACTTCTCAAGAAGAGATAGTCCACATAGAGAACCAAAATGAGTGGCCTTTCTCTATTAACCTTAAACTAACGGTTTGTATTAACATTACTTCGAGTGAAGCCTAGCTTCATCAATTAGCTATCTATCCTCTCCTACCAAAACCTGAGGAATTGCTTCAACCCATAGAGGGATTTCTTCAACCTGCATACATGACTGTCTCTATCTCAGCCTTCGAAACCCAGAGGTTGCTCCATGTACACCTCTTCATTTACAGATCCATTCAGAAAAGTGGTATTCACATCCATATGATGTAGACTTCATCCTTGCATAGAAGCAAGGGAAATAATAGATCAGATGGTGGTATAGAGGGCCACATGTGAAAATATATCATCATAAACTATGCCTTCTTTTTGAGAGAATCCTCGAGAAACGAATCTTGCCTTGTACTTCTTAGCACTTCCACCATATCCATGCCTGATCTTATAGAGCCATTTCGAGGTGACACCTAATTTTTCCTCCAGTCTTGGGATCACTTCCCAGACACCATTCTTCATAATGAACTCATACTATTCGTGCATAGCATCCTCCCAATATTTAATATTTACGGCTTCTTCAAATGTTCCATGCTGATATTGTACTATCGTACTCATGGCTGCTAAATACCCTTGGTATCTCTTTGGATTCTTTCTTTCATGAAATTTCCCCCTTGGGGAAATATGTCTCTCGGAATATTTGATAGTATCCGTAAGACATGAGGGTATTCTCTTATTTGAAGGAGGTGGATCAATGGGATCCATAGGTCCTTGAACATCCAGCATCAGGTCATCCTTCGGCTCTTCTAACTTCCCTGCTTCTTCATCTTCTTTGTCTCCCTTGGAGCTAGGAATATTTCTTACTTTCTTGAGGGAAACATATTCATTGAAGGTGACATTGTGGTATATCTCCACTTCTCTTTGACCAGGAACATAGATTCTATATGTTTTCGAAGTTTCACTAGCCCAAAAATAGTTCCTTATTTCCAGAAGAATCCATCTTGCTTCTCTTTTCTTTCGGCACATGAAAGTAAACAAGACAAAAAAAAACTATAAAATGAGAAACATTAGGTTTCTTACCAGAGAAGACTTCTTTGGGACTTTTGAATTCCAGAGCGAAATGCGGGCATCTGTTTTGAACATACACATCAATGTTCACAACTTCTCCCCATAGAAACTTCGGAAGACCTTGGTCACATAGCATGGCATGGGAAACTTCCACAATGGTCTTGTTAATTCTTTCAGAAACACCATTTTTCTAAGGAGTGTATGCAGTTGTGGTCTCCCTCTTAATGTCAGCATCTCTACAAAAGTCATTAAACTCATTTGACTCATATTCGGTGCCATTGTCAGTCCTCAAAACTTTGATTTTCTTCTTGGATTGATTTTCCACAAAGGCCTTGAAGGTATGGAACCATTTGAATGCTTCATCCTTCTTCTTCAAAAAAACAAATATCTAGGTCTTGTGGAAGAAGTCATCTGTAAAATTCATGTAATAGGAACATCCTCCCAAGGATGTCATAGGAACAATACCAGCTAAGTCATAAGGTATCAACTGTAAGATATCAGTTGTCTTTGTGACACTTGAGGGGAATGCTCCCCTTGTATGCTTCCCTTTGGCACAACCCTGACATATACCTTTATGATCATCTCTCAATTTTGGCATCCATGTCACCACCTTCCTTTCTTCGGGAAGGGCTTTGTAATGAAGGTGTACAAACCTCTGCTACCATAACTATGTTTGAAGAGTTGTGTCACATGTCATAGCCCCCAGTGGACTTCCTCCAACATGGTAGAGTGTATCAACTCTAAAACAAATAGAAAGAGCTTCCTTGAAGTTCTTCTTCTAGATAAGTACCTTTCCATCAACAAATTCCACCTTGAACCCTTTGTCTTACATTTCCAAAATTGACACAAGGATCTTCTTCAAATCAGGTACATACAACAAATCTTATAATCATATGACTTGACATTGAGATGAATGGAGGATCATAGTCCCTGTCCCTTTCACAGGATAGGTGGCATTATAGATTAGTATCTTTCTCAACCAAATAAAAAAGGGCTTCTTTATAACTAGTGAGGTCCCTTGAAGCACCACTATAAACTAACTAGACATCTAGGGTGTCTGGTGGAGATGTAATAGAGAGGGAAGATAAAAGAATAAAATCATTTCTCTGATTATCAAAAACATTATACTCATGGTACCTAGAATTTCTTGACCTCTTGAAAGGTTTCCCATTTCCATTAAAATTAGAGGGAGCCTTCCTTTTTCATTGTAACCTGCTGTTCCTTCCATTCATTCTCAAGTTATGGTTGTCATCATCCCTGGGAGAGCCCCTTCAATTAGGGCACTCTCTTGCATAGTGACTAGTCTTGTTACAAGTGTAACATCTTCCCTTCCTTCCTTTGGGCCTCGCTCTACCATGGTTTTTATTTCTCGGACCACCATGGTTCTTCGTCTTTGCATGAGCGGTGAAGGTAGTAGGGTCACTTCCATTACCATTAGAGGCATACCCCATCATTCATGTTTCCTCTTGAGTGCATCTCATCAATATTTCATCAAAATCAAGAATCACATTACTATTGATAATAGTGGTATTGAATAGATGCCAATCATGGGTGTAGACCTCAAAGTGCAATAAGAACCATCTCTTGATCAGATATTTCTTCCCAAATAGCTAGGACGTTATTCATAATTTTAGTGAGCCTCATAAAATAGGATTGTATAGATTCATCCTTACCCTTCTTGATATTCTTCAATTAATTCTTGAAGAAGAGGATTTGATTAGCATTTCTAGCTCTGAACATGCTCACCAGCTTATCATACATCTCCTTAGATGTCTTCAACTTAGAAATGTAAGCAACCAAGTGCTTATGAATAGAATCCGAGATAATAATATTTGCTTTGATTTCCCCTTTTCTATACTTCATCTTCGTGGCAACTACTACATTTGAGGAGGCTCTTGAATATTCCCTTATACATAATCCATGACATCTTGATCTTCTAGCGCAAAATCCAAGGACATATTCCATGCATGATATCAAACTTATCAGTCAGTTTATCATCAATCGTGAAACCCTTGTAGGTTGAGGAGGCCATTTGTCCTCAATGGGATTTCTTCCTTTAGAGATAGCTTTTAACACCAGCTTGGAATCTTGGACTTTGTTTTCACATCAGCTCTAATACCATGTTAAATTTAGATAACCACAATGTTCTATGCTTGATGCACTTTTACTTCAACCTTTCTTAGGCCCAATATAAAATAGAAATCACATAAACTTGAAAGTGAAATGCTGATATAACACAATAATAGATCAATATAATACAAGCCAAATATAGATCATATTTACAATTCATTTTGTTCAGCAAAGATATGAGATATTGTTGCGTTACGATGGTCAGCACGATGCTTCAACCAGCAAAGCCTTTCTAGGTTAGCCAACAGTTTCATTTGTCACATTAGGGGAATTTCGAGGTTTAAAATGGGCCTCCTAAGGAAATTATAAAATAATAGTGGAAAAAATCAAATAAGATTTGATGACATCACCAAATTTTAGAGGGAAAAATGAAAAAACTACTTTTTCAACTTATCTCCCAAATTTTTTACTCAAATTTCGAGTGGGAGTACTCATTGGATGCGAAATTTAATTCCCCATCCAAGGAGTACCCATGTTGCATACTTTCGATGGGTCCTACTACACGAAAAATGAGAAATACATACAAAAATGTGATTACAATCACGTTTTTTTATGTATTTATCATTTTTCGTGTCGTAGAGTTCATCGAAAGTATGCAACATGGGTACTCCTTGGATGAGGAATTAAATTTTGCATCCAACGAGTACTACTACTGGAAATTTGAGTAAAAATTTTGGGAGATAAGTTGAAAATACGAGTTGAAAAAGTAGTTTTATTATTTTATTATTTTTTTAATATTTTTACCCTTTTATTTAAAAAAATGGTAAATCATCCCCCATGGTTGACATCAACATCTTGAATCCTATTAGTTGTTATAAAGTTTATTTTTGTTGTACATTTTTCTTAGGAGGCCCATTTTAGACCTCAAAATTCCCCTAATGCACCCACAACCCTTAAAGACAGCTCTTCAGAAGTCAATGCAAGTCAAACTAGGGACAACGCAGTAAATTCAATGTAGGAAGCTTCAAAAAATTCAACGCAATAAGCTAGGGATTCAGTCAAACAACTTGAAATTAATCGATTTTAGTGCCCAGCTCTATGACCTCCTAAAATCAGAATTTCTACAGAATATTGAGGTCAAATGACCAAGGGTTGAGCATGGTCAATTATAGTTAATGCTACAATAGAAAAGCCCTAAACATATCAACGCAGAAACAACAGCTTCGCTCCACATGTGTGAGGGAAAAAGGCCTCCAATGGCTATCGAACCAATCAGATTGCAATGAGAGAATGTGTGATGAGATGATGAGAAAATGACCTCCAAGTCTCTCCAACTTATATTCATCAATGAGGGTGTGTGACACATCTCTTAGGCATGTGGGATAAATCTATCTGACCTTCCACATGTGGAAAATAAATTCAAAATCAATGTTCTACTCATTCGATGAATATGATCTTTAGATCAATATTGAACCTCTCCGAAAGAGGAATCCAAAAAAAATATGACCATCGTCATATGAGTAGTGCAACATGGAGTTTGGACCTAGTTTCCAAAAATTAACAAGACACTCTCTTCTTCCCTTTTAGGAGATGTGCCAAATCCACCGTCACAAGTATTTGATTTTTCGCTTATGTTTAAGTTATAAGTTGAAGTGAAAGTTTCATTAAAAAATGAGATCTAGATCTTGAGTTATTTTACAGTTTTTAAATTTTTTAATTTTAGGTTTGTGGAGATGATTTCCATTCTCCAAGGACTTTAATGATGGAGTGTATGATGGAGATAGGAACATCCAAACAATTTGAACAAGAAGTTGTCTAAATTTTTTTTTAATATTATTGCATTAGCTTATGCATTTTCATTTGAAAGAATTTAATATATATATGAATTTAATATATATATACTTTTACATGTATATTGTATAGTTTATCATGGAGGATGCATTGATGGACGACCAACACGGGACAATGGAGCGGAACTACATGAGGTATTGCATGATTTTTTTTTTTCATTTTTTTTTATGAAGTTCTACATTCTCATTCAATTTTAAAACATTAAATTTTAATGTTTACATGCTGTGTAGGTTCCCCATTCTTTAGATGATAACACAAGGAGGCTCAGGAGGCTGCTGGAAAATACACTGTAGCCAAATTCTCTATTTTATTGATGCACACACAACATTTTATTTTATACATAGTCTTATTTAATTTTCTATATAGATAGTCTTATTTATGCAGTCATATTTACTTTTCTATATAAATTGATACTTGTAACACTATACATTGTTATATTTACGTTTCTTGTTCATGATATCAATTTTGGACATATTTTATATTTTGGATAGTTGAACTACATTTACTTTTATTGAATGATTTTAAATTTCGGATAGTTGCTACATTTGGCATGTGATCACATGTTGTTATATAATGTTAACTTAGATTATCTTAGATTATGTTTTTTTTTTTTTTTTTTAATTTGTTTTTTTGTCACTTGTTATTTAAAATGAATCTATATTGAAATTCCAAATTACAAAACACATGTGGTACATTTTACACATTTGAACATGTGTGACTTAGGATGTCTATTAAAGGTGATATTTAGGTACATTTTGCATGATCATTTGTCATTTAAAAAAATCATACATGGTTTTAAATATTTAAGTTCATGAAAATGTAAAAATTATTGAAGTACATTTGCATTTAGTTGTTACATTTTCCATACACGATCACATGTTATAATGAACAAAATTAGATGATCTTAGATTATATGTTTTCTTTTCAAAACTCAATTTGTTTTGTCATTTGTCACTTAAAATGAATCTAGATTGAAATTTCAAATTATAAAACATATGTGGTACATGTTAAATGCAATTGAACATGTATGAATTTTATATAATTAGGACATAAATCTATTAAAAGTGATATTTAGGTGTACATTTTTCACATGATCATGTGTCATTTAAAACAATTATAGGTGGTTAAATACATATTTAAGTTCATTAATATATAACAATGATTGAAGTACATAAATGCATTTAATAGTTGTTACATTTTTCATACATGATCACATGTTGTTATAATGAACTAACTTAGATGATCTTATATTATATGTTTTGTTTTTAAAGTTCAAGTTGTTTTTTTATTTGTTATTTAAAATGAGTCTAGATTGAAATTTCAAATTACAAAACACATGTGGTACATGTTATGCATTTGAACATGTGTGAATGTTATATAATTAGGATTCTATTAAAGGTGATATTCAGGTACATTTTGCATGATCATGTATCATTTGAAACAATAATAGATGGCTTTACATATTTAAGTTCATGAATATGTAAAAATAATTGAAGTACATTTGAATTTATTTGTTAAATTTTGCATACATGATCACATGTTGCTATAATGTTAGCTTAGATGATCTTAGATTATGTTTTGTTTTTAAAACTCAAGTTTTTTTTCACTTGTTATTGAAAATTAATCTATATTGAAATTGAAAACTACAAAAAAATGGTGGTACATGTTATGCATTTGAAAATGTGTGAATGATATATAAGTAGGTGTATATGTCTATTAAAGGTGATATATAGGTACATTTTTCATGATCATGTGTCATTTAAAACAATCATGGTTATATGGTTTTATATATTTAAGTTCATGAATATATGTAGCAATGAATGACGTACGTTTTCATTTAGTTGTTACATTTTGCATGTACATGATGACATGTTGTTATAATATTAACTTAGATTCAATATTAGATTAAATGTTTTGTTTTTAAAGCTCAAGTTGTTTTGTTATTTGTTATTTAAAATGAATCTTGATTGAACTTGCAAATTACAAAACACATGTGGTACATGTGTTAAATGCATTTGAACATGTATGAATGTTTTATAGTTAGGACATACATCTATTAAAAGTGATATTTAGGTGTACATTTTGCACATGATCATGTGTCATTTAAAACAGTTATAGATGGTTAAATACATATTTAAGTTCATGAATATGTAACAAAGATTGAAGTACATAAATGCATTTAGTTACATTACATTTTGAATACATTATGACTTTTTATAATGTCAACTTAGATTCAATCTTAGATTATATTTTTTGTTTTTAAAGCTCAAGTTGTTTTTCCATTTGTTATTTAAAATCAATGTGGATTGAAATTGCAAATTACAAACACATGTGGTACATGTTAAATGCATTTGAACATGTATGAATGTTATATAATTAGGACATACATCTATTAAAAGTGATATTTAGGTGTACATTTTTCACATGATCATGTGCCATTTAAAACAATCATGAATATGTAGCAATGAAAGCAAATTTGCATTTCATTTATACATTTTACATTTGAAATAATTTTTATAATCTCTCTCTCTCTCTCTCTCTCTCTCTCTCTCTCTCTCTCTATATATATATATATATATATATATATATATATATATATAAACAATCATAAAATTCTAGGTGTTCATAGATGTGTCAAACAATCATAAAATTTTAAAATTGCATTAAAACATATCTAATACACAAAATTTTTCATTAATGTACATAGAAAAGCTACTATGGATGTCAGTTGATAGTAAACTGGAAATTACAAAACATGTACCACACATTTTGCATTCAATAATGAATATCATAATTTTCTTAATAGATGTCTAAACAAAATCATAACTTAAAATTTCCATTATATCAACCATGCCAGATACACATGTACATTTTTCAATAATTACATAATGACATAAATTATACGAGAGAATGCATGAAATCGTTTAAGACCAGATAATCTACATGTATGTGTACATGTGTATAAATTACTTGTGTGCATGTGCCAAAACAATGTACATGTGAAAACACTTGTAAATAAATTATAATATACATATTATAATAATGTAAAACTTAAGAATGCACAAACAAAAGGCTAACAATTTCTAGTTGAGTTATGCAAGTTCTAAAATATGAATCCAAAGAAAAGAAATTGTTGGGTAGTTCAATCAAAAAAATTGTAATGGAATGCCATCTTCAATGATCCATTCATGATCGGCTTTTGACATTTTCCATTTCTTAATTTTCAATTTTTTATTTTATTTAACTTCTATCAAATTTATGCATGCTTCACACACCAAGTGACTATATTGACAACTTATGACATCAGGTTCATTGTCTTGAAAGTAAACAAAATCCTCACTTTGATGAGTTTGTTGGAAAAAATAACCTTTCAGTATAAAAGACCCTATGTCATATATAAACCCGCTATCATCATAGTTTTCCAATAATTTCATCGTTTTTCATTGCAATGCATCAAATAATACTTCACATTTTCTGCGTTGGTAGTAGGTGCAATGTTATGAAACCAGCTCCAAAAATAGAAGAAAAGAGATATCAACGCCTTAGAAATCTGCCACTTCAAGGGGGAAACCTCCAATACATTACATAAATGAACAATTATTGGATGATACAAATTACCAAAACCTCCTTCTATATATAGGAGTCCATGGGCCCACAGTATAATCCTAGCCGACCTAACAATAACAATGTAAGGGCACAATAATAACAATATTGGGGTTATAGGGGTACAACAATAACAATAAGGGGGCTATACTAATAACAATAAGGGACTAAACTAGTAATATAGGAACCTAACATGCCTCTCTCCTTCAAAAAATTGTTGTCCTCAATGCTTGAGTAGCTCTGGGTGCTTCTATATAAAATTCTCATCCTCCCATGTAGAATCTTTCGTGGGTAAGTTCTTCCACTTGATGAGAAACTCTGAAATTGATCGATTTCGTAGATGTCGAGTTCTTGTTTCCATGGCCGCTTGAGGTTCCAATATGATTTTTCCTTCCTCATCAAGTTTTGGCAATATTGTTTGAACTGGAATATTTTCACCTATAACCTTCTTTAAGCATGAAAAATGGAAAACTAGATGCACTCGCGAAGAATTAGGAAGCTCCAATTTGTATGCCATAGTACCAATATTTTGCAACACCTTGTAAGGAAAATAGTACTTTGGAGATAATTTATTATCCTTCTTAGCTTTCTTGAGGGACATTTGTTTGTATGGTTGTAGCCGTAAAAATACCTAGTCTCCTACATCAAAACTTCTCTAGATGTGATGTTGATCTGCTTATTGTTTCATTCGATTTTGTGCCACATTTAGGTTATCCTTTCAGAGTTGGAGAACTTATTGTTAATGCTCAATGTGATCTTCCACTGCTTGAACCTTAGAATTTTCTCTTAAAGATGATGTGATGGACGGTGGACGATATCCATAAAGTGCGATAAATGGGGTCATTTTTGCTGCAGTATGGAAGGAATTGTTATACCACCATTCAGTGAGAGGTAACCATTTGACCCATTGTGTTTGTTTATTAGATACAAAACAACGAAGATATCCTTCCAAACATTTATTCAATATCTCAGTTTGACCATCAGATTGAGGATGATAAGATGAGCTATAAGCTAATTGAGTACCAAAACAAGAAAATAACTCCGTCCAAAAATTTCCAGTAAAAATGGGATCTCTGTCACTCACAATAAGCTTTGGGTTTCCATTTAGCTTTTGAATTGTGTCCATAAATGTAGTAGCAACTGTACTTGCTTTAAATGGATGAGATAATCCACAAAAGTGTGCATACTTGGTAAGTCTATCAACTACCACCATGATGACACTCTTTCCTTCGGACTTAGGTAAACCTGTGATAAAATCCATTGAAATATCCTCCCAACGTTGACTTGGAATGGATAAAGGTTGTAGAAGACCCAGGGTCTTAATTGTCTCAACTTTATTCTGCTAGCAAACCAAACATTCCACCACAAAATTTTGAATATCGGATTTAAGGCCATCCCAAAAAAATTCTTTCTTCACCCTGTGGTAAGTTTTTAAAAATCCTGAGTGTCCTCCTAAAGGAGAAGTGTGCAATTCCAGAAGAATCTTTTGTTTTAGTTGGGAATTCTTACAAAGATATAAGCGATCTTTGTACCATAAGGAATCATTTTTCCAACTAAATGTATCGGATGTACTAGGATCTTGCTGCAACTTTTGAATGAGTGTCCATACATCTTTGTCCTTCTTCCATTCATCTCTTGCTTCAGTTATCCAATCTGGTTGGATAATAGAAATGGCACAAAGCAATGCTTCCACCTCTTCATTATTTCTTGAGAGTGCATCTGCAACAACATTTAGCTTCCCTTTTTTTTAGATTATTTCAAAGTCATAACCCAACATCTTTGTGACCCATTTTTGCTGCTCTTCTGAAGATAGTCTTTGTTCCAAAAAGTGTTTAAGACTATCATGATCAGTTTTACCTTGAAGTGTCTTCCCATTAGGTAAGTTCACCATTTCTTTAGTGCATGCAGTATTGCTAACATTTCCTTCTCATAAATAGGTTTCTGTAGATACTTTCCTTTGATTGGACGACTTTCAAAAGCAATGGGTCTTCCTTCCTGCATTAAAACAGCACCAATTCCATTTCCTGAGGCATCACATTCCACAATAAAGGTTTTTGTGAAGTCTGGCGTAGCTAAGACCGGTGCTAGGCACATTGCCTCTTTAAGATGTTCAAAGGCCTTAGTTGCTTCAGGAGTCCATGAAAATGCTTCTTTCTTCAATAATGTTGTTAGAGGTGCTGCTATTCTCCCATAATTCTTAACAAACTTGCGATAATACCCTGTTAACCCGAGAAATCCTCGCAACTGCTTTATGGTTGTGGGGACTTTCCATTCCTTAATGGCTTTAATTTTGTTAGGGTCTACTTTAACACCCTCGTGAGATACAATATGACCCAGATATTCCACCTCTTGTACTCCAAAAAAACATTTGGATGTTTTTTCATATAATTGTTTCTCCTGCAATAGTTTGAGCACCCTGTCAACATGTTCAACATGATCCTTCCAAGACCTGCTATAGATTAGTATATCATCAAAAAATACTAGCACAAATTTTCTAATGAAGTGTTTGAAAATGGAATTCATCAACCCTTGAAATGTAGAAGGTGCATTGGTAAGGCCAAAAGGCATGACCAAAAATTCATAATGACACTCATGAGTTTGAAATGTTGTTTTTGGAATATCTTCAGTATTTATTCTAATTTGATGATATCCTGAATGAGGATCCAACATGGTAAAATAAATTGCTCCATGTAATTCATCCAATAATTCATCAATCACAGTAATGGAAAATTTATCTTTAATGGTGAGCTTATTGGGCTCCCTATAATCTCGACACATGTGCCATGATCCATCCTTCTTGTGCACCCATACTACTGGAGCAGGGAAAGAACTTTGACTAGGTTGAATTATACCAGCCTCTAACATTTCTGTAATCATACATTTAATTTCTCTCTTTTGGACATAAGGATATGTATAAGGCCTGATTTTTGGAGGAACACTTCTTAGAATCAAATGAATAGCATGATCGTGAACAGGAATAGGTGGGAGTCCTTTGGGAGTTTCAAACACCTTGGAATGATTTTCCAAGGCTTTTTGGAGATCTGTAGAAATAAATGATTTTAATGTCGGAACTTCTAGTGATCATAATTGTGCAATTATGCCTCATTGTTATTTCTTTAAAAGCTTTGTCATGACATTAGAGCTTATTATCTTTCCTGGCTTCCTTGAGATACCTCATAATTTGACTTCCTTTCATTCTGAAAAAAGTTTCAAGAAAAGTACTTGAAAATTAAAAGCTATTGTCCGAAAAGATTGTAACCATTATAATCCTAGTACAACATCAGCACCTCCCATAAGGGTTGAAAGCATTGGAATATTCAATACATATTCCCCCATGGTTAGCTTGATATTATGGAATTTTCCAGAGAAATTTATAGTTCCTCCATTTGCAACCATCACTTGACATTCTGGTGCTGGGTATAAGAAACAATTCAATTCCTTGGCTACCTTCCAATGAATAAAATTATGGGTACTACCCGAATCAATCAACACTACTACCTTTTTCTTCTTGATATGTCCTTCTATATTGAGAGTTTGAGAAGTGGTAATTCCTGCCAATTCATTACACGATATGGTCAGACTCATTTATTCCTCTTCTAGGGTTGGTTCCCGGTGTATATCCTCTTCTTTTGAAGATTATTTTTCATTTTCTTCTTCCTCTTCACAATCTATGTAAAATAATTTCTTCTGAGCACACTTATGAGCTTTAGTGTATTTGATATCACAACTGTAGAAAAACCCTTTTGCTATTTTTTCTTCCAATTGTTATGGTGTCAACCTTGTAGGTTGTGGAATTCTAGATGTAGCAACACTTCCATATTTATATATGTGAGTCGTAGGCTTCCTTGTCGCCATAATTTTACATTCAATTTTTCTTGCCAACCTGAATGCCTTTTCCAATGAATCAGGTTCCCAAACACAAACTTCATGTTGGATGTTATCCTTTAAAGTCCCTATGAAGACATCAATCCTGTGTTCCTCTAGAATATCAGTTACCCTTATATTCAATTTTTGGAAGTCCTCAATGTGCTCCACCACTGAACCCTTTTGTTTGTGATTTATCAATTGGCTAAAGAAGGTGTTACTTTTTGTATCCTCATAACATGCTATCATTTCCTCCATAACAATTGACCAAGTGACAATTTTTTTACGGGAGAAAAGCCATCGATACCATAGAAATGTATTTTGTTCTAAATGTAAAGTTGCAATGCATACCTTTTGTGTGATTTTCACATTATTGAGATCAAAATATTGCTCCATCTGTAGTATCCATGTTACGGGATCCTTGTCATCAAACATCCTCATATCCATCTTTTGAATATGGTGGTTCTTCCATCCAACATTAGAGTTTATGAAATTACAACTAACAGTTATTTTGTTCTCATCGTGGGTTTCCTCTACTCTTTTCGCCATTAGGAAGAGTTTCTTGTATCAAATTTTCCAAATTGTTCTTCATGTTTTCCATGTTGTCTTTCATTTTTTCATCGATCTTAGCTTCCATGTCATCCATCTTAGCTTCCATGCCATCCATCTTAGCTTCCATTCCCACTTCCATGCCATCAATATTAGCTTCCAAACCATTCATCTTAGCTTCCACGACTTTCTTCAAACCATCCATATTAATTTCCATGCCTTTCTTCAAAACTTCCATTTCATTTTTTGTTTCTCTTTGAGATAACGAAATTTGGTGCACTTGGTCTTGTAATTTTGATATCTCATGTTGTGTTTCTTTGTCCTCGTGAGTCACGGTAGAGCCTTCGGAAGGCTTAATGGGTGTTGAATTATTTTTAGTGGGAATTTTAGAACCCAATACTGATATCTATTCTTTAATATTCCCTTGGAATAAATTCAAACTAATTTTTTTTAAACGAGACTTATGTAATTCGAAAAAAAAATACACACATTTTTCTTGCTTTTGAGGAGCTTGATATTGAAACTGAAATATCTATGTGAGTTAGGATCTTCAATATCTGAAATTCAGCCCTGAAGTAGCCCTCTAAATTTTCTTTCGAATGCCACGGGTCTGACCTGATTTGGATTCTTCAAGAGAAAGTTATGCCCAATCTCCAATGATAACCTAATTATCGACTGGTTAAGTAGAGCGACCTTCTATGACTTGGCACATGTCATTGTTTCCTCCTTCATCTCTAAAATTGATTCAAATAAAATTGCAGTCCATGTACTTGTGTCAACTTTTTACAAAATCCAAATCCGATGCTCAGAGAGAGAGAGTTATTATGTTTTTCCCATGGTCACCTCTTTGAGATGAAATTCGGGAGCCTGAAACAATCCTAGCTTCCACAGATCATATCTTAGAAAATATTGTGAACCAAGATTTGAAACTTTTATAGGAGTTTCCTTAGGAGTTTAGCTTCACTCTATAAAAATTTCAGCTTCTAAATCCTCGTAGAAAAAACATTATAGTGAAATTTTCACAATGACCAGTTTAGGTTAAATTCAGAAGCCTACAAAATGCCCTAACTTCCACAAATCATATCTCTGACAATATTGCGAATGAAGCTCGGAAATTTTGTAAAATGTTTCTCAGGATTTCGGCTTTGCTCTCTAAATCTTTCAACTTCTGAACATTTGTAGAAACAAATTTATAGAGAAAATTCCACGATGACCTGTTTGGAGTAGCAAAACCCTAGAATCCAAAGCTCTTAGACCAAATGTTATGAAACCAGCTCTAGAAATATAAGAAAAGAGAGATCAACACCTTAGAAATCAGCTACTTCGAGTGGGAAACTTCCAATACATTGCATAAATGAACAATTCTTGGATGATACAAATGACCAAAACCTCCTTCTATATATAGGAGTCCTCGGGCCCACAATATAATCCTAGCCGACCTAACAATAACAATGTAAGGGCACAATAATAACAATATTGGGGTTACAGGGGTACAACAATAAAAATAAGGGAGTTACACTAATAACAATAAGGGAATAAATTAGTAATATAGGGACCTAACATGCAACTACAGCAAAAACATCTCCTGCACAATAAAACGAACTTACATAAATTTAGATCATAATTAACATGAAAATTTAACTTTAAAATTAACATGTGTACTTGATTTTATTATCTATTTCTAGATCTCTATCATTTGAAATCAATTGGAATGTTACCTTTTCTAACAATATTAGAAATTTGATCACCTTCAAATGATACTATAGTCTCCTCTAATTGCATTTCTTCAAAGTTTACAACGGACATTTTACCCTTTGTATTTAGTTATGTATGTTGTCAATAATTTACATACATTTTGTTTTCACAAACATCATTGGATTCTGTGTTGTCTATGCAAACATGATGAAAACAAGAATATTTTCTTTTATCAAATGAAAAGACATTTTGATACTGCTTTGTTTTAATTGAATGCAATTTTCGAGTCTCTTTTATTGTTTCAACGTCATTTCCAGTCGATCTATCTACATCTTGGACCCCAATATGCCAAAAAATCCTATATGGAAAATTCAAACAAGAATATAAATACATTATTCAAAATACAATCAAAGATAATCATTGTGATAAATAATGTTTAAAGTTAGAAATATAATAAAAATTAGATCAAGTATATTAAACATCTACATATATATATATGTGTGTGTGTGTGTGTGTGTGTGCATGTAGCTTCGTATTTCCCTTGACTAGTTATTCTCATGGCTTAGTGCAGCGATATACCATTGAACAACTTGTTCAACTGAGACAAGTTGGCTTGCAGAGTGGTCCATTTGATATCTTCGAAGTGCTCATTTTATACATGCCCCTACACCATCATGTTCTCCTTTTCCATGACTAGTCTCAAAGAAATTATAAAAATGTTTAAGGCGGATTTTCTTATGAAGATGACACTACCAAAAGAATGATTGTAAATATTTTAATTGACCTGCGCATCCATCTGACCATATCCAATTTTCATTGAATTTTATTTCACAACTTTTCGAGTCATAAATCTTTTCAAAACAATGTTGTACAAA
Source organism: Pinus albicaulis (assembly GCA_034641835.2). Taxonomy (NCBI): domain Eukaryota; kingdom Viridiplantae; phylum Streptophyta; class Pinopsida; order Pinales; family Pinaceae; genus Pinus; species Pinus albicaulis. The sequence goes on from CM076571.1 coordinate 781,442,731, forward strand.
ATATGTACCATGTGCACGATCATCGCTGATATAAAAGTGACATTCTTTAATAACATGTCGATTTTCACTGGTTCTTTGTATAGGATCAACATTTTTTTCAGCGTGTCTATATAGAATATGGAAAAGCATGGAGACTTGGTGAGAATGATAGTCTTCACTATGTATTTATTTTTATGCAACACATGTGTGATCCTCTGCAAAATCAACTATTGACAAAATGGTCCCTGGTGGAAAAAATTCATGGGATGTTTTGAATCACAAGTCCTACCATCGAGCTCTATGGGAATGTTTGGTGTATTTATAAATTTCTTCCTCAAACTTTCTCAAAAACTATATCAAAAAATTTCTTCTTCTTGTAAATCAATTATTTTAGTACTTGTAGTACTACTTGAACCAATCCATGTATGAATATATTCATATCTCTTCCATTTCACTTTTATGTTTGAAAATGTTTGATCATTTATATCATTATGATATTTTTTTCAAACAAAGTCAAATTTCCACAATCATCGCTTTTTTTAACACCAACACATTTCTTTTGGTAAAATAATTCACAGCTTTCTCTTACACATAAAATTTGAGATATTAAATCATAGATAGTGGAAGGAGGAGGTGAATATTTCCAAAAAAAATTACCAAAATTAAGAAATGTGTCATAATATAATTGAAATTCCACATGATAACGACAACAACAAGTGTTGCATACAATGATAGGTTTAACATACCATTGTTTTTTTTGCACAAAATCACCGATTGAGACAATAATTTCACGATTCTCTTTTATTAACTTTTTGAATAGCTCTATCTGAGTAGCATCCAAGATATGTTTTTCATGTTCTTCTGATTGATTTTGTGTTATTCTTCATTGCATCACGTCCCTTGTTTTTGGTGAAACACGTGAATTTTTCATCCATTATTCATATATTATTTTTTTAACATCTTCTCCAAGTCTATCATTGTATGGTTGCCTACAAATAACTGTCCAACAAGCTAGTTCATCATTTAAATCTATTTGCAATCAAAATTTCTGATTTTTGTGCAAATTTTTTCATGAGGTCCCTAATGCTTGTGCCATATATTTTACCAAACGATTCTCTTTAGTACTTGATGAAAACACTACCATTTTTATTGCTCTACATGCATCTAAATCACTTTTCTTTCTAGATCTTCCAATTGACTTTAGAGCACTATTTATATTTTGCATTAGATTTTCGTTCATTTTTTTTTTTTATCTTTTATCAATTTTTGAATACCCAATAAAGTCATAGCTTGCTTTAATTTCTTTGATGTTAAGATACTTTTAAAAATTTGGGCTTTAACTCCCACATTTTTATCTTTTAAGAACATATCAATGATGTGCTTAACATGATATCGTATAACATGGTCATATTTATTATCTCCATATGTGTTAGTGTCAACATTTTCCAACATCTCATCATCGATACTGATTTCATTTGTGCATATTAGAATTAAATGAACAAAATGAGTTTACATATTCAACAAATAATTAAATTAATAAATATGTATAATTTCAATAATACACATTCAACATATATATACATACCTGGTGATTCAATTTCTTCACTTGAATTTCTTTCAACATTTTCAACATCTTCAATCATTGGTTCAATATCTCTTTCACTTTATCTTTCAAAATTTTGTATCTCATCATCAATGTTTTGAGGAATATCTCTCTCTGTTTACATTGCAAAATATTTTTCAAATTAGTTCATCAAATAAAAATTAAGTTTCACAATACAAGTTAGTTACATTTTAAATATCATTTATAATATTTAAATTTACATACCTGATTTGACATCTACTTGAGGTTTATTTTCCCTTTCAATAATTGAGGATTATTCTCTCTTTTTTTTTGCGATATTCTCTCCCCTATTCTCTACGAGCCTCGGGGTTTCTTGTTCGATCATAATTTTTCTTGCAATTTCTTTGATTTCCCATGATAATTTAGTATGAAGCTAAAAAAATTTCCTTCAAAATTTTGTAAAAAAACACTCACTATCAAAACTTAGACAAAAACTCAATTTAAAAAAGCATCATAAAGGGTTTAGTTTAAAAAAAACTCACTTTAAATTTTTTTCACAAAATACATACTTCAACCCAAAACACTTACTTTAAAAATTCCGCCAAAAAAATTTATTTTAAAAATGAAGCTCATTTCCTTCCAAGTCCTGCAAAAAAATATCGCCTAAAAAATTACACAAAATGTCACTTTAAAAAATCATTATAAATTATTTACTTCAACCCAAAACACTTACTCTAAAAAATGGTCACTTTAAAAAATATCTCTGAAAACTCTCCTTTGAAAATTTAGCCCAAAAAACCTCTAAAAAAATGTCACTTTAAAAAATATCTCCAAAAAATGTCCTTTGAAAATTAAGCCCAAAAAACCTCTAAAAAAATGTCACTTTAAATAATACCTCCAAAAAATGTCCTTTGGAAATTAAGCCCAAAAAAATTCCTTTGCAAATTCAACCCAAATGAAGAAATGTGCAAAAATAATGTTTCAGTTTTCGGATATTTATATAGTTGCGAAATTTTTTTTATGGAGGGGCTTCATTGAGTTTTTCGGCCGACGTAATTTGCGAGCATAAGTTTGGCTGAACTTTTTTGTCGTTAAAACTAATGGGATGGAGTAGAAAAAAATTCGGCCAAACTATTACAAAAGTTTTATCAAACTAAAACATCTGCAACTACGCTACAACTCTGCTCTGAACACGTTTCTTCAGTTTTGGAAAGATTAAACTCCATCAAACTTTATGAATTAACTTTCGTAACCAAGACAATCATTTTCATAATTCAATCTACTTTCAGGAATATAAATTTAATGGAATTCCATAGATATTTACGAATTTTAATTAATTTTGGTAATAAAATGGGTGCAAACAATTTCTGAAGGGCATTATGATTCAGTGAAATCAAAATTTTCTATCTCCCAAAATAAACTGTAAAAAAAATTGAAATTTTTATGGTGCATTACATTGGTCCGTCATCTATAATGGGTTGTTTTTAGTTTTTTAGTTTATAACTAATACGTTGAGAAACTTTACATGGGCCAAAACATATTCAAAATATGAAGTTTTTTCATGTTGGTTCAGTTCAAAAAATTCTGTTAATTATGATATATATCATTTGGTTTCGTAAATAGAATGATATTGAAGTACACTCAATCTAGATTATTTTAACACATTTTTTTTCTCAAAAACACAAAGTTTTCAAAGAATACGGCAATGCTTCAACATGAATTTTTATGAATCCTTTTATTGTTAAAGAACACACACTCAAAGAATTGTTAAGTTGACATATCAAATTTGAATAAAAAAAATCCAAAAAATAAGTAATATAAAGCTAATAAAATTTCTCACAAGTTTTATTTTTATCGTAAAATGAAATTCTAAACAGAAAATTTGTTTTGACTTATAGAAATTTGAAGAACTTCCAAAATTGATATTTTTTTCTCAAAAAAGGGAAAAAAATGTAACCCAACTTCACATTAATATATAATATTTAACTATATATAATTATAACATAACATAACATATAGAACTATCACATAACATAACTCTATTTAACTATAACATCACATACCTATATATTATAGTGTTATATATATATATATATATATATATATATATATATATATATATATATATATATATATATATATATATATATTGTTTATAAAATAACATATTTCTATAATTATTTAACAGAACACGCGCGTGCACACACACACACACACACACATATACATCTAAGTTCATGTTTCAATTATGCATCATCGATTGATACATTAAATACATAATGAAAACTACATTTGGTAGAGTGAATAATTTTTTTTTACATTTTGAAACATTGTCTTCATGTGCTTGCACCTAGTACATGTCATGTTTCAAATTCAAACATTATAGGAACTTAAAGTCTTATTGGAGTATTTGGTTGGCATGAAATTTTATTAGTTTTTTAAACAAGTTTATTTCAATTTTTTACATATATATTTACATATTATGATCTATGAATAAAATTCATTTTTTAGTAATGATAAAAAGTGTGAAGGTGTATTTGATGACATATTTTGATTGTGTTTGCATGGAACTCTATACTTTGGTCGATAAGTTATCAATAAATGAACTCTAAAGTTTAGGACTTGAGGCTATATTATTCTCTTTGAGTTTGGAAATGGACTTTCTATCAACATTATTTCTAATTCAAAAAAAAATTCTTGCATTAGTTTATATGTATTATATGTAATAGTTTGGTCAACATTTTTTCTTGGATTAGTTTACATGTATTATATATAATATGCTAAGGCATATGATATGTGTGCCACAATTGTAGGCCATCAGAGTGTGAGGGGATTTGATATACATGGTTGGGCTCATGATAGATCACATAACCCACCCAGAGTGCATGTTCCACCGATAGATCCTCCCTTTGACGCCAGTCGAAGTGTCAGAGGTAGTGTTTCCATCTATGTTAACGATCACGCTACCTCCAATGGACCTTCTTCCCTTGTTTCAGGTACACCTCTTGCATTTTTAAATCCTCTTTAAATTTTATCTATTTATGTCTTGAAATTATCTTTAATTTTAAAATTTTCTTCAACTAATGTGTTTAAATTTAATGTATTTTTTATTATGCTTCTAGTTTGTTAATTACATATGTTAAATTATGTTTATGATTTGGATGTAGAAATTATATAATATATGCATGTATATATCCAGATTCTCCTGATCTAATAATATTTATCTTCTTGCTAAATACAAAATCCTTCCACTATTAATCTTTTGCGGAAATTTAAAACTCAATTTCAAACACATGATGCAATAAAAAAAATCGCACAAAACACAGTTGTTTAACGGGAAAGCCTGAAGCTAAAAACCCCAACTATTATATATTATGTATCGTGGAGATCATGTAACAATCTCATAGAAATATTAATACATCAAGCTCTCAGTACAATACAATCGTCACACACTATCATGAAGAAATCTGCAAATCCATGCATTGATTTCTTACCTCCTCATAGCCTGCCTCCACTACAATCCCTATTGAAGAAGACCCTTGAATGAATTCAAATTGGCCATGCCTTGACTGCGTAATCCTCATTGGCAACTCCAATGTGTGTCATATGCACTGAATGCATCACTATAGTCACAACAGATAGTCCATCTCACCCTTTAACCTATCTCTCCACCGGGTCTCCACTGGAACTGACATGCACTGTAGTTAACTGCTGTATTTTTTCAGTTGATTAGTGAGTTATTATTTGTGAATTAATTAACTAATTAATTCACTCAACTTTCACTAGTGTATCTTTCAGTTAAACTAGATACAACTAGCTCAACTCAGTTTAACTCCATTAACTGAGTTAAACTGAATAACAACTCCATGAACTACTCTTCCAACTTTGTCATAAAATTTCCACTTTAGTTCTAACTGAGTCCTCCATGCATGAGTCACCAACCACCCTAGGAATTTCATAATTCCTTCAGCCCACTGATGTGCCAGACCTGTTCACTGAAACAAAGTGCTTCAAGAGAATAAGTTGATATTTAGAGTCTGATTATTGTTAAGGGCTAATAATAATCAACATGCATCTATTTTTAGATCGTCGATTTATAAATATACTTTGCCCAATATTCTAAAAGTAGAACTTTGTCTATTTTTCACATTTTACCAACCATCTACAAATAGCATCCTCCAACTTATATAATATGCTCACCATGTCTAAAAATAGACATACACCTAAAAATAGCCTACGAGCCCCACTTAGTGAAGCTGCTTAATTTTCACTAAGCTCATCATCTTGTTGAATCTCAACACTCCCTCTCAACAAAATAAAGATTATCCTTCACCTCGATCCTGCCTATATGGTATTCAAATTTGCTCCTGTTGAGTGCCTTCATCAGAATATCTGCATCATGATCTTCGTAGATATCTTGAAACGACATCGACCTGCTTGCTGATGCTCGATATGATGATACTGGATATCAATATATTTAGATCTATCAAGAAACACAAGATTGTTGGCAATATGATGTTGAGTGTTGTCCTTGATGGCAACCCACTTGATGAAGATGATGGCAACCTACTTGATGAAGTTGTCCCTGATAGAATATGTCTTGATGAACTTGTTAAATGATGTAACTCTAATATATATACAATGAGTACAAAAGGTAATGATGGAAAGAATGTCAGTATGTGCTAGAACATGATGAAAAGAGTATGTCTCAAGGCATACGCGGATTTGTCTAGACAAAGTAGCGTATGCACGCGGGAAATAACGTGCCAAGTCGCGTATGGGCAAAAGCGCTCTAAATATGTAAAACCAGGGGTAACCACCATGGTATTGACCCATTGTATTGAGTAATGATTTGTCTATGTGACCCCGTCCAGGAATACCATCGAAAGTAATGTGGTTTTGGCTCATGGTATTGATAAAGGGTAAACCTACATAAGGAGAAGAGATTCATTGTGCAAATCTGTGCAAGATGTCTGAGCTTGAATGAATACTTCTCTCTGAAGTATATCTGAATGGAAAGGGTAACAGTTGAATGATAGATCTGAAAGCATGATGCACCTATGAAGAAATAATGAAGAAGGGAATCTAGATCTGAAATTTATGTGTATGGAATGATTAGATCTAAGATGAGGCGAACATCCGTCTGAAGTAAAGGGTAAAATCTGAGTGATGTATCTGTTCCGAAGAAATGCAATGACCTAAATGTCTGAAGAACTATACGCTAGTTCGCCGCAGAGGAAGCGCGTATATACGCGGGTTTGCTGAAGAGGAAGCACGTATTGGCAGTGAAATTAGTTCTGTAAAATGTGCAGAAGTATACGTGGATTTGTATGGACGAAGGCGCGTATATACGCAGGATCAGTGAAAGGAAAGCGCATATGAAAGCTAGGGTTTCCTGAAGGATGAAGTATGAAATATCTTATCTGTTCGGTTGTGTTACTGCTATCTGATCTATGTTGTCTGAATTGATAAGTATCCGTTTTGATGTATGATTGAGCTTAAATGTATGGAGTGGGTCCAGTCTGAAAATATGATGAAAAGTGGCCTGCAAGTTGTGCTCTAAAGAAAGCTTTTGGATCTAGTTTTAAAATTGATGAAATGTGGTCCATGGTGGTGCTGAGGGTTGTAGCCTTCAGTCAGGGGGTAGTAGCTCCCTTCCAAGTGAGGCTGGTAAACGAGAGCAGGGGGTCATAGCTCCCTTCCAGGAGAGGCTGGTAAACGAGAGCAGAGGGTCGATGCTCCCTTCCAGGAGAGGCTGGTAAACGAGCGCAGGTGGGTGCCTGCGTACTGGTATGAGTCTGCGCCAGTACATAAGTTGTAAGATTTTTTCTATATAATAAAATATTGAAGGCTGAGACAACGACAGCGGTGGTTTTCTCCCGACTTGGGTTTCCACCTAAAATCCTGGTGTTCATGTGTGTTGCTTATGTGTGATGACTTACTCTGTTCTTACTATACATGTTTACTATTTATTTAACATCGAATGAATTAATGATGGAATGATATAAGTGAATAATTAATGGCATAATCAGATCTTTGTGTATACGCGAGTTTTATGAAGGATATCCACGTGTATACGCTAGTTGGCTTCAACAAAGTAGCGTATGGGTTTTAGAGAGTGGAAAAGTAAAAGGATTTGAGTAATGCCTAAACACTGATTCACCCCCCCCCCCTCTCAGTATTTTTCCCAACAATTGGTATCAGAGGGGGTCCTTCTGCAGAAGCTTGATCGCTTGAAGGACATCTGTCGCAATGGGAAGTCATGAAGGAGTAATGTATATAAGGCCACCTCTATTCAATGGAGATAATCTGTTATTCTGGAAGATACGAACAAAAGCATATCTGCAAAGTCTTGGTGCAGAAGTATGGGCAATCGTGGAAGAAGGTTATCAGTATCCGGCAAGTATTCCAACTGATGCAGCAGAAAGGAATAAATATGAAGTCAATGCCAAAGCAGTCAATGTTTTACTAGGAAGCATGTCTTAACCAGAATTTGCTAAAGTGATGCAGCTGAATTCAGCAAAAGAAATATGGGACAAAATCATTCTAAGCTATGAAGGAGATAGAAAGGTAAAAAGTGCAAAACTCCAAACTCTCAGAATTGAATATGAAAATTTAAGGATGCATAGTGATGAGAGTATTGCCAGTTTCTTTTTACGTCTAGATGATATTGTAAATCGTATGAGAAGTTTGGGTGAAACCATAACCGATACTACTATGGTGGAAAAAGTCTTAAGATCTTTAACTTCAAAATTTGAGTCAAAAGTGTCAGCTATTGAAGAAAGGCAAGATCTGCAAACTCTTACTATTGTTAAACTACATGGTATTCTGACTGCTTATGAAATGAGACAAGGAGGTCCCTCTCAAATCAAAGAAGCTGCTTTTAAGGCGTGTGCAAAAGGAAAAGAAAAGGAAGTTGTCAAGGAATCAAGTTATATATCAGAAGAAGAAGAAGCAAACTTTGTGAGAAGACTCCAACCAGGTACTGGAAGATTCAAAGGTAAGCTTCCCTTCAAATTTTTTGACTTTGGAAGAGTGGGTCATTATGCTGCTAAATGTCCTTATAAAGAAAATCATGATAAAGGGAAACAATTTGAAAAGGGAAAGAGTTATTATGCAAATGAAGATAATGATGAAATGTCAAGTGAAGATGAAGAAGATTCTGACCAAGATCTGCTAGTGCGCATGGCAAAGAAGCAAAAGAAGAAGGCTACTCAAGGAAAGGAGATATCTCAGAAAACATGGGCAGCAGAAAATGAAGAAGATAAAACAGGTACTAATTGTTGTTCTTGTGATTCACCTTCTTGTGCATGTAATAGTGAAGACAGTGAAAGGAATGTTATGGATCTAGAAGAAGCTCTCAAGATTAAAGTTGAAGAACTACAAATATCATCTAATAAGCAAGAATCTATCTACAAAGAGATGATCTCTCAAATGAAAGGACAGATAGAAATACTGAATGGACAGGTAGACAAGTATCAAAGGTTGTACAATTATGGAAGCAATCGAAATAAAAGACTTGAAGTAGAAATCAACGATCTAAATGAAGATCTAGAAAAATCAAACAAAAGGAATGAAGTACTTGAAGCAGAAATCATCTCTCTGAAAGAAGATCTCGAAGCATCGAATAAGAAGAATGAAGAACCCCTATCATTTGAAAAGGAAGGACTTGAAGCAGAAATTATCTCTCTCAAAGAAGATCTGGAAAAATCAAATAAGAATAATGAAGAGCTGCTACAAACATGTGAAGAAAACAAAAATTGGTTGAAGGAAGAAATTCTAAATCTGAATGATCAAGTAGAAGAAGGAAAAAGGGTCGAAGAAAGTATGAAGAAGCAATTCCAAATATTGGAAGTTGAGGTAAACATTCTCAAAGGTAAATTAGAAGAAAAGGATAAACTTTTGAGGTTTCAAGATAGTACTAAGATTCTGGACAATATTCTTAGTAGTCAAAGGTCTCCCTCAATTAAGCTTGGTCTGGGTTTTCATGAAACGGTTAAAGGAGAATCTAGTCCACAAGGAAGTGCTAAAGATTCAAAGGATGTCAAAGAAAAACCTGAAGTAGTGAAAGAGACAAAAGGGCAACCGACAATTATGAATTCTCAAAGGAAATCTTTCACTCCTAACTATAGAAGTATCAATAATGTTAAATGCTTTAATTGTCCTAATTATGGGCATGTTGCAGCAAATTGTAGAAGCAGATCATTTGAGTCACAATCAAACAGATTCTATTCAGAAAGGTACTCTGGTTGCTTCAAGGGATATTGTTTTTCATGCAACAAGTATGGTCATAAAGTAGTTGATTGCAATAGAAGGAAGAACAGAGAAACACACTATGATCCTTATGCTTACTTCTCTGGTCATATAAGATGTTATGCTTGTAACAAGTATGGACATGTGGAAAAAGAATGTAGGATGAACAGATCTGAGAAATTAGATAATTTCCAGCACACAATTAGAAATTTCAAGCAAAGCTGGAAAAAGAAGGAGGACCGGTCAGAAACGTAGGGAATATTGACCCTACTGTAGTCATCAGCTTCTGAAGCTTACTTCTCTTAATGACTGCAGAAGTGATGTGAGATACATTATGGAGCTTAGTAATGTATCGTCATAGGGGGAGCAATGTATGATGATTCTCATAAGTTGTTTTGGTTATTCTGGTTATGTTTATTTCTGACAGATCATCTGATATGAAGAAGACAGGTATAGGTGGTACAACTTCATGGGGAGATGAAGGAATGTGAAGTTTTCAATGTTTCATTTTCCATACGCGGGTTTAGTGAACAAAATCCACGTATGCACGCGAGTTCCAGCAGACACAGTCGCGTATGCATTGATGATAAGAGAATTGGGATGACAGGTGAAGATCAGGAGCAAAGGTTCAGGGGGAGCATCAGTCTGACTGCTAATGATTGTATTGTTAGCATTATTCTGGTTATACTAATGATAATGACATGATACATGGTTTCTTATGATGATGTTTATGGATGAGCCTGGATTGCTATTTGATGAAGAATATATTTTGATGAGATGGAAGTCTTATGATTCAGAAATATGGACAGATCATGCAAAGATTGTTGTTGATGACTTGCTGCTGAAGGTGTTCAAGTTGCACAAGCTAAGGAGGAGCCTTGGTCATATGGAAAGGATTTTTGGATGCACATTTTCAGGGGGATCACTAGTCTTGCTGAGTATAATGAATTGTTGGCATTATGATGATTCTGAAATATGATCTCTCTCTTGAGGTATTTCTAGTATTGGTCATAAAAAGTCATACTTGTAATTCGATAAAAAGGTCTTGTTGAGACCCATGATGTAAAATTGTATTATTCAGTCATGTAAGGACTTGTCAAAATTTGTAAACCCACTTGGTTGGGTAGCTGATTCGAATTTGTAAACCCACTTGGTTCGGTAGTTGAGTTGAGATGTGTAAACCCACTTGGTTGGGTATTTGAGTCTCATATGTAAATCCACTTGGATGGATCTTTGATGTAAGTATGAGTCATTGGTGATAGGAAGGTCATAGAGTCATGTACTTCATTGAAAAATATGTTTGTAGGTTCAGCATGAACTCAGGGGGAGCATGGTAACTTCAGTGCACATCAGATCTATAGTGGTCTACATGAGGAGAAAAACCTTGTGTTGGTTTTTGATCCGCCCTTTGCCCTTGATGTCAAAGGGGGAGAGTGACATGGTGTTTGAATAAGGGGAAAGAATGTCATGGTATTTGAATAATGGTTATGCTTCATGTATCTATCTGTTTTGGTGATCAAACACCATCGTGGTTGCCATCAAGTCCAAAGGGGGATATTGTTGACAATATGATGCTGAGTGTTGTCCTTGATGGCAACCCACTTGATGAAGATGATGGCAACCTACTTGATGAAGTTGTCCCTGATGGAATATGTCTTGATGAACTTGTTAAATGATGTAAATCTAATATATATACAATGAGTAAAGAAGGTTATGATGGAAGGAATGTCAGTATGTGCTAGAACATGATGAAAAGAGTATGTCTCAAGGCATATGCGGATTTGTCTAGACAAAGTAGCGTATGCACGCGGGAAATAACGTGCCAAGTCGCGTATGGGCAAAAGCGCTCTAAATATGTAAAACCATGGGTAACCACCATGGTATTGACCCATTGTATTGAGTAATGATTCGTCTATGTGACCCCGTCCAGGAATACCATCGAAAGTAATGTGGTTTTGGCTCATGGTATTGATAAAGGGTAAACCTATATAAGGAGAAGAAATTCATTGTGCAAATGTGTGCAAGATGTTTGAGCTTGAATGAATACTTCTCTCTGAAGTATATATGAATGGAAAGGGTAACAGTTGAATGATAGATCTGAAAGCATGATGCACCTATGAAGAAATAATGAAGAAGGGAATCTAGATCTGAAATGTATGTGTATGGAATGATTAGATCTGAGATGAGGCGAACATCCGTTTGAAGTAAAGGGTAAAATCTCAGTGATGTATCTGTTCTGAGGAAATGAAATGACCTAAATGTCTGAAGAACTATACGCTAGTTCGCCACAGAGGAAGCGCGTATATACGTGGGTTTGTTGAAGAGGAAGTGCGTATGGGCAGTGAAATTAGTTCTGTAAAATGTGCAGAAGTATACGTGGATTTGTATGGACGAAGGCGCGTATATACACAGGATCAGTGAAAGGAAAGTGTGTATGAAAACTAGGGTTTCCTGAAGGATGAAGTATGAAATATCTGATCTGTTCTGTTGTGTTACTACTATCTGATCTGTGTTTTCTGAATTGATAAGTATCTTTTTTGATGTATGATTGAGCTTAAATGTATGGAGTGGGTCCAGTTTGAAAATATGATGAAAAGTGGCCTGCAAGTTGTGCTCTAAAGAAAGCTTTTGGATCCAGTTTGAAAATTGATGAAACGTGGTCCATGGTGGTGTTGAGGGTTGTAGCCTTCAGTCAGGGGGTAGTAGCTCCCTTCCAGGTGAGGCTGGTAAACGAGAGCAGGGGGTCGTAGCTCCCTTCCAGGAGAGGCTGGTAAACGAGAGCAGGGGGTTAGTGCTCCCTTCCAGGAGAGGCTGGTAAACGAGCACAGGTGGGTGCCTGCATACTGGTATGAGTCTGCGCCAGTACATAAGTTGTAAGATGTTTTCTCTATAATAAAATATTGAAGGCTGAGACAACGGCAGCGGTGGTTTTCTCCCGACTTGGGTTTCCACCTAAAATCCTGGTGTTCATGTGTGTTGCTTATGTGTGATGACTTACTCTATTCTTACTGTACATGTTTACTGTTTATTGAACATCTAATGAATGAATGATGGAATGATATAAGTGAAGAATTAATGACATAATCAGATCTCTGTGTATATGCGAGTTTTATGAAGGATATCCACGTGTATACGCTAGTTGGCTTCAGCAAAGTAGCATATGGGTTTTAGAGAGTGGAAAAGTAAAAGGATTTGAGTAATGCCTAAATACTAATTCACCCCCCCCCTCTCAGTATTTTTCCCAACAAAGATCAATCAAGATTTTAATGCAACTCTGATTATCACAAAGTATCACTATAGGATCTAAATGAGAACTGAACAAACCGTCCAGGATCTTCCTCATCCAGATAGCCTGACATGCAGCTTGAATTGCTACCATGTATTCTACTTCTGCTGAATTGAGTGCCACGAATCTTTGTTTCCTATTGTACCAAGAAACTTCTATAGATCCGATACTGAAAACCCCTCTGTTGTGGAGGTAAGTCCCCTCTGCGGACAAAGGCGATCCCACTAGCCCAGATTAGGTCTAGCAACAATCAAATCACGCAATGACGTTGGTTCCTAATTAAAAAAAAGACAAAGATCATGATAAGTAGCCTACCTCAAATCCCACACAGTTGTCGTCAGAGAAGAGATGACGCTTCTTGTCTCTCGCTTGACAGTTCACAATCCTTCCATTCACCATGTCCGAACACTTGTAGACATGCAGAGAAATGATGACATACAACATAATATCTAAAGCATGTAACTATATATCAGTAAGAGAAGATATAATTCGTTGCATTACATATGAGATTAGACACACAAATGGAACCAAAATCAGAGTTACTTATATTATAGATGACAAAAAGGGAGATTACAACCAAATTCTCTGACGCTATGATCTTCCTTCGGTAGGGTTTGCAGCAGAGCGTGTCTCAACAAAGATTGTGAGGAATCTGGACAAAGCTGTCTCTCTTACGGGTTTCTCCTTGGCTCTGACGGATCGCCTCTATCCACAGAGGGGATTTACCTAGACAACACCCTCCTGATGTGCTCTTTCTATCCATTGGGCTACCTACCCAATCTGCGTCCATGAAGCCATGTAGCTTCACCTCATCCGTCTATCTGTACCTTAAGCCATACTCAGATGTGCCCCTGAGATATCTCAAGACATTCTTGCCTGCCTTCCAAAAGAGCTTGGTAGGCTTAACCATTGCTTGTGAAATTTGGTTCACTGCATAGCATAGTCTGGTCTTTTATTAACTAAATACATGAGCAAACCCACCAACTGTCGATAAATAGTGGCATCCACTACCTCTTCTGATGTAGCATCCTCTTTCCTCCAATTTCTTGGAAGAGGAGTATCCATGGGCTTGTATTCCTCGATGTGAAACTTACCAAGTATCTCCTGAGCATACTTCCATTGAGACACAAATAATTCACCTTCTCGCTGCCATATTTCCAATCCAAGGAAATAATGAAGGAGGACCAGATCCTTCATCTCAAACTCCTTTGCAAGATCTGGCGTGCATGAGTGTATCAACTGCTCATCATCTATTAGTATTAAACCATCAACATAAAGAAAAATGATTAAAATCTTACCCTCCACCACAATTTGGTACAGGTTTGCATCCGCCTCACTCTTGGTGAAACCAAGTCCGGTGAAATGGTTGTCGATCTGAGTGTACCAAGCACGAGGTGCTTGTTTAAGCCCATATAGCACTATTTTGAGCCTGTACACATGCGACTCACTGCTGAATATTTTGAATCCTTCAGGCTAATCAATGTACACGTCTTCCTCAAGGATCCCATTAAGGAACACAGTCTTCACATCCATTTGATGAATGTTCCAACCCATCTGTGCTAAGAGAGAAAGGATGGTCCTTATGGAAGAATACCGTGCGACAGGTGCAAAGGTTTCTTCATAATCAATCCCCTCGACCTGTGAGAAGCCCCAAGCAAAAAATCTTGTCTTATACTTCTGGAAGCTCCCATCAGTAGCTTGCTTTACCTTGTAGATCCATCTTGATCCTACAATTGATTTATGCACCGACATTAGAACAATCTCCCAAGCACTGTTTCTGACAATGGAGTCATATTCCTCCACCATGGCATCTACCCATGTGGACTTCTACACTGCTTCTTTAAAATAAGATGGCTCTGTCATATCCACTTTCTCATAAGAGCCATGTATCCAGTAAATCAGTCAGGTGACTGTCCTTTTATGTGCTGTGATGTAGGGACTCCTAAATTTTGTGCCGCATCAAGCTTCAGTCTCTCAACTTCTGTGATACGCTTCCTGCTAGTTCTGATGTTTGGTTCTGCATAAGTGGAATCCTCCACTCCATGAATCTCCTCCTGTGGTTGATCCACATCTAGAGGCTCATCTTTCGGAACTGGAAATTCCTCCTCTAAATGCAAGTCTAGCTCCCTCTCTAGCATAGCTTGTGCAGCACCCACGATCATTATGTTCTTCCTCTCTACGACCCCATTCTATTGTGGGTTATGAAGCGCTATGAGTTCTCTTCGAATTACTTCTTTGCTACAGAAGTCTTTGAATTCATTCGAGATATATTCACCACCATTATCGCTCCGCAGAGCCTTCACTTTCCTCCTCAACTCCTTCTCCACCAATGCTTTAAAATCACAGAACTTTGAGTATGTTTTACTCTTCTTCTACATGAATAAGATCCAGCATCTACGAGAATAGTCATCAACAAAAATAACATAATACCTGTGTTTTGTTGTTGAATCAACCGAGAAAGGTCCACACACATTTGTGTGAATTCTCTCCAAGATCACCGAAGCATGATTCTCCTTCTCATGAAAGTTGGTCTTCACAAAATTACCCATAGTACATCCCTTCCACTGATCTGACTGTGCAAGAGTACCCTTGGGAAGTCCAGTAGAAATATGCTGCAAAATATTCAAGGCACCATGGTGAAGATGGCCCAATCTCCTGTGCCATAATTCGCCCTCATCTTGATTCACCACTTCTTCTACGTTGCCCATCATTCCAGCATAGCCATCTACCTCCAGCTTGTAGATATTCTTAACTCGAATACCTATCCTCTTTATTTGACCCATTGTTTTTTGTCGCTTGAAAGCTTTTTCATCACTGAAAACAACGTCATAACCTCCGTCCTCCAACATTGTGACTGAGACCAAGTTTTTCTTCAGACCTGGAACATGCATAACATCTCTCAACATAAATGGTTTACCTGAATCCCTCTCAAAGTTAATGGCTCCAATTCTGGTCACATTGTATCTAGCATCGTTGCCCATATCTATATGCATTTGGAGATCTTTCTCCTCCAGATCACTAAACAACTCCTTGTCTCCCGTCATGTGGAAGGAAGCACCAATATCAAGATACCACACCGATCCCATTGTGATTGTAACCAGGCATGCGATCAAAGAGAAATCAAGTTCAAATTGCGAGGCTAAGGCCTCTCCAGCTGTAGCTGCAGCAACCTTCTTTTTCTTATTTTTTTGTGGGCAGTTAGTGGCGAGATACCCATGTTCGTGACAGTGAAAACACTTCACCTTGGACAAATCCAACTTCTTTCCTTTAGCCTCAGATTTTGAGTGGAATTTCTTCCCCTTTCCTTTCCTTGCTTTGGCAGCCAAAGCACAATTTTCTTCATCTTCATTCTTCGATGAAGAGCCATCCCTGGTATTCTACCTTATCTCCTCTTGCACAAGATCCGACCAAAGTCACTCCCAATCCAGTAGTTTCTCCCGTCCATTGACAAAGTCCTGATAACTATGCCAACTCTTCGATAACCCAATGAGAGCCAAGTTCACCAAGTCATCATCCAAAACTGTAATCCCCACACTCCCCAGCTCATCCCTACATTGGACAAACTTTGTGAGATATTTTGGAATACTATCACCCTTCTCCATTTTTATTTTTCTGAGCTTATCTTTCAGCACCAACTTCCTATGGTCACTGCTGCTTTGGAAAATATCTGTTAAAGCCTTCCACATTGTAAATGGAGTGGATTTACCATGAAGGCTTGACACAATATGGTCTTTCACACCTTCCAACAGAATTCTTCTTTTCTTCTCTACCTTCTTTTTCCATGCGTCAAGTAATGTAGCATCGCTAGAAGTAGGCTTATGAACATCACTATCGATGAAATCCTTCAGTCCATTATCTTCAAGCATCACCTCCATCCTATCCTTATAGGATATGTAACTCGAGCTACCCTCAAGGGCATACTCCAATAGCAACCCATTGAAAGACATTTCAATGAATACTCAACAGTCGCACCGAGAAACTTCTACAGCAAATTCGAATTGTCCACCGGCACAAAACTCAGCAATTCTTCATAATTGCAATCTCCAGAATTAACACTGCTCTGATACCATGTAGAAATTATATAAAATATGCATGTATATATCCAAATTCTCCTGATCTAACAATATTATCTTCTTGCTAAATGCAGAATCCTTCCATTGTTAATCTTTTGTGGAAATCTAAAACTCAATTGCAAACACATGAAGCAATAAAAACAATCACACAAAACACAGTTGTTTAACGGGAAATCCTAAAGCTAAAAACCCCAAATATCATATATTATGTATCATGGAGATCATGTAACAATCTCAACAAAGCTTATTACATCAATCTCTCAGTACAATACAATCATCACACACTATCGTGAAAAAATCTGCAAATCCATGCACTGATTTCTTACCTCTTGATAGCCTGCCTCCACTGCACAATCCTTGCTGAAGAAGACCCCTGAATGAATTCGAATTGGCCTTCCCTTGACTGTGCAATCCTCATTGGAAACTCAAATGTGTGTCATATGCATTGAATGCATCACTATAGTCACAACAGATAGTCCATCTCACCCTTTCACCTATCTCTCCACTGGGTCTCCACTGGAATTGACATGCACTGTAGTTAACTGTTGTATTTGTTCGGTTGATTAGTGAGTTATTATTTGTGAATTAATTAACTAATTAATTCACTCAACTCTCACTAGTGTATCTTTCAGTTAAACTAGATACAACTAGCTCAATTGAATTTAACTCCATTAATAGAGTTAAACTGAATAACAACTCCGTGAACTACTCTTCAAACTCTATCATAACTTTGCCACTTCAGATCTAACTGAGTCTTCCATGCATGAGGCACCAACCACCCTAGGAATTGTGTAATTCCTTCAACCCACTGATGTGCCACACCTGTTCCCTGAAATAAAGTTCTCCAAGAGAATAAGTTGATATTTAGAGTTTGATTATTATTAAGGGATAATAATAATCGACATGCATATATTTTTAGATCGACGATCTATAAATATACTTCGCCCAATATTCTAAAAATAGAATTTCATCTATTTTTCACATTTGACCAACCATCTACAAATAGCATGCCACAACTTATAGAATATGCTCACCATGTCTAAAAATACACATACACCAAAAAATAGAATGCGGGCCCCACTTAGTGAAGGTGCTTAATTTTCACTAAGCTCGTCATCTTGTTGAATCTCAACATTGCAGACCCTCAACAAGGGGAAGCTTAGGATTAGAGCGCAACATTGATCCCTCCATGGGACGATTTTAGAACCCATATCACATTCCAGGATGTTATGTCCCAACATATGTGGATTAGAAGAGATCTGGATAACATCTCTGGAAATTCACCTACTAGGGGTAGTTTGTCTTTGATGATGGATAACATCAATAGTTGATCAAAATATATAGGAGCTCAAGCCCACATAGTTACCTCCTACAGTCCATATAGAGAATTAAGGGGCATGACGTTAGAGGCCCACATACTTGGAAGATGGTGAAAGAGGCCACCAATAACATTGATGTTCATGGGGATTTGTTTGACACCCCTCTGGATCATCCTGCTAGACATAAAGGTCTGATTCCATTGAAATATTTTATGAATTTTCATGCAACCGCTTTTGTGTATGATCAATTCATCATATCTTTGGGCTAGTTCGCTCACCATGAGCAGGTTGTTATTTATTTTTCCAAGCATATATATGCAGAGTTTGTGTTACATATGAGTTCGTATTAGACTGATACCTGATCTTATTACTATGCACCCGTCATGGGACATACATATGATCATGAGGCAGCTCGTAGAGACCTTGGGCATGTACCACAAGCTTCAAGAATCTTTCCACTACCATCTCAGAGCAAGGTATTACCAACAGAGCTAGAGGAGTCGTCACAACTTAGTGTTGATACTAGGGAGTCTGTTACAGATAGCATGCATAACTCATTGATGAGTGTGTAGGCAATCTTCCACATCAACTGACTAATGTCATATATGAATGTGCAAATTATTGATTTACCTGGACATTATTTTATTTTACGAATGTTTATTATTTAATTTTATGGATGTTCATGTGATATTTGTAATTTTTATTTATTTTCATATGGATAGTTTATTCATACATTCACTATATTGGTTTAGGGATTTTTATTAATATTGTTTATGAATGTTCATTAATTTTTGAATTTTATGTACCTATTAAAATTATTTCGTTAATTTAATTAATTTTCAATATACTATAAATTTATTACAAAATATAACAATTTTGATTTCTAGTTTCATAGACTAAGAAAATAAGTACAATCTTAAGTTATTATGCAAGTCACTTTGATACTTAGATAAGCTAAAATATATTATGTATCAATTTAATATTGAACATGGAAAGAGTTACAATCGTTCTTCATATTGGCTTGTAGAAAGTGTTTTTTTTAGTTAAATCAACATTAATGTTATTACAATTCAATTTAAAAAATAAATTATTTGAATTATAAAGGCATCCATATTATAATAAAAAATATACTATATGAAATTTTTTGTGACCCGCCCATATACCATTTCATGGAAAACTCTTTTAATCAATTAAAATTCAAATATCTTATTTCAAGGTTCAATTAAAAAACACAAATAGGAGTGAAATAAGTTTTATTCAATTTTAAAAGATGTCATGCAAAAAAAATATAGGTTTTATTAAGTATTATTTCCTTTGAGATTATCTACAAGAGATTAGTCATAACATGATATAAATCAATATTATTGAAATTTAATATATAGGTAAAAAAGTGAGAACATTTCTATAATTTTATATAATGCTATCGACTTTCCCAAATTTACTTAGTTATCCATGTATTTCAATCAATTACTTATGATTAAAATAATTTTTAGTCAATTTTAAAAATCTCAAATATGATTGAAATAAGTTCTATTCAATTTTAAAAGATGTGGAGATGTAAAACTCACAAATATAAGTTTTCTTCGATTTTATTTGATTTGAGGTTATCTACAAAATCTTAGTCATAATGCACGCTATCAATAATATTTTTTTGCTTACATTGAAATCAATGAACAATGTTAAAATAATTACTTTGAAATTAAAATGTACAACATACATCTAGTTACATCAAATCATAAATCGACATATTCACTGATACCATGATAAATCACCATTTACATTGAAATCAATTCATCTAATGAAAACAATTAAATAGGATTAGAAATCAACATATACACTAAAAGCAATGCATCTAATGCTACAAGTAATCAAATAGGATTAGAACAAACATCTACACTAAAATTAGTGCATCTAATTCAAAAAATGAAATAAAATTATAAATCAAGATATACAAAAAAATCAATGCATCTAATGCAAGAAATCAAATAGGATTACAAATCAACATTGAAACTGAAACCAATGTATCTTGTGAAAGAAATTTTATTCCCTTTCTCTACCCCCTCCATCTATATCGATATATCCCTCGATATCTCCTTCTTATATCCCTATCTCACTCCCCCAAATACACATGTTGTCTCTCTTCATATATATATATATATATATATATATATATATATATATATATATCCTCCTCCATCCCTCTATATCTCCTTCTTACTCTATATGTATCTATATCTAGCTATATCTCTCCTAATTTGTCTCTCTATATCAGCGCATAAACATAGACATTGTTTCTCTCTCTCTCTCTCTCTCTCTCTCTCTCTCTCTCTCCCCTTATATCTCTCTTCCCTCCTACTCTCCTCTCTCACTCTCTCTCCATATTCCTTGTGACTCCTTTTCTCTCTCTCTCCACATTTCTCTCTCTATATGTCTTTCATCTTACCTCCCTCTCTCCCCCCCCCCCTTTTCTCTCTCTCTCTCTCTCTCAAATCTGTTGAATATCTCCCTCCCTCTCTAATTATCTCTCCCCATTCTCTCCATTCTCCTTCTTTGTCTTTATATATCAGTCCCAAACATACACACTCTTTCTCCATCTATCCCTTTTCAATCCCTCTCTCTCTCTATATGTCTTTAAATTCTTCCCTGCATATCATTTCCTCCAATTCCTTCTCTCGAACTCCCTATCTTTCTCCTCCACTCTCTCCTCCTCTCCCTCTCTCCATATTTGTGTCCTCCTCTCTATCTCTTACCCTTCTCTCCTTCTCTCTCTCTCTCCTCTATATTTCAAAATTTTTAAATTATTTTACGATTAAAGTATTATGTTTAAATATATTTTTTATTTTAAAGTCATACAACAACTTAATTTTTTTATATAATACATATTTAAAAAATAATATTTCAAATGTGTGTTGTACATTCACCTAGAGAGAAAATGATAATTTTACATGGAAATATTATCTAAAATTTTTCAAAATATTAATGTTTCAGCTACATAGAGCGCTTCATGCCCTCCAATTGAAATTGTTTAAGTTTTATTTATTTAGGTAGCTTTAGGTTATGATTACTTCACGATTTTAAAAATATTATATATTTTATTATTGTAGATTTATAAAAAAAAATAGGATAAATAAAATTAACATATTAAGTAAACTTGTATGAATATTTTTGTATTAATGAATCTTTTTCTCACAACACCAAGGTATATCAACCACATTTATTAATGTGGTTTTTCTACAACCAAGTCCTAGAAGGCATTGGAATTCCTTGGGGATATTTCTAAAGATAGATCTACAAAGAATGGAAAAATGCATCTTCACTTTTGGATGCTAATGTGTGGAGATGGACTTAAGTAGAGGACTTCCAGATCCTGTCCACCTGACACACCAAGACTTCAAGTGGACACAATGGTTAGATTTTGAAAACACTTCCTTCAAGTCAAATCTACCATCAGATTGGGAACTTGCAGAATACATGCCCATAAGCAAAAAAGAGGACAAATAAAAGGTCACATAGGAAAAAATGGTGAAAATTACCAGATAAACATTCTTCTGATGAATAAGATAAAGAAATGGATGAGAGACAATAGAATCCAGAGGAACGTTATAAAAAGGGTTCCCAAAAGGAGGAATAAGAGAAACTGAAGGATCGGGAAAAAACAGACAAAGAATCCTAATGGCCTTAAGGAGATCTAGATTGATGGATCTCAACACGAGGAACAGAATAAAAATCAAGGTCCAGATGGAACAAAGAGATCTCATGTTTTTGAGATCTCAGACACAGATAAAGAAATGTCAACATTAGAAAAAAATGATGAGTTGGAAATTTTTATGGCTACCCTATCTCTTAGGGTATGACAAAATGTTAAGAGAAAAAAGCCAAAAAAAGAGAAAGCTAGTATCTATGGCTAAATGTTTATTATTTTTTATTTTAATTTTTGTAGCCTAGATACTCTGAGTGCTTAAATCACTTCCTCTTGGTCCTCAAGGACAATATATGAATGAACTTGTGCAGGTGCTTATGTAACTTTTTATTTTTTCTATAGAAAGTTGTAATTTTTCTTCGAATATATATATATATATATATATATATATATATATATATATATATATGTATGTATGTATGTATGTATGTATGTATGTATGTATGTATAACACATTTTATATTATATTAATCTAAAATTAACAAATTGAATAATAGTAACATTAAAATTTATTAATATTAGTATCATATTTCATAATTTAATTTAACAATAATAATAATATTTTTTTAATATTAATATTAAATTTAATAATGTTTCTACATGACATGATAATGAAAATTATAATAAACTTTGGAATATTAAAATGTGGTAAAAACATTTGTTGAAGGTGTTATACAGAATTTTCATGATTGCAGACAAAGGTGAATTCCCTAGATCTAGTGGCCCGATGTAGAATAACGAGAGACAAAATGATTCAATTTTCCCTTAAAGAAATTAGAGATTGGGAAATAATCCTTCTCGGAATATGAATCAAGCCTTCCTTTCCTCCTTTCTTGTAAGATCCAACTCTAGCTCCAAGTGCTATAATTAGAACCTAGACATACAACTAAAACAAGAAAAGGAACCACAATCCGTGTAGCATAATCTAAAATCTCTATTCAATGAATAAACATGGCATTGAAATACATGAGTGGAAACATAACACAAAAAATATAGGAAAATAAGATACTTTTTGTATTGACAAATATAGGAGAGAGTTAACAACCATAAATAATAATTTAATTTGTAGACGTATCCCTATGCTGACTTGTCCTTCCTTGTCACAAATCACACCTCACCATGAACTGTAATTCATGAATTTGACTACTCCTATAGGTTTAAAGAAAAAAATTGATGGCACTATCAATCTCTAAAACCCAACCCAAACCTTATGGGAGGTAGTAAATTTATAGGAGCGTGGTAGTTTTGAAATTCTTATCTAATTACCAATCTAGGCTTGAGATCGACTTAAGAGGGGAATATGAGCTCAGGCGATAAGAGATATTTTCTCCAAGATAGGATCATATAGGAATTCGAACCTTATATCCATGGTAAATAGTTAAAATTACCTTGGAATCTTCTGGAAGAGGAAGCTTCATATTTGTTTTTTTCCCAAATTTCTAGAATCAATGCACTTGGAGAAGGGAGAAACAAGTGATGAACACCATCAGATATTAGGTACGAAACATGCGTTGAATGCAAGTAGCTAAATAGAAAAGGTGTGATGGAGCTAAAAACAATTTTTTTGAGCTAATTGTCCAAGAAACTCAGACTTTTTGGAGAAGTGATGCTTGAGGCATTATGAAAAAGTGTTCGAGGATGTTGATTGATCTAGTTTTCCGACCTATTTAACATATGTGACAAAAAGGCATGTAATAGATTTCCCCCTAAAGTACAAAGTCAGAAGCAATGGCTAAGGATTGAAGTGCTTTACCTAGTGACAAGTCCAGATCAAGAAAAAATAGTTCAGATCATAATATTCTACAATATATTTTTCATCATGATATCACTGGTAAGGAAGGCATACCCATACTCATCACATAACCCATATTACACGTACAATTATAAAAAAAAAATATCTACTAATGGAAAGGCGTGGACCCATGCTTGGATGATTTTTTGTATGATCATAGCCATCATACCTTATGATTTTGTGTGAATCTTGAAACACATCCTTGATGGGTGAAATTAGATCTGAGGTCTTTTGTCTCGTTCACTCGATCGATTTATGTATGATTCTAACCATATGAATAAATGAGTTGAATTCAAACATGGTAGAAACCATGTGATTATCTTCCAATGATGTAAAAGCCATGAACATAGACGTAAGAAACCACCTACGATGTTAATGGATTTGAAGGTACTATAGTACAATCTATGTGGTTTGAATAGATGACTTGATGTCAAACATCACACAAAATATTCTGGTCGAAGGCCAATTATGAAGACTTGTTGCCAAAAGAGATGAAACTTTCCATTGATGTATGCAATATCATAGGTACTAAAGGGAATTTCCTAGTCAACTTTGTGGATAATGAGCTGATGTCAACAAGAAGCGACTTGTCGTAGGAGGGCCTTGATGTATCCGCCATCAACAACATGAAACAGGTATCAAGATTTGAGATGAAATAATGATGTAAAATTGGTTCAGGAATGACAGACATGAATTAAGGCTTAGGAGTATTGTAGCAAATAGTAACTTAATGACTTCTCTTGAACATATCGATGATATTTAATGGATTTAGTAGCATTGAACCAAAACTAAATGTGGGCGATTTTAATATGGTATGATGAACCAAAAAGGAAAGCATATTTCCCAACCCAGCAACCACAAATATGAAGTGGAAGAGTGTCATGTTCAGGTGTGACTCACTACCATTAATAGGTTAAGTACCTTGTTTTCCCAATTTTCCCATCCATTTCTGATGAGTACCTCTTTAATTTTGACAAGCATGAAGAGGATAACATATGCTTGATTTATAAGTTCATCAATTAGATGAATCTATTTGATTATTTTTAACAAACCCTGAGAAGGAGTGTTTTGGTCTCATCATGTTCAATGAGTTTTTCGTTGTTCAATGTTTTTATAAGTCCACTGAAGGTATAGCTCGACTCCTTTTCATGTTTAGAGGGTTTGAAAAATAGGTGAAAAAATAAAACTCCAAAGGTTTTTTTTCGTAAAATTGTCTCTTCAATCCAAAAAGGCAAGCAATGATACTCAAGAGAACCTCTTAGCCATGTTTGATTAAGGTATTGCTTTTATGTAAATAGTTTATCCCAGTTCAGAAAAGGGTTAAACTTACACTGGGTAGACGTATTTTCATATACTTTAATGACTTTGAAAAGACAAGTGCTCGGAAATATTTTCATGTTTAGGGAGTCTGAAAAGAGTTAAAAGAGGACTCCAAGGGGTTATTTTTTCATGATTTTTAGAGCCAAAAGAAGCGATAAAATTATTCTCCTTTGTCAAAATGAATTTTTTTCCATTCAAAAATGTCATTAAATCCTTCAAACAACTTTAATTCTTCTCAAAACACCATTAAAAGATTAAAAAGTACATGATACATGGTAAAATTAGGTATAATTTAGGTCAAAATAATAAAATATAATAAAATAATAATAAGAATGACCATAAATAGGAAAAAACTAATTTATTTTTACCATTTTCAATTTATATCTTTTTTGAGTGAGCTCTGAGTGTTTTTTTCTTCTAAAATTCAGTAGCTAATTACGACCAATCTGGTGGACCATTTTCAGTGTTGTCAGTTCCAGGTAGGAGATTTTACATTTCTCTTTCTTTTCACAGTTCCCATTTTTTATTTCATGTAAAAAAATTTGGGGTTTTAAGTGCCTTTAAGCTTTAATTTTTCACCCTAGCTCCATCGTACCCTGTCTATGTTGAAAGGGGTGTTGGGACAAATAAATTAACATGGGGGCGTGTGCTTCAGCACACCTCCCAAGGAAGGGAAGGAGTGTAACGGTTATTTGTACCCTTAAGCCAGGGTGCGTTGGGTGTGTTGGGGTTCCTATGTTTTGGTAGATTTGGAAATACCAAAAGATAAGATAACATCAAACCACTTTGGGGCCCTAGGATCTAGCCCTCCTGGACCCAGAGAGGGATCTCTCCAATAAAACAAAGAATGATATATCT
Organism: Pinus albicaulis; assembly: GCA_034641835.2. NCBI lineage: Eukaryota > Viridiplantae > Streptophyta > Pinopsida > Pinales > Pinaceae > Pinus > Pinus albicaulis. Next base: position 781,468,875 of record CM076571.1, read on the forward strand.
TTGAAGCTCAAATTGAGATATTAGGCTAGGTATGAAGCACAAAGGGGGGTTTTAAATGATTTGGTTGGTTGGTTTCTGGGATGGTCATGAGATCATAGACTGAGAAAATAATGGGAGGGAAGGAACAAAGCAACATGATATTTTGGCAATGAGGATAGGTCAAGAGAGTGCCATCCATTGGGCTATGGAGTCATGAAAGGTAATTACATGCAACAACTAGCCAACGCTTTCAGAGGGCAAGTCATCTACACTAAAGGATCTTTTAGATAGATGATGGAGTGGAACATTAAGGAAAGAAGATGAAAGAAGGAAAGATACCCAATTTCTATCTATAGATCAGGTCAGAGGTCATTTAACTCCAGACCTGCTTGGACATACTCAGAGGCAGCTCTCAAAGGAGGAAAAAGGGGCAGCTTGTGGTGGAGGGCGATTATTTTGGGACCGTTGATCTCAGGAGGAGATCAACGGCGGAGGTCGAAAGATGAAGTTAATAAAGGCTCCGATGAAGAAAAGTGATGGGGGAAGCGATGCAATATGAGCCGTTGATCTCGGATGAACAGACGGCTATGATTAGATCAGGGGATCACAATCGAGGGAGGGAGCGGGGTGACACACTAACACTTGCGATTACGATTGGAGTGATGGTGTGATTAAGTGCTGATCGTTGGATCGCGTAGGGGATCAACGGTGGAGATCAAATCAGTGGGGGAAACACGCAGGGAGCGATGATATCTGGGCCATCGGATCTTAATGAATGGACAGCCAGGATCAGATTGACTGACCACAATCACAAGGCGCAGAAGGAAGGTGCGATGCGACTGGCACGATGTGATGGAGCGCTAGCCGTCCGATCCGGGTAGAGATCGATGGTTCACCTTTAATCGGAGGGGCGGAATGGGAAGGGCGACGAGCGTGCAGCGATTAGCACTGGGCCGTTGGATCTACATCGGATGGATGGTTGAGATTAGATCAGAGGGTTCACAATCAGGGAGCACGGAGGAGGGAACGCGATGCTATGGTACGATGCGATCAGTGCCAAGCCGTCAGATCTATATGGATCGATGGTGGAGATCGTGACGCGGGGCTTTTAGACCGAATCAATCGCATCGGGAAATTTGTTTTAACAAAGAAATGCACTCGCCCGAAACTTTGTGATTGTGACTAGCACCCAGGGCTTAAGTGCTTGGTCCTGGGCGCAGGCATATGGGGAAGTGGTTTGAAGGGGGCTGGCCGAAAGGGGCTAAGCCCTATTATAAGGTGGAAAGTGGGTTCTGGCCCATTTTAATGCAATTTGAGGGTGGGAAAAGGTAACGATAGAGGGGAAAAGGGTGAATTAGACCAAACGAGGGGTATGGGTAGAATTTGAAGGGGTTAATGGGGGAGAAAGAGAGGAGTTAAAGGGAAGAAAGCAGAGGTTGAAAGGGAATGGAATAAGGGAAAAAGGAGGCATTTTGGGCATTTCTTCACAAACAGAGAGGCTTTAAAACCAGAAACAGCAGTGGGGATTTATCAAAGGACCAAAGCACAGGGAAGCTTCAAGGATGATGTGTTTTCAGGGGAAATGCATTCCTTGAAGGTTCAAAAACATTTTAGCCCCCTATTTTCCTGTCAAAAATTTTATGGGGGGCTAACAGTGGCTCCACGTGGGGATGGCTTCTTCTTGAATGAGTCAAGAATTCAGAAGATAAATCTTTGGTGTAGGCCAGATGCCTCCTACTTGAGCCACCCTTTTCTTTCTTGCATCAGCTGCCACAAATCCTGAAGACATTATATCAGCAGTAAGATTCTCCCAAACAACTACCTACCCATACTAATGTCCTAACATTTTTCTTCTGGGTGCATTTTGACTTGCAGACCCTTTACATCATCAATTTTTACAAGCAGGAAAATAAACCTATTCTACTTCTACCCTTATTACTCCATAAGACCAGATTATATTGTTGACCCCATAGTTCCTCTACCTAAACTACTATCTACTAGGATTAAACTATCTAGCAGATTTCTTCTCTACATTCTAAGACAGAAATTGAAAACAGTCAAGCCAGGATTAGACTATCTGACTTGCTGGACTTTGCAGAAATTAAAACAACTAACTACATGCTCACAGGCTGAGCTTTATTTCAGACTTCCTACCTACTCTACTCTAACCTGGAAATCTCTGATGATCTAGGTTATACAATAATGCTAGTGTAGCCAGTCAAGCAGTAATAAGAGAGGATATGAGCACTAGCTTCTTGTTAGAGATAACCACAGGGTGCTCTGCATGTGGTTCTTCAAAATTGAGGTCACCATCGGTGGTGACCACTCCTGATGAATCTGGCCCTGGTGAAGGATCAATGCTGGAAAATTTGAGCTAATCAGGGCCTCCATGTACTCTGCCATAGGATCAATAAACATATGATGTACACCTTATTTTCACAGGCCTTCCATGATTGGCAGGCTGTTTTCATCCTGGGCAGCTTTGATTTCTACATCTCCCACTGCATCTTCAAAGTGGCTCTTGAAAGCCTGATCACCTTCTTCTCGCACATCGAAAAGCAGTGGAATTTCTTCATTTTTAGGGGGTGGGAGAATTTCCAAAAATTCTCTGGGGTCTTTGAACTGATATGATCTTTCCTATGAGTTCAAAAGTTTGATCTCAGCTTCATATCTCTAAACCACCAAATCTAGAAAAATTTTCTTAAGAACAAGTTGAGTATCGAGTTTTGAGCTAAGAAGGAAAATATTTGGAAGGTCCCCCATTCAGTTTTTGCTAGTACACTTGCTACTCCATACTGAAACTCTGCCATGAGGCTTGGATGTATTTCTGCAAATTGTTCAGAGTCTTCCATTAGTGAAGTGACTGGATCTTTAGCATGGCTGATGTTGTTATGAAGGCTGGTCTCCCAGTGGAGTCTGTTAATCATTCAGGAACTGTGGAGTCGCCAGGTGGAGGATTTAAGATATTATTGTCCACCACAGTGATTTACCAAATCAAGGCTGATTGGTCTTTCCCCAACGAAGTCGCCATTATGTTGGGGTTCCTATGTTTTGGCAGATTTGGCAATACCAAAAGATAAGACAACATCAAACCACTTTGGGGCCCTAGGATCTAGCCCTCCTGGACCCAGAGAGGGATCTCTCCAATAAAACAAAGAATGATATATCTTTGAAGCTCAAATTGAGATATTAGGCTAGGTATGAAGCACAAAGGGGGGTTTTAAATGATTTGGTTGGTTTTTGGGATGGTCATGAGATCATAGACTGAGAAAATAATGGGAGGGAAGGAACAAAGCAGTAGGATGTTTTGGCAAAGAGGATAGGTCAAGAGAGTGCCATCCATTAGGCTATGGAGTCATGAAAGGTAATTACATGCAACAACTAGCCAAGGCTTTCAGAGGGCAAGTCATCTACACTAAAGGATATTTTAGATAGATGATGGAATGGAACATTAAGGAAAGAAGGTGAAAGAAGGAAAGATACCCAATTTCTGTCTATAGATTAGGTCAGAGTTCATTTAACTCTAGATCTGCTTGGACATACTTAGAGGCAGCTCTCAAAGGAGGGACAAAGGGGTAGCTTGTAGATCGGACCAGAGGTCATTTAACTCCAGATCGGCTTTAGCATACTCCAAGGGAAAACATAGATAAGTTTGATAGAGCCAGGGTCTATAGATCAGAGAAGGACTTTGAACCTTCAATGCTTTGACACCAGCAAGAGATCTTGGAAAGGCCAGCTGGTCACACAAGGATGCTAGTGGACAGGGCTAACTCTAATCCCCAGTGTTCCCAAATCTTCCAGCATAAACCTAACAAGAACAACTAAGCAGCAGAAAACATTAAAGGCAAGGAGAGAAGAGACATAGGGTACCTAACAAGGGTCAATCCTATGCCAGTTTTCTGATGCAAGCCAGCAGAAAATGAAACAATATGAAAATGTAATAAACAGTGTTAGAAAAACATCACCAATAGTAACAAACTAGGATCCTGTGAAATGTGCTTGATTAATTGATGCAAAACCAGTCACATACACTGAGCTCAATGGCTAATACGGTCCATACTTTCTCCTTCCAGCCTACTACATAAAAACTACTCTGCTACTCCCTCCCAAGACTGTTCTAACAGTCAAAATGAATCCCTCTAACAGCAATCAGCAACAATCGAACAACAACCCTTACAATACGTTCTCGGGAATTCTTATAGGAGAATAAGAATAACAGGGGTAGATACAAATTAAATGTGTTCATTAAGACAGAGTGGTGGAAGAGCCCGAGCCCACTCTTCTTAATAGCACCTGCATCGCTGTAAGTACTCTTGGTATGGCCTGGGAGTCTCTGTCAAGTCGATTTTGACCTCAGGTGTTTCGTGAAGTCCTTCTGGTGTTTGGTACTCTGAGCTACCTTCTAGAATTGGTGAACGGGGCGGAAAATCTGCAAGTTCTCCATGCTTCATAACTACTGTCTAACAGTCGTAGAAGCTTCTGTCAGTGAAATACATTTAAGGGCTTCAGGAGACATGGGGACTTCTGCAAGAAGGTGTCCTTTTGGTGAAACGGTGCTCTACTGATGTATAAACAAATATTTCTTGTTTCGTGTACACTTGGTCTTCAAACCACGCTTCTTCCTTTGAGCATGGGATTAGGCACTAAATATTCAAATAATAGGCTTAAATCCCTTGAATCTGCTTCTGTTGTTACTCTTGTTGCCTCTGTAATGATCTCTCTGTGCTTTGAATCGCAGTAACTGCGATTATGATAAACAGAGTGAAATATCACTCTGGTGAGAACCCTGCTCAATGAAACAAATCAATTATAAATTCTAGGGTAAGGGAAAAAGAATTGGCGTGGAAGCCTGGAGGAACGGTGGAAACAGTGAAAGAGTGGCGGAAGAAATGATTATTAGTGTAAAACACTAGGGTTTAGCCTTTGGCCAAAATACAAAGGGAAAAAGGCTAAAACATAGGAAATGGATTTGAAATGGTGGGACCCAGCCGTGGCGGAGGGCGATTAGTTTGGGACCATTGATCTTAGGAGGAGATCAACGGCGAAGGTCGAAAGATGAAGTTAATAAAGGCTCCGATGAAGAAAAGTGATTGGGGAAGTGATGCAATATGAGCCGTTGATCTCAGATGAATGGACGGCTATGATCAGATCGGGGGATCGCAATCGGGGGAGGCAGCAGGGTGACACATTAAAACTTGCGATTGCGATTGGAGCAATGGTGCGATTAAGCGCCGACCGTTGGATCGTGTAGGTGATCAACAGTGGAGATTAAATCGGTGGGGGGAAATAGGCAGGGAGCGATGAGATTTGGGCCATCGGATCTGAATGAATGGACAGCTAGGATCAGATCGGCTGACCGAAATCGCAAGGCACAGAAGGAAGGTGTGATGTGACTGGCGTGATGCAATGAAGTGCTAGCCATCCGATCCGGGTATAGATCAACGGTTCACCTTTAATCGGAGGGGCGGAATGGGAAGGGCGACGAGCGTGCAACAATTAGCGCCGGGCCATTAGATCTGCATCAGATGGACGGTTGAGATTAGATCGGAGGGTTCACAATCAGGGAGCATGGAGGAGGGAATGTGATGCAATGGTGCAATGCAATCAGTGTCAAGCCGTCGGATCTGTATGGATCGACGGTGGAGATCGCGGCGCGGGGCTTTCAGACCGAACTTCAATCACATCAGGTAATTTGTTTTAACAAAGAAATGTGCTCGCCCGAAACTTTGCGATTGTGACTAGCGCCCGGGGCTTAAGCGCTTGGTCCTGGGCGCAGGCATATGGGGAAGTGTTTTGAAGGGGGCTTTCCGAAAGGGGCTAAGCCCTATTATAAGGTGGAAAGTGGGTTCTGGCCCATTTTAATGCAATTTGAGGGTGGGAAAAGGTAACGACAGATGGGAAAAGGGTGAATTAGACCAAACAAGGGGTATGGGTAGAATTTTAAGGGGTTAATGGGGGAGAAAGAGAGGATTTAAAGGGAAGAAAATAGAGGTTTAAAGGGAATGGAATAAGGGAAAAAGGAGGCCTTTTGGGCATTTCTTCACAAACAGAGAGGCTTTAAAACCGGAAACAGCAGTGGGGATTTATCAAAGGACCAAAGCACAGGGAGGCTTCAAGGATGATGTGCTTTCAGGGGAAATGCATTCCTTGAAGGCTCAAAAACATTTTATCCCCCTATTTTCCTGTCAAAAAAATTATGGGGGGCTAACAGGGTGCATTTCAAAAAGGGGTTTTTTTATTTTTAACCCAAATTTCTCTCAAATGTTTTCAAGGGATTTGTTCTAAATTTTTTTCTCATTGTTTTACAAGTATCTACCAGAGAAAACATGGACTTTTAATAGAAATAAATATAATGTGATTCCCATGACATGGATGTTTCCAATGATCCAACAACGATGAGTGCTTTAAGAAATTGTGGGATTCTCAAGTTCTTTTGGCTTCCTGGCTGAGAGCCCAAATGGAATTATTGGAATATATAGTCAAGGCATGGGACATCATTAGGGGAATTTTTAGGTGTAAAATGAGCCTCTTAGGAAAAATGTACAGGAAAAATAAAATTTATAAGAGGCAATGTGATTCAAGATGATGATCTCAACCATGGGGGATGATTCACTATTTTTGGAGTAAAAAAGTAAAAATAATAAAAGATAATAAAATAATATAACTACTTTTTCTACTCGTATTTTCAACTTATCTCCCTAAGGTCTTACTCAAATTTTGAGTGGGAGTACTAGTTGGATGCAAAATCTAATTACTCATCCAAGGTGCACCCATGTTTCATACTTTCGATGGACCCTACTACACGAAAAATGAGAAATTCATGAAAAATGTGATTTGAATCACATTTCATGTAGCAAGGTCCATAGAAACGATGCAACATGGGTACACATTGGATGAGGAATCAAATCATGCATCAAATAGGTGTTTCCGCTCGAAATTTGAGTAAACCCATAGTGAGATAAGCTGAAAAAATAGTTTTTTTCTTTTAAGGTATGAACATTTCCATAGTCAGAGACATAATGTTGTTGAGAACTTCAGGAAACCCGTATATTTTGATTTAAGATCCCAACGTTTCTGGTGAACACTTCACCCATATTCATGAGGAAGAAGACTAGCATAAGATAGGAAGAGTCTAGGCCCAGAATATATAAATAAGTAAAAAATCTAGCTGTTAGAGATTTAAGGAAATTATGAAAAAGTCCAAGAGAAATATGATGTTAGAGTAAATAGGGAAAAATATAATCATGATATATTTAAGCAAATTATGAGATATTCCAAGAGAAATATGATGTTAGTTTAAATTCTAAATTAAAAATATTAAAATTAAGTTATTATCCATTAGAGATTTAAGGGAATAATTTGACTAGGTCCAAGAGATAAATGAAATTAAGAATTAATTTAATATAAAATAATTAAATAAATGAAATAGTTGTTAGAGAAATGGAAGGGGGGGGATGATAAAAATTTTGGTTAAAAATTTGTAAAATGTTCATAAAAGAAGGAATATAGAGGAATTTAAAAAGAGGGGGAGTGGCAGAAAGGAGGGATGGGGGGAATAACAGATTAGGAAGGGTTAGAATTGCGAATAAAGGAAAGGCACTTAGAATATAGGAAATGGACGGTGGGCTTCCAAGAATGACTTAATTGATAACCATCATGATGGTTAACTTTATTGGGATGCTTTTCAATTTTGAGGGCTTCCTGAATTACCCAGTTGGAATGAAAGGGGGAAACTACTAAGATTTTGGATTTTTCAAAACAAATAAGGTGTTTGGTAGAATGGGAATGTTTAGTAATGACATATTTTTAAATGTGGTTGTGGTTAGTTTCAGCCATGTTTTCTTTCAACCGGGTTTTAAAGGATCTCCTGGTTTGACCCATGTAAGACTTTCCATAGGAGTAGCGGATCTCATAGACTTCGAGACCTAACAGAGGGTCATTTTTATCCTTTTCGATCTGAAGAGTTGGCTGAGGGTTCTCCGGGGCTTGAAGAAGGTTTTAATGTTATTTTTAGAAAGGATTCTTGAAATATTACCAGTAACACCTTGATTAAAAGGAAGGGTTACCTTGGCAAAAGGAGGGGGGTTGGGAAGCTTTTTAGGATAGGGATGGATACAAGAATGGAATGCCTCCTATTCTTGTCTCCATCCATGTCCTAAAAACCTTCCCAACTCCCCTCCCTTGTCAAAGGTAACCCTTCCTTAAATTCAATGATTTTTCCATCCTTGTATCCATCCCCATCCTAAAAACCTTCCCAAATCCCCTCCCTTAGCCAAGGTAACCCTTCATTACATTCAAGGAGTTACAGATCATATTTCAAGAATCCTTTTTAAAAAGAAAACTAAAACCTTCTTGAAGCCCTGAAGAACCCTCAACGAACTCTTCAAATCATCCAAGGATAAAAATGACCCTATGTTAGGTCCTAGAGTCTATGACATCCCCTGCTTGTGTGGAAATTCTTACATAGGTCAAAGCAGGAGATCCTTTAAAACTGGGTTGAAAGAACACATGGCTGACACTAAATACAACCAAATTGCAAAATATACCATTATTTAGCACTCCCATTCTACCAAACACCTTATTTTTTTTGAAAAATCCAAAATCTTAGCATCTATCCCCTTTCATTACAACCAGGTCATTCGGGAAGCCCTTGAAATTGAAAACCATCCTAATATCTTTAACTATAATGATGGTTATCAATTAAGTCATTCCTGGAATCCCACCATCCATTTCCTATCATCTAAGTATCTTTCCTCTATTCCCAATTCTAACCCTTCCTAATCGGTTATTCTCCCCATCCCTCCTTTCTCCCCTCCTCCCCCCCCCACACCCCACACTTTTCAATTTCGATCGTTTTAAATTTCCCCCTTTTTATTTATTCATTAATGCATTATTTAAATAATCCATTAAATTAAAATTAAAAGGTAAAACTCAAATTTAATGCAATTATATTTATTTCATTCCGTGAATACCCCTATCATAATCCTCTTGAATAATATATTTATTTATTTTAATTTGTTTTTTACTTAATTTATTCATCTTTTTTACTTAGTTAAATTATCAATGCTCCCTTCCATTTCTCTAATGGCTAGTTCATTTATTTAATAATTTTATATTAAATTAATTCTTAATTTCAAATATCTCTTGGACTTATTCAAATTATTCCATTAAATCTCTAACGGCTAATAACCTAATTTTAATATTTTTAATTTTTAATTTAGCTAACATCATATTTCTCTTGGACTTTATCATAATTTCCATAAATATATAATAGCTAGATTTGTTCCTTATTTATATATTCCAGCCCTGCACTCTTCCTATATTATGTTAAGATTATTCCTCCTGAAGATGGGTGAAGTGTTCAACCGAAATTTTAGGCTCTTCAATCAAATTACACATGTTTCTAGAAGTTCTCAACAACATATTTTTTCTTTTTTTCCTCTAAAATTTGATGATGTAATATAATCTAATTTTATTATTTCCAATATTATTTTATAATTTCCTTAGGAGACCCGTTTTAGACCTCAAAATTCCCCTAATGTAAATAACAATGGTTTAGACTTGGTGCACATACCCTCAACATAGAGGTGGAGGGTATCTATTTTTTAACAAGTTTGTTGAGGAGGGGAGGTCCTATCTTGTTATTTGGCTCGAGAAGGTGCAGTGAGATTGTCAAATATTATGTTTCTACACACTGTAGGCCTCATTCCCATCTAAAAAAAGATGGAAAAATCAACATTAAGGATGTATTCTAAATGCCTCTCATGACAATCCTCTTTTTTATAGCTAGATTGGTTGGTAGTTCTACTTAGCATTTGGCTACCAGGACCCAAATGCGATACACATTAGAATGCATAGAAACAAATATTATCAATTGAAGTGAGGGGGTGTTAGAAAACTTCAAGGTGCAACTCAATAAAGTAAAGGTTATATGATTGAATAATTATGGATATGGATCGATCTTGATATCATTTTCCTTAAAGAGGATTCCACTACTATGTCTTGAACATATTGCGCTCGAGCTTCTGGACTAGGGTTCCACAGATAAGATGGTGGGGAGATCCAATGTGTCAACATGCAAGTCCATTTTCCATGAGTTTCACTCTTGTTTTCTTTTAATGGATATAGATGCAGTTCAACATTATCGATGACTACCCATATATCGGGGTGGAATTTTGAGCAGACCTAAAGCTCGTGTTACTTGAAGGGGCGAACTAGCTTGACATAAGTATAACAAAGTCATTTTGAGTGTTTTTTTATCTTATAGGTTTTACAATTTTATTTTTGTTTTTCATGTATCCAAGGCTAACTATTGATTTCATATTTCAATGTTGGACCTATTCGACTAGTGGGCTCATCCTATCTTAAGCGAAGTGAAGAGCCACTACTTGCACAGATTGAAGCACAAGTGGTTGTATGAGTAGAGGAGGAGATGCGGGATATCAACATAGTTGAGAATCTTGCAGAGTTCAAGCGTCATGTTGAGTGATTGACTCATAACATACCACAGCCTAGGGTCAATCAAATTTCTATGAGACTGCAACGTTACACCATTAGATTGCCAAACCGCATTAGTCAGTTATTGTGCAAGAATTCCTACGCAGTTGTTTGTAAAACACAATATGAGGGAATTTGTAAGTATGTCTATCCTTCTTCAAAATATACCTTATCATACACCTTAAGTTTGAAGAGATCATAAATGAGTAGATTAATATATTATTAACATTCTATTAATATTATATTAAACTCTTACTAATTCTATTTAAATGTTGTAATAATGTTATATAGTAATTTACTTTGATAACATATTACTGTCAACTAAATATTAATAATATATTAAATATTAAACATTTATATAATGATTGTATACTAAATATTGTATTATTAAACTAAGTTAATGTTGTAATTAATATATTTATGTAATAATTATGAATAATTAAATTAAACTAATAATTACTAACAAATTATTTGTTATATAAAACTACTAATTAAACAAATTATATATATATATATATAATTTTAATGCTTGTTTTGTAAAACCAACAACCCAAAAAAACAAAATAGGGCCATAAGAGATTAAACGAGATGAAACTGAAGTTTACATGATGTAGTTTCTAAGCCCCATATCCACTTAAACATCCATGACCATTCACGATAGGATGTGTCAATTCCTATTGTATGTGATACCTCTATGTTTCCATGTAAATATATTTTATTTTAGATTGAAATATTTTTAGTTGTGATTCCTAGAAAGCCATAATGAATCCAATGTGAAATAAAGTATGACTTAGATGTAATAAATAAATTTTATGAATTGAAAAAAAACTAAAGATTATTTGGGAAATAAATACTTGAGTTAAAGTGATTATTTCCCAGATCAGGAAAGCAATGTGGATGGATAAGATCAAGATAAACTTCCCTAAAATAACACATAAAAATACTTAAGATTTACTTAATGATATTTAATATGATTGGATAGAAAACTCTAATAAATCACTCAGTGTAGAAAAAACACCAAGTAAGGGTGAATAAAGGATCGCAGAAAAAAATGGTGGGCTTTAATGAAAAAGGAGAGACACCTTTTTCAAAATATAGGAAAAATCTCGACTAGGGACGTAAAGCATAAAAATACCTTGTCTAGAATCATGAGAGGTTGTTGATTTTGGACGGAAATAAATCTCATCTCAGGGGGAACTGGAGGCTTCAAATCAAAGTTGGGAGGAAATTTTTTTCTCAAGTGAATTTTTCCGATAGTGATCGGTCAAATATTTTCCTTTACTACTAAACTTTAAATTATGGTGCGTATGAAATATGTGGATTAAATAAAAGTTCTTGAATTTTTTTGGATACTGTTATATTATATTTTGCGCATACGTAGTTAAACGGATTTATGAAATAGATAAAACGATAATAAAAGAATGAGTGAATGCAATACAAAAATTGGTGTTAGTGTGATTCTCTTTATATACGTTAATTGATCCCTACACTTTATACATTTATATCTAGGATGAGAAATGATGGAATTCATAGTTTCAAGGGAAATGATTATGCATATTTAAATTTTGTTAAATCCATACCTAATAATATATATATATACAGTAACCACTATATGATATATGCATTTACTCGTTTTTTAGAAATTTACTATGCATGTTCGTAGATTATGGCCATTGAGATAAAATAAGTCCCATGAAAAGGACACGTATACTATGAATTTTGGAAGTTTGGTAGGGCATTGGTATTAATATGCATGGAAATTACAAGATAATAGACTTATTGTATAGAAACCTAAGGTTGAATGAGTCCATATGGAATATAGCAAAGGAAGTTGACATGTAAATCTCACTTTCGCAATCTCTTTTATGAGACTGTATATTTGGCTTAACAGTCACTTTTATGAGAATGTATATTCAGCTAATGACAATATACTAGGTTTTCTGAGACCAAACCAGGTATATATCTCCTTATTTCCAAAGTTAGAAGAGTATATTTCCAAGAGAAGAGAAGGGAGTTTCCAAATGGTAACTCTCAGTTAGTTGAAATAACATGGCAACCATGCATGTCTGTGATCTAAACAAAAAAAGGGATTCTGTAAATTTCCAAGACAGTCTGATCATTATTCAAAATCAATTTGTGCTCTAGGGTAACCTAGAATTTTAAATCAAAAAATTTCTTCTAAAGTTAATTGTGAAATTGTTGTGTGAGTATAACCAGAAATTCTCCACTAACACGATGTAGTTTCAGAAATTACATTATGTGTGGTAACTTGTGAGTAGGAGGAATCCTAGAATAATAATAATTGCAAACTACTTTGACTGACAACAATTTGAACGATAGGAAACAAAAATGATAGATTCAAACAACATTTTCATTATTATTAAGTGATAGCTACTTCCCAAAAACAAGGATGAAATGAATCTAGTGATATTATAGAGAAATTCATGATCTAATAAACAAAACATAAGAAAATATATAACAGTGGTAGTTTCAAATCTCTTCTATCATTGTAGAAGTATATATTGAAATTCTTGAGCGACAAGGAAAATTGTCAAATTATCTAAGTATTGACTTTTTCAGTTGAAGAGGATACACAAACCCATGTTGTTAGAGTCGGTCTTGACAGTCCTCCGTCAGAGATAATTTCACTTTTTGCATTTCATTTTTAGGTGTCTCACTCGATTCACTCAATTGCATTTCGGTAGGGAGCATTGATTATCTCAAGAAAAGGCCTTGTTGTTTATTTTCCCCATGTCATGTACCTGCTGGTGTGTGTCCAACCATTAAAATTCATCAAAGTGGATTTCACGCCATTGACATGTTATAGATGGTGTATTGGTCAAAAATATTATTTCGGCTTCTAGGTATAGGGTTTAATGTCAGCAGGTCAGAGGGAGGATCAGAATCAGTTTCCATTGCAAAATCCCATTGTCAATAATACCTGAAAACGATTCTTCTTCAAAACTCTGTTTTGAAGAAGAAATCATTAAATTTGTTTTCAAATATGTAATTATTCAAAGTTTTTAGGTTGAAAATGTTCACATGCAGCCTCTCCTGGTCCTTTTCCGAAGCCCACCGCCAATCATCCCTGCAAGCAGACAAAGAGTTTCATCATTCGAAAAAATCAAAAAGGAAAAATTGTAAAACAGAGTTTGTATCAAAGTTGTCAAAGTGTCAAGTTCTGCAACGTAAACAGTGGGTTTTGGAGGAAGAAAAAGTGAAAGCCATCACTTGCAAGATATTTCTCAAAGTCCTATAAACCATTTTCATCAGGAAACATTCATAATTCTTCATAGCAAAGTCGAAATTTGAGGTTGAAGAGCAAACTGGCATTTTAGAGACCATGACTGTGTGTTATCATTTGGGCGCGGTGCATACAAAGGAGGCACGGCGCACATGGCGCGCGCGGTGCATTGGGCGTTCCTCCGCAATGTAGAAATGCACTGGCGCGGCGCACTCACCAGGTGCGGCGCACTGGGAGTGCGCGCGGCACACCGAGCCGGAACATCACAAAACTTTGCCACCACTTTCTAAATTTCGAATTTGAATCGCTCCGGTCCCACCATATATTTTTTCGCCTTTCTCATTTAAATGCATACATTTTATTAAAGGAAAAGTCTTCGTTCAAAGGCATTTTTATGAAAAAATGGTTTTGGTTCAAATGGAAAAGATAACGTGGCAGTTAAAGACCAAATTGAAACGAAGATATATACAAACTGCAGAGAAATCAGATTCGATGGCCTATTTTTGGTTTTAGTCATGATTCAAGGATTTTCACGCTACAATTTGCGCCTTATCGTTGGTCATCAGAAATGTTCAGCTGGAATAATGTAACGCTGCTTCAGAATAGATGATTCGCTCTCTACTTTTGTTTGTTAATAGTGATTAAACATCGCCCTATTTTCATCAGTTTATTATCACACCTCTGAGCTTATTTACTATTGTAAATCCTTTGTAAAAGGGGGAGTTATGGGAAACGTGTAGAGGAATAACAGAGAGATTCACTGTACAGTTTTGACAGAGATTTAATGAAAAGATACAGCTCTTGTTCATGAGATTCATGTGGTACAATGTTTGGCATATGTTTCTTCTCTGTTTCATATGTTTCTCGTTATGTTTACTGTTCATTTCATAATCATTTCTAGATGAATGCTTTTAAGTGAGAAAGGTAGAATCCATGTTAATTGCTCTGCCTTGAAAAAGCGTTCATTTTCTATGCATCTTCTTCTGTCTGAGAAGGATTCATTATATACGCCCTTTTCGGCCTCTCAGCTGTCTTTCACCCCATATAATTTCAATTCGAATGCTAAACCTATTGCCTATCTTGCCTCATGAGATAATCTATGTCTTTGATTTAAATTCTCTGCTCATGTTGTTCCTTGGTCCCATACAGCCCAGAAAACCCACTCATTCATTAAATATTTCTTTCCTATTTATTTACTAGCCTAAAATCAGTATCCATTTTGAGTCATCTCAGGCCCATTGGACATCTTTTGCCAAGATAGACTCGGAGAGAGCCCTCTCCTGTCCTCTTAGGGCTAGCTACGAGGCTGAGCTTGGTTTGATGTTGTCCTTCTTTTGCCTTATTTCAGCCTGAGGTGGATCTAGGCACTAACATAGTGGCGACCATACTGGGGATGATGGTTTGCTTGAATGTAACACTCGACTTGTAGATTGTCTTGCCCCAGTACCTATAATCAAGTTTAGATCTGATGGTTGATGGTGGAAAATGATCAGACAACGCAAGGCTGAAAACATTCACCTGGCAACTTCATTCACTGAAAAATCCAGCAATCAATGCTTCATGATGACTTCACTGCTGATGGACCAGATTGCAAGAAGATACGCTCCCATGAGCCAAGATCACATCCCAGGTTTTCCAAATAAGATGCCCAAGGTAGATTGGCTTTAGAATTTGCCTATGTTCATAAATGTGGAAGGTAATGACGTTGCTCTTCATCTGGTGAAATTTCACATCCATGTGCATAAATTAAAAATCAATTTTCCTGAAGACTGTTTGATGAAAATGTTTATGGCTACTCTGCAAGATGAAGCCCGATCCTGGTATGAAAGTTTGCCGCCTGCTTCTATTTATTGTCTAAAATATTTTCACACAACATTCTTTGAAAAGTATAAAGAAACATATCCATCCTTGAGTTTAGTTCAGGACTGTTGTAGCCATGTTCATTGTTTTATTGAATATCTTAAGAATTTTTATGGATATGATGACTTCATGGATGAAGAAATCATGGAAACATTGTATGAAAACCCATTTCAGCAGCACGCAGAAAACTTAGAGGATACTTATGAAGATCAGCAGGTTGAAGATTGCCATATGGCTGAAAATGATGAAAGGGAGAATGTCATTTCAGATCTGCCCACAGAAGAAGACAACATGCAGGGAAGTCAAGTTTCAATTGCAGATTGTGGTAATGTCAAGTCAGATGTTTCAGATCCAGATTCAGATCGTAATGACCAAGCATACCTTGTGCTGAATCCTAAAAAGGAGAGTTTTGCTGTTGAGATCATAGACAGAGTTTTTGATCCAAATGTTCTCATGTCATCAGAACAAAGCCTTCATGAGGAGGTAATCCAGTCAGTTCATGAAAAATAGAATGAGATCTTTGTGCAAGTAAGTGATAAATCTTCTTTCAATAACTCAGTGATAAATGATAGTTTGATTTCGATGTCATATGAAGATAATTACTGTTTGAGCAGAAGAAAACAAAAAGCATTGTATCCTTTGTCTGAAGATGAGATAGATCAACTCTTGAAAGGTCATGTTACAGCCCAAGCTAAAGCAGATTTGCAGTGCACACATAGTCAAGAAAGTGTTGGTGAAAATTCTTCCTCTTTTGAAAATGATGACGGTCTTGTAATCAGTTTTATAGATCAGCGAACAGATAATATTTTCTTTCATGAAGATGATAAGGCTGTCATTTTTTATAATCTTGAGGATTTTTTTCTGTTTAACAATGACCTAGACCATGAAGTTGAGGAATATAAGCTTGAGAGAGACACTATGCCAGAATTTATCTTGGTCAAGGAACCTACAGCTATCACTCAGATGGCAGAAGCACATACTTCTCTGTGCATTCCTATCACTCGGAAATCAATTGTCCTTTTAGATCAGAATGGAGGTAGTACTTGTATTTTTGCAGCTGGATATCCAGATAAGCCAGTGCTTCAGGATTTTCAAGATCCCTTCAGCATTCTTCTGCAAGCATTAGAAAAGATCAATATCGCCTGGTTCATTATCATAAGTTTTGGTTTCAGTGGTTATTTTGAGTTGCCTATAGGTTCATCGTTCCGCCTACTCGAGAAGAGTAAGAGCAGAAATTTGGTATGTAGCCATCTGCTGGATTGGTTACATTGGAAGGCACACTACACTTGATTGTACATATTTCATCAATATGCAGGTGGTTTTCATCATGATTTCAAATCTTGGTGGACTACTGCCTTTGTTCAAAAAGCTTTTTACATTCTTGTCTTAAGTCAGTCATGAGTCATTTGTGTTTGGTCTGTTGAGTCAAGTCTTTCAGTAATTTTAGTTTCGAAGTGAGTCATCAGTCTTTTGTCAAAATAATGGATTCCATAACCCAATGGAAAAAGGCACTGGCCTTCTCTCCCAAAGATCTGTCGTTCTTGGCACCTCTAGGGAGCTACCATCCCCATTGGAGCCAATGTTAGAGTCGGTCTTGACAGTCCTCCGTCAGAGATCATTTCACTTTTTGCATTTCATTTTTAGGTGTCTCGCTCGATTCACTCAATTGCATTTTGCTAGGGAGCATTGATTATCTCAAGAAAAGGCCTTGTTGTTTATTTTCCTCATGTCATGTACCTACTGGTGTGTGTCCGACCATTAAAGTTCATCAAAGTGGATTTCATGTCATTGACATGTTATAGATGGTGTATTGGTCAAAAAGAGTCTTTCGGCTTCTAGGTCTAGGGTTTAATGTCAGCAGGTCAGAGGGAGGATCAGAATCAGTTTCCATTGCAAAATCCCATTGTCAATAATACCTGAAAACGATTCTTCTTCAAAACTCTATTTTGAAGAAGAAATCATTAAATTTGTTTTCAAATATGTAATTATTCAAAGTTTTTAGGTTGAAAATGTTCACATGCAGCCTCTCCTGGTCCTTTACCGAAGCCCACCTCCAATCATCCCTGCAAGCAGACAAAGAGTTTCATCATTCGAAAAAATCAAAAAGGAAAAATTGTAAAACAGAGTTTGTATCAAAGTTGCCAAAGTGTCAAGTTCTGCAATGTAAACAGTGGGTTTTGGAGGAAGAAAAAGTGAAAGCCATCACTTGCAAGATATTGCTCAAAGTCCTATAAACCATTCTCATCAGGAAACATTCATAATTCTTCATAGCAAAGTCGAAATTTGAGGTTGAAGAGCAAACTGGCATTTTAGAGGCCATGACTGTGTGTTATCATTTGGGCGCGGCGCATACAAAGGAGGCGCGGCGCACTGGGCGTTCCTCCGCAGTGTATAAATGCACTGGCACGGCGCACTCACCAGGCGTGGCGCACTGGGCGTTCCTCCGCAGTGTAGAAATGCACTGGCGCGGTGCACTCGCCAGGCGCGATGCACTGGGAGTGCGCGCGGCGCACAGAGCCGGAACATCACAAAACTTTGCCACCACTTTGTAAATTTCGAATTTGAATTGCTCCGGTCCCACCATATATTTTTTCGCCTTTCTCATTTAACTGCATACATTTTATTAAAGGAAAAGTCTTCGTTCAAAGGAATTTTTATTAAAAAATGGTTTTGGTTCAAATGGCAAAGATAACGTGGCAGTTAAAGACCAAATTGAAACAAAGATATATACAAACTGCAGAGAAATCGGATTTGATGGCCTATTTTTGGTTTTAGTCACGATTCAAGGAGTTTCATGCTACAATTTGCACCTTATCATTGGTCATCAGAAATGTTCAGCTGGAATAATGTAACACTGCTTCAAAACAGATGATTCGCTCTTTGCTTTTGTTTGTTAATAGTGATTAAACAACACCCTATTTTCATCAGTTTGTTATCACACCTTTGAGATTATTTATTATTGTAAATCCTTTGTAAAAGGGGGAGTTATGGGAAACGTGTAGAGGAATAACAGAGAGCTTCACTGTACAGTTTTGACAGAGATTTAATGAAAAGATACAGCTCTTGTTCATGAGATTCATGTGGTACAATGTTTGGCATATGTTTCTTCTCTGTTTCATATGTTTCTCGTTATGTTTACTGTTCATTTCATAATCATTTCTAGATGAATGCTTTTAAGTGAGAAAGGTAGAATCCATGTTAATTTCTCTGCCTTGAAAAAGCGTTCATTTTCTATGCATCTTCTTCTGTCTGAGAAGGATTCATTATATATGCCCTTTTCAACCTCTCAGTTGTATTTCACCCCATATAATTTCAATTCGAATGCTAAACCTATTGCCTATCTTGCCTCATGAGATAATCTGTGTCTTTGATTTAACTTCTCTGCTCATGTTGTTCCTTGGTCCCATATAGCCCAGAAAACCCAGTCATTCATTAAATATTTCTTTCCCATTTATTTACTAGCCTAAAATCAGTATCCATTTTGAGTCATCTCAGGCCCATTGGACATCTTTTGCCAAGATAGACTCAGAGAGAGCCCTCTCTTGTCCTCGTAGGGCTAGCTACGAGGCTGAGCTTGGTTTGATGTTGTCCTTCTTCTACCTTATTTCAGCCTGAGGTGGATCTAGGCACTAACACATGCCATATGTAATGCACAATATATATATTAAATTTACTAAATGATTGAGAGGAAAACATAAACAAATTTATTAAATGATTGAGATATATGAAGGGTTCATTACTTTGTTGTAGACATAAACCCCAATTTGTATTATATATATAAACCGCATTTTCATTAAAAACATCAGCGAAATAACAACCGTTTATAATGAACAAAGCATCATTTAATACATAAAACAAAAATTGTACATAGGAAATAGATATGGACCCAAAATGGTAATATTTCGTGATAAAATAAATAAATAAAAATACTGCAAAGAAAATCAACTGGATTGTGGTGCATGTCGGGTACATTGAAGGAAGTCAATCAATGGATGAGAGTTCCATGAGGACCCACTAGGTGAGATGAAAGTCGTATTAGGAACATAAGAACTTGATCATGATATTGTAAGAGAAAAACTAGAGGAAATCCACATACATGTAAAAGCCAGATAGGGTGAAGAATGAGCGAGTCAGTACAATGTGAGAAATAATTGATAGAATAACAAAGAAACAGGTGTAAAAAGTAAATTAACTGGCATTATACGCTTATGTACTCTTCCCTGCACCAAAGGTTTCAGAAATATTATTCAGTAAACAAATACAACTTCTTTTGTTTAACGAAAGGAAAAGGAACAAAAGAAAAAAAACAAATGGTAGGACAAAGCATACGGTGGCACAACTAGAGCTCTATCTATTTAAAATTTAAGAGAATCATATACTTTAGTAATTAAATAAAAAAACCAAATGCTTATTCATTAGTCAAGGGGGATCAAGGAGACATTCAACCAAACCTTATTATGAACCAGGTAGAAGCCTTCTTCTTGTCGGTGCTTGGACGAAATCCCATGTTGTGGGAAGAAAAAACAAATATATATATGCTTAAAAACCTCAGGAAAATAACTCATTCTCCAGTTGTGATAAAAATGGATAAATTGGGTCATTTCTAGTTTTGTAAGTACCTAAAGACCCACTAGAGAAAGTGTAAAGTCTGGAGAAAGTCATTGCACATGAATTTTACCCGTGAAAACTTCCATAGAGAGCTGAATAAAGGTCAACCTCAACTGCACCTATAATCCTACATTGAGTACGAGGGAGTGAATGATAACATTATCTTTAACTCTTAAACCCAAATGTAAATACCGGAATGGTAGTGAACAAAAAAATGAGTAAGAATTTCAAATGAGAAAGAACTACATTCATACCTCCCCATGGCTAGTGTTTTTAACCAAACAAGATTCCACCATTCCATGTAATATTCCCAAATGGGAAAAGCAGGAATATAGTGCCAAATGATGGAAAAATATTGCAAATCATCATTTAAAATCAAGAGGCCAATATGGAGACCTTTCATATGTTATAACAGCAGCAAAATATACATAAGAAATGGGCCATAAGATGCACGACAAGAAAGTACAAGCCTCCAATGGACAAAATCCCTCAAAAAGAGGTGCTGCAACTATATATAAATGTTGGAAGACCCTTACAATGCTTTTTTATTAGCTCTAATATAAAAAATTATTATACATCAGATCTAGGGTTGATATGTGCCTCAAAATATAGATCTATTACAGATCTGAGCACTATACAAGCTCCTTTGAATAACCCCTTAAGGGTTTTCACCAAAACACCATATACAAGTTGTAGATCTAGGCCCTAAGGATGCAGATCTACTACAAAATACAGATCTAGAAAGTGTGGCTGATCTGATATGATCAATACAATAGCCTCCTCCAATAGATCCTCTAAGTGAAAGGCAGATCCCCTTCACTATAAAATCAACTCTCCAAATGGTGTGCCAAACCACCCTGCAACTCCTCCTATAGAAATAACACAAATCTGGAAGTAAACTCCGTTGTAGAGATGAATAACCAGCTGGACTGATGCAGAGATTTGAAAATAAGCTCAAATCCCTTCATTACTATCCTCTCAATGGAAATGAAGCCTCCTCCACTGAAAATGAGCAATGAAATGGCCTAGATCTAGAGATCTAGTCTCCACTAGCTCCAACCTACAAAACAACCAAACCCTCAACAGGATCTGCATTGTAAATGAAAGATGAAGCTTGGCCTTAAGCCTAATAGTGGAAAATGTAGTACAAGACTCTTACAAGAGGCCTCTCAAGGAAAGAGGTGGGATTCTCGATCAGGAACACCCAGTGCTACACAACACTCAATCTCAGCTAAATAGCAAGAGAGATATATATGTATAAATTGACCATATATTCATAAATAATGTCAACATATCAACATCCTGAAAAATGGCTTCCATCCTCTTCATTAAATAATATATGAGCTTGCAAACCCTAAGCCCCATCCAATAATAGCACTACATTCACACAAAGCATATTCATCTCAAACATTGTCTTTCATTGATGACCACTCCTCCATGACATCGTTGTTGATTTGGTCAAGGTTGACCCAGTCAAAGTGATCCAGCCCCTTCTCACACCAAGGGTGCTTAATTAAGCTACCAAGATTTGTCTCTTTCACATTTGGCATTGATTTATTAATTATTAAGGAGAATAATGAACCTCCATTGTCCTCCTATTCATTCAACAAAGCGACAAAACAAAATTGAATATTTCAACTATCTCATGGCTAATTGGAAATATTACAGTCCTCCCTTCCCAAATATTGCTTGTCCTCAACCAACTGACAAGGTGAGTGACGCAAATATCCTCCTCCTTGATTGGTGACACCAACATGTGATAAGCTTCCCTCATAAGCTAAGTGTTCTCCAATCCATCCCTCCATGAATTCTTCCTCCAAAGTTCTCATGAGATGCAAATAAGCCATCCCATAAGGAGACAATAGTTCAAATGAAACAAACATGGTTTTACGAATGTTATCCCTGAAACATGTAACATAATGAACATGGAGATTATTTCTTCCATAGGGCACATAAATTCCTCCCATCCTCCCTCCAAACATTCTCATAGAAAATATAAGTACATCATCAATGTATGGGATCAAAATTATACAAATAGAAATTTGTGCATATGGAGGTGGGTCATAGTCCCACATGTGGATCCAGCACAGTAAATCTCATGACTGCATCAGATAATGATGTGTTAAGTGGTTTCCCCACCACTTACTTGCTACCCATGTCATCTCACCATGGTTGAAAGTGTGAGATATATTTGGTGCTTTGGGAATGCACCCACAATGATACAATGTCTCCCTTTGTCCTCCAAGGGGGTGGCCATGTTCAGAAATGTTTGTGGCCCAAAGTTGGCCATGAATTTTATTTCGAATAATAATCCTTCTTGGATCTATGGCCTGCATGTACATGGTAAAAGAATGCAAATAATAATCAAATGAAACGTTAGATACACAAGCATATTCTTCACCAAGATTTCTCCTCATACAAATGGATTGGTGCATAGATCTATCTCCTCTAATTCTACAAGAGGAAAGAGGTGGCTGAATTAAATCCTTCATAGAGTTATTTTTCTCTCCCAACTCCACATGGTTCATCCATCTTTGAAAACACTGATATAGTCCCGCTTCAAAGCACTTCCAAGTGTAGCTTTCCATGATATTGTTGTTGGCCTTCATGGAATAAGTATGGCTGAAAAAGAACTCTTCATAACCTCTTTGTAGAAACTTCTCCTTGAGCTTGGAAGCTCTAGATAATAAGATCCTACCATAATGATATATGAATCCTTCTTGGATTGAATAGCCCTCTTCATGTAGTTGGTCATCAAGTATCATGCATGTGAAAATATCCTTGGAATAATCCACCAATAGTTGGGATTTCCAATATGGATCAATCTCCCATAGTGACAACCTAATGATCTATCACAAAGAACATATGTCCTATGGCTTCTCTCCTCCTTTACATCTCCCATGCCAAAGGTATATGTTGTAAGGTCATCCTTCCATGCTTCTCCTCCCACAATGCAGAATCTGAAATGAGAGTGGGTAATGATGATGTTGGGAGAATGTCTCCCTCCTCCTTGAGTCTACCCAAGACTCCCATCATTGTATCATGGTATTCTAATGCTCCCATCCCTCTTGGATTTATTCTTGGAGCATCATGTTGTGATATTTCTCTCACCAAATCTGAATCAGGTGGCCTCCCAAGTGGTTTACCACTAAATAATAGTGTCCCATGCAGCGATATAATAAGCATAATAGATGGGACTATTAGGTCCATGATTCCACTGCTCAAACCCCTCTTTGATTTCTATGTGGAAGTGGTATGTGAGGTATATGGGTGCATGCATTTAATTATTTGAGCTTTTCCACTCTTTCTATCCACCCATTCCATCTGCAAATTCTCCCAATCAGTGGTGACTTTCCCCAAAGTAATCAACCATTGTACACCCAATATGACATTGGTGTCAAGTATGTCAACCACAAAGAAGTGAACATTCAATGTATATGTTCCCATGGTGACTGATAAGGATGGAACATAATGCATGCATTGCATAGTTCTATCTCCTGGGACAAAAACAGATAATCCCTCAAAAGCATCAATGGGTATTTCCCTCCTTTGCACTAGTTGGGCATCAATAAAATTGTGGGTAGCCCCACTGTCAACAACCCTCTGATTCAAGATGGAACCTTGAAATATTAAGGACAATTACTGAGGTACTCCTCTTAATGATGCAAGAGCCCCTCCAATAGGAGCAAATGCTCCATTCCCATCCTCTGATGGCGTTGGTTCATCTCCTGCAGTGTCAGCATTGTAACCTATTCTTGGTTCATCTTCTTCTTCCTCCTCATCATTTGAGAAGACCTCTATGTAATGTGCCTTTCCAGCCACACATTTATGTCCGGGTGCCCAAGCTTCTCGGCATGTGAAGCAAAACTTCCTCCTCCTGAAATCTTTTCGTACATCATCATCAAGAGGTTTTTTGTATTGGCTCTCCTTTGAAGGAGGAGCCTTCTCTTATTTTCCCTTTGATGGGAAAGAGGGCTTGTGCTGAAAAATTGCCTTTTCTTTTGGCAAGGCATCTTGAAGGTATCTAGCCCTTTCAATGGAATCTTGTAGGGTAGTGGGTTTGGTAGACTTAACCAACCCATGAAGAGGGTCATCTAACCCATCAATGAACATATGCACACTTCCTGTTGTAGATAAATCAAGAACCATAATCGAAAGTCTTAAAATTTCAGAAATGTAAGTTTCTAGATTACCTGATTGTTTTAGCTTTGCAAGCCCCATGAATGGTGCTTCAGGATCTCTTCTATCAAATCTTTCCACCAGCCTTCTAGTGAACCTTGAATATGCATTTACATTGGCATGACCCAATGTAGAAAAGCCATAGAACCACCAGTCATGTGCTTCACCCTCAAGGTGCAGACTTGCAATCTTAATAGCTTCCATATCTGGAACTTTGTTCAACTAGAAGTAGATGTCAATTTTCTCTACCCATGATTTGGCAGTGCACTTGGATGACCCATCAAAATTGGGTAAAAATAATCTATCCATAGTGTGGTCTCGATCATGATTATGAATGAATCCACCACTTCTATTCTGATGCCTTGGTCTTCTATTGTCCTTGATTTGAAAAAATCCTTGAAAACTCAAGTGATCCTTGAATCTCTGAGTTTGAGACTCATACTCCATAAAATAGTCTTCAAGGGATTCTTGCTCTTGAAACTCATCATTTCCCACAGCCAAGAATATAGGCATAATAGAGCATTGGGAAACTTGTGGTTGTTGCACTGGTTGATCATTCCAGTGATGATACATGCCAGAGCCTTCACCATGATGAAATAATTTAGGGGATTCCTTGAATCTATCCATTCTCATCTCCTTGATCTCTCTAGAAATGTCTTGCATGGCTCTAAGAAGGATCTTATGGAACTCCTTCTCTTCATCTTCACCTCCAGATAAAGGGGTTTTACCCTTGTCTTCTTTGTCATTTGTATAATCAAAATTTCTGTGTATTCTTCTTTGATACCCCTTCTCTCTATCAGTAAGAGGCTCTCCTTCTTCAAATGACATATTGGCGTTTCAAGATGTACATGTTGTGCCAAGATTATGCTCTGATACTGATGTAATATTCCCAAATGGGAAAAGCAGGAATATAGTGCCAAATGTTGGAACAATATTGCAAATCATCATTTAAAAGAAAGAGGCCAATATGGAGACCTTTCATATGCTATTACAGCAGCAAAATATACATAATAAATGGGTCATAAAATGCACAACAAGAAAGTACAAGCCTCCAATGGACAAAATCCCTCAAAAAGAGGTGCTGCAACTATATATAAAAGCTAGAAGACCCTTACAACGTTATTTTCTTAGCTCAGCTATAGAAAATTATTATACATCAGATCTAGGGCTGATATGTTCCTCAAAAGATAGATCTATTACAGATCTAAGCACTATACAAGCTCCTTTGAAGAACCCCTTAAGGGTTTTCAGCAAAACACCATATACAAGTTGTAGATCTAGGCCCTAAGGGTGCAGATCTACTGCAAAATACAGATCTGGAAAGTGTGGGTGATTTGATATGATAAATACAATACACTCCTCCAATAGGTCCTCTAAGTGAAAGGCAGATCCCCTTCACTAGAAAATCAGCTCTCCAAATGGTGTGCCAAGCCACCCTACAACTCCTCCTACACAAATAACACAGATCTCGAAATAAACTACACTGTAGAGATGAATAACCAGTTGGCCTGATTCTAAGATCTGAAAATAAGCTTAAAGCCCTTCAATACTGTCCTCCCAATGGAAAAGGAAGCCTCCACTGAAAATGAGCAATGAAATGGCCTAGATCTAGAGATCCAATCTCCACTTCCTGCAACTTGCAAGACGACCAAACCCTCAATAGGATCTGCACTGTAAATAAAAGATGAAGCTTGGCCTTAAGCTTGATAGTGGAAAATGTAGTACAAGACTCTTCCAAGAGGTATCTCAAGGAAAGAGGTGGGATTCCCAATCAGGAACACCTAGTGTTAAACAACACTCAATCTCAACTAAACAGAAAGAGAAAGATATATGTCTAAATAGAACATATTGTTGAGGAGGTAAATCCCCTCTGCGGACAGAGGTGATCCCTACTAGCCCAGAACGGGTCTAGCAACAATCATAAAATGCTACAACACAAGTTCCTAATTGCGAATAAACAGACCAACGATGGAGGCCTACCTGGAGTCCAACGCTATGATTCGTAGAAGAGACGACGTTCCCGTTCCTCAGCTTCGGCAGATCACGATCCCCACGATCTCCGTGAATGGACACCTGCACACACAAGAAAAAGCATGAATACAAGCATAAAATCTAGAATACACAACTATATCAGTCAGAAAGGATATAACTCATCATTATCATAAGTGAAAAAAAAAGTGGAACCATAACTAGTAGTCATTCATTAATAAACAATCAAAAGAGAGTACAACCAATGTTCTGACGCTAAGATCTCCTTCGGACGGGTCTCCAGTAGTGCACGTCTTGCAAAGCCTGCCAAGGATGGGACAAGCCTCTCGTAGAGTCTCTCAACGATAGTCTCCTTGCTTGAGTTGGCCTTAAGGGAAGAATGGGGGCTCTTGCAGCATTAAGGCTCTTGGGAATTTGAGAACTTGGAGATTCAAAACTTGGGAGCTTCCAGACTAGCTTGCAATGGTAATGGGCTAGCTTTTATAGATGGAGGAAAGGGAGTTGGGATCCCTATAATTGTGGGATTGGCCCTATATTCAAGGAAGATTCCATGAGAGGTGGAAAACCACTTCCCTTTCATGGAACTCCCGGAGCCAAACCTCCCAACTCAAGATAGATAATAGTTTCTGAGTCTGTTGAAATGAAACTTCCGCCATATTTATTTAAAAAACACTCCTTAAATTGGCTGGTGCGACTGCGACTCTGGGACAGAGCGCCAGTTGGTGTTGCCTCTTTGTAGGATTTTCCCCATTGGCGAGAGTGATGAACTGGCTGCCCGCGCCAATGCAAAAAGGGATGTTTTTATGGTTTTTTGCAAGGAGATGTCTTCAGGGAAATTGAAGCTCATGTTTAGAGGAATGCAATGATGATGGTTTCAAGGCATGACATTGCTCACAGGTCACATAATGGGCCCTCCACTGTGCGGGACGGGGAATGATAGGGACGGTGACAAATTACTGTGTAACAGATGCCCCCTAAAGCATGAGGCCCGAGAGAGAGAGAGGGGTGAAATGCTTTACGAGAACGTGCCCAACTGAAAACTCCACCATTGGAAAACCTGCGTGAAGAAATACAACTGATATCTCAAGTACATGATGTAGATGTGGTATGGACGCAGCCATCCAAAACAGAGTATGCAATAATTCGGATCCAAGGTATGGACACAGCCATCCAGTGAGGATCGACAAATAGACTCAGGTATGGTCGTAGCCATCCATTGAATAAGTCATAATAATCCACAATCGCAGTCTGGATTACAACAGACACAATCCAGGGTCTTGCGCTCCATCTCGACCCGAGCAAAGTAAAAGTTCGAGCATGCGAATATGTGAGCTAAAGTCGAACATGCAAAAACATCGTCTGATTACCAGCCAATGATGAAAGTTGTTAACAGACGCGAGAGGGACCACCAATAATGACAATGGTCCTCAAGGTACTACAGGTACAATCTACGGTATGTGAATCAATGAGCTAGTGTCGAACACCCATATAATCGCTCGATCGGAGGCCAATGATAAAAACCTCATGTTGAATGCGATGAACCTGCCATTGAGGCATGCAGGCTCCAAGGTACCATAAAGGAGTCTCTAGATCAGCTTCCTAGATAATGAGCTGAAGTCGAGAGGAAGTGATATTGATCGAAGGCGGGCCATAATGTTTCCCACATCATCGACACGAGACAGAGGAACATGATGTTTTTGTTGTGAATCAGGATCATAAGAGAATCAGAGCAAGGTTGATATTTGCAGAGGTCAACTTCTCTTGAACATATAACGGCACAAATAGTGGTTTTGGAAGTATTTGACATCAACAGAACAGAGGTCATGGTGACAAGGCAATGAGCAGAGGAGAGGTAAAAAAGGATTATCCAAACCCACGGAGGCAAAGTGAAGAAACGAGATGAGATGTCCCCAACCCGACACGAAATGCAGACAAGTGCCATGTCCAAGAGCGACATATTGCCGACACGACAATGATGATGGTTCCATTTTCCCCACCATTTCTGGCGAGTACCCCAATTATTTTTTATAACAAGCTTGAAGGGGATAGCATATGCTTGTAATATAAGTGCGCCCTTCGGGCGAATCCATCCTAGTACATTTAACGAGCCCTAGGAAGGAAGAACTCGGAGAACGTCATTTCGACCGAATCCGATGTCATCAGGGTTTTAACGAGTCCGACAAAAGAATAACTCGGCGTCTTTTCATGTTTAGAGAGTTTGAAAAGACAGCAGAAAAGTAAACTCCAAAGGTCCCTTTTCGTAAATAGTTCCTTAGACCCGAAAAGGTAGAAAACAATATCCGAGAAAAGCTCCTAGTCGCGATAGGCTAGGGTATTCCTTTTTCGTAAATAATCCATCCCAGCCTGAAAAAGGGTTAAACGTATACTGGGTAGATGTCGTTTTGCAGCCACTTTAACGAGATCGAAACGATAAGAGACTCAGCGATCTTTTCATGTTTAGAGAGTCAGAAAAGCGCTGAAAGATGACTCCAGAGTGACTTTTTCGTGTTTTTACCGAGTCTGAAAAAGTATAAAATACAACTCGTTTCGCCGTTTACGTTGCATAAAAACCTGTTGCTGCATAGAAAGGCAAGTGTAAAATCCATTTTCGACAGAACATACGAAAATTTAATGAAAAAATGACTTTTTAAACCTAAATAGAGCTCAAAAGTTATAAATATGTCTAAATGGTAAAAATAAAATTACTTTTACTTTTTACCTGAGTGAAGAGCAACGTTGGTCCATTTACTGTGCAAAATTCTGGTGGCAATTACGACCGATCCGGGTTACCGTTCAGAGTTCCGTGCGTTCCAGGTAAAAGGTGCTTCCTCATACTCCATTTCAATCCGTTTTTTAATAGTTTTCCATCATGCATTAGACTTCTGTGGCCCCTTTTTAAATTTTTAGGGCTCCGCTCATTGGCGCCGGTATCAGGCACGGACCCGCACCAATGGGATTTTATATGCAAAAGGTTCGCGCCACCTGGCGCGACTGTTCCTAAAATAGCCGCGCCAATGGCCGAACCCAATTTTCCGCCTAAAAATTCGACATTTTAATCAATTTGAATGAATTTTGAGGCTCAACAGATATCTAATTAAAGGTTTGTGACCATGTTGATGCAGGGAATTAAGAAAAATGGTGATTGAGTGGAAAGAAAGAGAGCATGGGGAAGAGGATGAAATGGCCATGGAAAATGAGGCCTGCATGAATGCCCTCAGAGACTGTGGGCTCAAGAAATTCTTCCTGACACCATGTTTACGAGCTCAACCTGAGATACTTCAGTACCTAGTGAGCATTTAGGATGAACAAGAACAGGTATTCAAGCTACGAGACCAGATGTTGGAACTGGACATTTCTGATGTGTATTTCATAACCGGATTGTCGTGCCGAGGTCCGGTACCCATACTGACAGGGAGCAGACCATCAGCTGGAAAAATGGAGGAAGTGATGGCACGAGTGTGCCCACGGGCACAAATGGGATCAGGGAGTAAAAAGGTGGATATCCATACTATCCCCTATCTGGCACTACGGGTAGTACTACATACCATCACGCGGGCTGCTGGATCGCAGGCACCACATGAAGCGATGAAGGCCCAACTCTTACTAGCTTCAGAGTGTATGGGTACCATACTGTTTGACTGGGCCATAGTAGTAATGATCAACATCAAGAGACAACTGACGAGATGCAAACAAGCCAAGCTGAAGCAATTTGGCTATGGGTCTATCCTGGTATCGTTCATTCTGGAACGATTGCCAATCTACCAGGGCCAAGGGGTCGTTGTAGCAGAGCCGATACCACGAGAGCCGAGAATGGCTCGTTGGGCAGCACTAATGCCCAGAGCAGGAGGAGGCCAACAGATGTCATGGAGGCCAGAGTTCTTTAGGTGGTTGCGGCGCCAGTTGATTTTAGTTGAGGACTGGCCTTATGCCGGGACAGACTTTACTAGAGACCCAGATCTCCCACTGCCGGAGGGAGAAGATTGGGACGAAGAGCTGGGTATGATCTGTTTTTATTTTTCATGTTTTATGATTTTTTTTGTTAATACATGTCCGTTCTGACAGCAGTTACATGTGTATGCAGATGTTGGCCCAGAGAAACCAGCCGGGATGTCTCCTATCGCACGAAGAACTCAGCTTGCAGTCGATCCTCATGAGGAGGGCGCGGAAGGAGGAGAGTTAGTTCAGAACCTTGAGGGGATTGACCGAGGGATTCTGGACTACGCTCGGCTGGCGGATGTACCGTTAGCATATCAGAGACATACGGTGGGAGTGCCTAGTCGCCTCCATCGTTTACTGAGACGCCTAGTGCGTGCGGTGACTTGTTATCATGAGCACCACGCACACTAGCCTCCTAGGGTTTTATTTCATGCGTATTTTTGAGAGACGTGTCGTCTCTAGATGTAATAAGATGAACATGTATATTTTTTGATCTTATGTGTTATGTAAACATTTCGATATCTATCTATATACATATCTATTTCTGGATGGATTTTCCTTTCACATGTGATAATGTTCTTATAAATTGCGCAAATGTCTGTCTAAAACCATGTTAGCTACTGCATCTGTTAGTGTGTTCATGTACCGGGGTATATGTTGATATGTAATATAGTCAAAATTTCTCTCCAATAAATGAACACACGGATACAACCATAAAATATGTGGATTTCTTACTGAATAGTGACCATTCAATTGTAATACTACAAGTTGCGAGTCTAGGTACACAAGTAATTCACGGATACCAAGGTTTACAGCCTCAGTTAATAATTCTAACACAGCACTATATTCCACGACATTATTTGTAGCACGTCCCAGACACACACCTTGCAGGTTCACCAACTCACCAGCAGGATCATAGATTACCCAGGCTGCCGAAGACAGATTCCTGGTACTGCGGGAGGCACCATCCGCGAACCCAAAAAACGGATTGATGGACATCTGCACAATCAGGAAGACCCGATCAAAAGAAAGACGTTTACATAGCACACCACACCACACATGCACACAAATGAATAAACACACCTATGTACACACACCACACAAAAATGACTTTAAGCGTAGTATTTCTTCAGGTACAACCCATTTCTGGGCTGCGCCAGCGGAACTCCTTCATAATCGATGAGCTCGTAGGCCCCGTTCTTTAATAACCATTTAACTATATAGGGCCCATGCCACATGGGTTGGAACTTCCCCGCCCCAAGCTTATCGTGTGCTTGATCATACAAGAGGACAATGTCCCCTTCAACGAAGGAACGTGGTGAAACAGATTGATCAAAATGAGCTTTGACCCGCTTTTTTTGTGCTTCAATCGATAAGGCAGCTAAGCGATGGGTTTCATCTAATCGTTCCAGATACAGGAGACGCTCTTCTTTAGCAGAAGTGTCAGGTAGAAGTTCTACAGCTAATTTCAAAGAAGGGATCTCGCATTCAACCGAAAGAGTGGCTTCCAGACCATACACCAGTTGAAAAGGTGTGAATCCAGTTGCACTCTTAGTAGACGTTCGGTAAGCCCAAAGAGCTGAGAACAGTTGGAGGTTCCAATTTTATTTATGAATCCCTACTGTTCATTGAAGCATGGTGACCATAACCTTGTTCACTGCTTCAACCTGGCCATTTGCCTGAGGGTAATATGGCGTTGAGCTATCGTGATGTAAGCCCAACCTCGATGTCAACTCGGCCATCATATAATCTCAGAAATGAGTACCATGGTCGGTAACGATAGCCTGAGGAACCCCGAAACATGCGATGATGTGGTTGAAGATGAATTGAGCAGCTGTTTTACCGTCGGCCGCAAGTGTAGGCATCGCTTCGGCCCACTTGGTGAAGTAGTCAACAGCTACGATTATATACGCATGCCCCCCCGGCCGAATGAGGGTTACACATCATAAATTCCATGCCCCATTTTGCAAACGGGCCAACGGTGAAAACAGGATGTAAAGGAAGAGGTGGCGCACGCATCTTGCGCTGAAACACCTGGCACGCATGACATTTTCGGACTGCTGTAATACAGTCTTTGAATATTGACGGCCAGAAGTATCCCGCCCTCAAAATATTTTGAGCAGTAGCATATCCGGACATATGTCCACCACAGGCACCACTGTGGCAGTGATTAAGGGCCTTTTCAGCCTCTTCCAGGGTAAGGCAGCGGTGGAGCACTGAATCTACTCCAACACGGTATAAGGTATCTCCTACGATACGGTAGGGTTGAGACTGATGCCGAATCCGACGTCGGGCATCTTTAGTCAACTCAAACCAAAATGTGGTAGTCTGAAGATACACAATGATATCGCCATACCAAGGGTCACGAGTGCTGATGAGGAAAAGAGTTTCATCCAGTATATGGTCTTCAAAGTGCAAAGGAGCAGAGTCTGTAGGGAGGGAGCATATAAGATCCGTGAAAACCAGTGATTTAGTTGACTTAGCGGTGGTGAACTCTAAGTCAAAATCCTACAGGATAACTATCCATTTGGAGTACTTGCCCCCCAGTAATTGTCTAGAAAGAATATATGTCATGGGGTTACAGTCTGAAACCACGGTAATCGTGCGCAGCAGGATGTAATGGCGAAAGCGCTACATAGCATGTACGGCGGCTAAAACCAACTTCTCAACATGAGCATAGCATGTTTCTATATCAAGAAGGTTTCGTGATAGATAATAAACGCCATGTTCATTACCATCATCATCATCCTGCACCAGAGCCATAGCAATGGTGCTAAACGCAGCGGCGAGATACAAAGTGAAATCGTGGCGATAATCAGGAGGACGAAGCAAAGGAGCATTAACCAATAACGTCTTTAGCTTCTCAAAGGATTGCTGAGAAATTTTGTCCCAATGGAAGGGAAAATTCTGCTTTAATAGGCGCGTGAATCCTTTAGCCACCTCCGCGTAGTTCGGGATAAAGCGTCGAAGGAAGTTCGCTTTTCCCTGCAGACTCTGCAACTGATATAATGAAGAGGGTGATGGGAGGTTGATGATAGCCTCGAATTTCAAAGGGTAAAGGCGAATTCCGTCTTTGGAGACTATAAACCCCAAAAGACGTCCAGAATCCATGCAGAAGACGCATTTATGAGGATTTAGCCTAATATTGTAGCGCCTGCAACGAAGAAATATCTAGCGGAGGTGCTCAGGGTGGTCCTTTCACCTACCTGAATGAGCTGGCAAGTCGTCCAGATAAGGCTGAACGATATGGAGAATGTTGTGAAAGGCGTATGACATCGCACGCTAGAAAGTGGCTCCAACGTTCTTCAATCCGAACGGGAGTTTTTTATAAGCGAAAGTACCCGACGGACAGATGAATGTGGTCTTGTGTTGATCCTCAGGTGCGATATTGATCTGATTATACCCTGAGAAACCATCCATTAAGGAATAGATCTCACTTCCGGCACATTTGTCGATAATCTGGTCTATGAACGGAGTGGGATAGTTATCCTTCGGACAGGCACGATTGATGTCGCGGTAATAAACACAGACCCTAATAGTACCTTGCTTTTTATCGACAGGGACTACGTTGGACACCCATTCTGTGAGGGGGATTGGATAAATAAAGCCCGCGTTCAGAATTTTTTCAACTTCTGCCTTAACTGCAGCGGCTTTGCGAGGATGCATGGGGTGTAAGCGTTGGTGCATGGGCTTCGCACCAAGATAGGTTGGAATCTCATGCACTACGATACTGGGATCAATCCCCGGCATTTCCTCGTAGGAACAGGCGAACACGTCTCTGAATTCTTTAAAAGGATTAGTATAGACTTGAATCTCATCGGGAGAACAAGTCACTCCCACGTGTATATTCTCAACGATCCCTGGTTTAACGAAGATGTTGATCGGGATGGTTTGAGTGATATTACTCAGGTTTCCTTCCGAGAGGAGGACTAGGAACCTGAGATGCATAATGCTCCAGACAGTCTGACATTGCCCCCAAGCTAGTCATAAAAGAGGAGCAATGATGTCCATCACCCCAAGGCAGCTCCTCGAGAGACATAGTTTCAATGATGGCTTCATCAGAAGGAAAAGTCTCTTTGAGAGGATCAGGTGAATCGGCCTGACCAAGCCACGGGGATTGAGAGTAAACATCTAGAGCCATGCTCAAAGGAGCATGCTGAGGAGGCGGAGGATCAGATGCAGCAACAATTTCACAGTAGCTGATCTCTACTGGAGTCAAGGGCATTGATTCTCCAAACTCAAACACCTGCTCAGGTGTAGGAATGAGCCAGGGGTCATCGGACCTGGAAATCATGTTAACTTGAGCGGCGAACGGTGGTGGTGCAGGAAAGATACCCATGAGGACGGGGTCTTTGAAGAGACCGGGTCCTACACTGTCAGGGGGATTCAGAATCTGATCCACATATGGTACGTTGTTCTTGGAGGTGGAGGTGAAGAAGGACAACTGATCCACCGTGACGATTTTGCCCTCGTGAGGGAACTTAAGGAATCGAAAAACGGTGGATGGCATGCAAAGCATGGCATGAGTCCAGCTGTGGCCGAGAAGTATATTGTAGTTGAGCCTGGCGTGAACCACTTCTACTTCTACGTTGACAGTCTTCCCCTGTAAAGTGATCGCCAAACTCTTGAAAACACCCAGGGGTTTGGATTCCTCACCATCAAATGCCTCAAGGGCATTGGGGGAGGATGCGAGGGCCGGAGAGCCGATGGCCTTCCAGCAAGCAGACGACATGATGCAAGTAGAGGCACCTTCATCTAAAACAACCCTATGGATGTTAAGACCATTGATCCCGACTTGAATAATAAGAGCGATCTGATGTGGAAGTCGGGAGGAGAAATTCTCTAAATCGAAGGTGAGAAGGTTCGAATCGGCGGGGTCAGTGCCACCAATTGCAAACAATAAAGCCTTCCGTTGCGAAGGACAACTTTGAAAAAATTCTAGCGCAGACATAGCAGAAGGGGCCTGTGCCAAATCCTCAACAATACTGTAGTGTTGAGCGGCACGAGCATTTGTATTATAAGAAGATCTTCGAAGAACACCTTTAGAAGGTGGCTTCACAACGGGTTCAGGAGTAGGCTTCTCGATTTCCAACGAACTGGAAACAGGTGGGGGAGGTATTCCATCCACAACTTCCTTCCCGGGTGCCTGCCGCGATTCGTTGTAATCCTTCGAACGCGTAGCGACAGAGATAGGTGCAGCGCCATTCATCATAAAAACTTGGGACCCAAATGGTGCAGATGGTGAGGGTTGTTCGACCATCTGGGTCTGCTGAGACGGGAATGGCTCTTTTAGAACTGCCGGAGTCCCTTTTGAGCCCTTGAGAAGTTGACTCACCTTGGACCATCGTGGACAGTCTTTAGTATAATGGTCTCCTTCACAAATGAGGCAAGGGTACTCCGGTTTACGCTGAGAGCCATCCTCAGTACGAAATTTGGATTCTGGCTTTGGGGCGTCGGATTTAGATTCGCCTTTGCCCGTCTTTTTCCCCTTGGAGGTTTTATCTGTAGGATTGGCCTGAACGGCGTTAACCTCTGTGGTTTTGCCAAAATCGGATGAGGCGGGATTAACAGGAGTATTGTTGGAAGAATTAGACTTCTGCTTCCCATTCGAAGATTTCGTCGAATTCTGATATACGGAACCAATGACACCATCCACCGCAGGGGTGGGCGGAGTCTTAGAGGTTCCAGACCATGGTGCATCAGGCAAGATATCATAAAGCGTGCCAGACTGAGAATACACAAGATCCAGATATTGGGCAAGCGCAATGGCTTGTTCTTTCATCACACACGCTCCCATTGCAATATCTTGAGCGATTTTATTCACAAAGGAGGTGGTGAACCAGTGAGTCAGTATCTGATCAGGTATGTGAAACTTGATCAGTCTACGACGACGCCGCCACTCGTGTATGTGATCAGAAATGTGAGTGGCTTTGTCCTGCTTCAAAAAATTCAGGAGGTGCATCCCGGCTTCATAATGAACCAGTAACTGAAAATGCGTCAGAAAAGCCATGGCTAAGGAATTAAAATCCTGAAAGATGCCACGGGACAACTCGATGTACCACTTAGCAGTAGCTCTAGTCAAAGTGCACTGGAAGAGGCACAGACGAATTGAATCATCGACCCAAGAGTTAGATGAACACCAAAGATGGTACGTCATTACATGCACTTGGGGGTCCTCTCCAGCTTTACCCTCAAACTTGGGGCAATCACCTGGTATCTTGGTGGGAACCAGAGGCCAATAAGGATTATGCAAAATCAGATCATTGGTCAATTTTGAAACATCCGGCAAATCCAAGGTGGCCAGGAATGGAAATGGCGGATTGACCGGCATGCCATGCCTGAGATGCGAACCGGTACCTGTACTCCACGCCGGTTGGGAATATCCTTGCCCCCATGGGTTCTGTCCCGTAGGATTCTGACCGTAGGGGGTGTAGGTCGTATAACCAGATTGATTTGGTTGCTGGTAACCAACATACGGGGGCTGATATCCAGAGTATGGACCCTGGTTAGGAGTCGGCCCTGTATAAGCAGCATTTGGATTTGGCTACTGAGTATAGGTATGACCGGGTGGATGAGGATAATACTGAGAGCCTCTGGGGTGGTTATAATTCGATTGAGATTGACCATGAGGATAATAACCACCCTAAGGATGAGTCAACTGCTGATAAGTGGAACCTTGCGGAGCCTGATAACTAGGGCGCAGCTGTTGATTTGGCTGCAGCATCGAATGAACCAGTTGCTGGGTAGGGTTAATAGAATGAGCAGGCTGACCTGAGTGAACAGGTTGACCTAACTGAGCGGGCTGCCCTGAGTGAATAGGTTGACCCAGATAAACAGGTGGCGCCAGTTGGGCAGGCTGACCTGGCTGTAAAGGAGCCCCAGGTTGTACCGGATGGGCCGATTGGCCTGGTGGAGGAATGGGGCCAGGTGGTTGCTGGTAACCAGTTTGACCTGGAGTAGAACCATAGGATGGTCCTGGCTGATATGCAACATTAGAAACGACAGGATATTGCGGTTGCATAGGTTGAGAAGGTTGGATCTGCTGCCCAGGACCATAGACTGATCTTGGTTGGTACCCCGGCTGAGGCTGCATAGGTTGACCAACAGGGTTGTAGTACTGTCCTTGCGGAATGTACGATAGCCCTTGCTAACCCGCAGGATAGCCTTGCATGGGCTGTCCTTGTGGGTCGTAAGGATAGCCAGGTTGGCCCACAGGTTGGCCTTGGAAAGGTTGCCCTTGCGGGTTATAAGCCTGGTTATAAGGTAAACCTTGAGCATGCAGATGAGCCTCAGGAGCGGGTAGACGCAAAATGTCCCCGTGCTCATCATACTGACCTGGAAAAGCATACACGGGTGTACCATCCTGTGCATAATGTGAAAAATAATATCAGTTAGGATCTTGGGAGGACGATCAAACTTCGGGGTTCGGTTGTTGTAGTAACAACCAATACTCCTCTGGAGAAATGTTCTTCGGTATAGCAGTTACCAAATACACATCTTCAGGAGGCGGCATAGCCCTTGCAGAGGATGCCGTGACAGCGGGCACAGAGGCGGCCACACAAACAATGGTCCAAGTGGGTACGGAAGTGATGGGTGTCTGAGGAGACACCCCTGGTGAAGGAGCAGCTGGCCTCGGAGAAGGAGCTGACACTCCCATAGAGGCCATGGCAGAAATGATCTGACCCAAAGACCTGTATCCCGGGGGTAATGAGGGACTGGCTGTTGACATATCAGCCAGTTCAGAGTTGTCTCCTGGAAATAATCTTCGCGGGAAGAGCTGATAGTCTTCACCGGACGTGGGAATTTCCTCACCAGAATCACTCATGGTTGAGCCTGCCGCTATATCTCACAATAGATGGCGAGGACTAGGAGGAAAGACAACAGCTATAAAGGGCGAACCCGATGTAAGAGAAAGGAAATCAGCTCCTAATCTCAATTCAGAAACAGGGTCTGAAAAAGGCCAATTGAACTCAACTATTCCCCCAAAGGGTTGCTAAGAAACAGTAGGCTACTGTGGTTCAGCAGAGGATTGTGACACCTCTGAAGAATCGTCCATGTAAGGACTACCAGAAGACGAAACCGAAGGTTCCGCCACTATGGCAAAAGACAAGAGAAAAAGAACAAACACACACACGGGCTGAAAAAGAGTCAAGACACACGTTCAAACGGTCAACAAACAAAGTCTAACAGGGCGTGTAAGCGTGGGTCATTAATTTTTACCACATTGAAAAATAAGAAACTTCACCGTTTCATGTTTTAAGAGTCGAGAAACGGTAAAAAAGGTGACTCTATCTCTTTCAGATTTGATACAAGCGTGACAGAACAAGCGCTTGGCGATATTTTCAAGTTTAGGGAGTCATAAAAGATCAAATGACTACTCAGGGATACTAGGCAAAAGGGTGTACCAAATAACCGTGAA
Source organism: Pinus albicaulis (assembly GCA_034641835.2). Classification (NCBI taxonomy): domain Eukaryota; kingdom Viridiplantae; phylum Streptophyta; class Pinopsida; order Pinales; family Pinaceae; genus Pinus; species Pinus albicaulis. The sequence continues at coordinate 781,507,586 of CM076571.1, forward strand.
CTGCAATATACACCTTGGTTTCAATAATGAAAGATAAATCAACCAAGGACTTTCCGTACGTGCAGGCAATCTCTCCGAATGCTGTGTTCGGTGTATCACGGGTATAGGGCGACAGAATCGGCTTCCTACGGATAAAGGATTGAAACCTAGAGGGGTCTCCCTTTATATACGTGACGGTACGGGGAGCACAAGTCTGTACTAGCGCTGTCTAAAGCCAAAAGGCGAGCGACAGCTGCTAGGTTTAAAAACGCCGGAACATGTCTCTAGCCTAGACCTCTAAATGTGTTTCGTTAGATTTCAATGCTGCCTTAGTGTAAATTGAGTAGATTTTAAAGTTGATCTTCAATTACATTTCAGTTTTCAGGCCCTAACGAATGTGCTATCTCAGAATTCTCTAAATGCAAAACTACATGCCACAGTACATCATTCCGTTCGATGAAAAACTATCTACAGAAGAGTTGAGAGTTTTTCCCACAAACAAAATGATCAGAAGACAATCAATGATATCTCTAATGCAACTAATGAAACTAAAAACTTTTCTTTCAGATTCACTAATTACTAGTAAAATGAAAAGATTTCAATTTTCACTAATCAACCAAAAGCAAAAGAGATTTTTTTTTTTTTTTCAATGTTTGATAGCTAAATGCACTAAAAAAACTGAAAACAAATTAAAAGCAATTCAAGAAATGATATTAAGAGAGTAAAACAAGTGAATTTCACTCAATGGTACAAACAATCAGATCCCAAATCGACAAAAGTCTCTCAAAGCCAAGAAAAAAAAATCTCAAAGTCTCCAATGGACCGTGTGATGTAGGCCCAAAGCAAGAGCAAACGAAATTTGAGTGAAGAGAAGAACAAACACCCAAGAATCGGAACAAAATGGTAAAAAAACATGAAGACAATGCGGAGGAGCAATCAGAGAATTGACTGGGCTAACAAAACACCAAAACTCCTAAGGAGGGCTCGACACACTAAGCCACTAGATGCCTTAGGGCTTAAAATGTGAAATCGATGGAGAAAAGCAAACAACGAAAGGATGAGGGCAAACTCCCAGTCAAACAGGACTCCAACACACTCAAGTAGCCAAAAAACCAAAAATAAACACACTGACCAGACCTAGAGAGCTCAGAACTGAGCAAACCCTAATGCCTCATAGGAGTGGCGCGACTGTGAGGTTGTAGCTGGCGCCAACAAGCAATTGGCGCGGGCAATACAAAATCAACATGCGCCAATTGGCGCGACTGTCGAGCTAAAAAGCGCGCCAGCCGAGTTCCTCAGCCATAAGTAAAAAAGAACTACTCCAGAAGCAAATCAATGACATCTAAGCAAACCAAGAAGAAAAAAACAGCAAAAGAACCCAGCCCAGAAGGCTAACCAAGCAAGGAAAACCGCGAAACAATTAAAACGAGACAATCAAAACGAGACAATGAAAACTAGACATTTCCCTAGCGGAATCGCCAAATTGTTGAGGAGGTAAATCCCCTCTGCGGACAGAGGTGATCCCTACTAGCCCAGAACGGGTCTAGCAACAATCATCAAATGCTACAGCGCAAGTTCCTAATTGCGAATAAACAGACCAACGATGGAGGCCTACCTAGAGTCCAACGCTATGATTCGTAGAAGAGACGACGTTCCCGTTCCTCAGCTTCGGTAGATCACGATCCCCACGATCTCTATGAATGGACACCTGCACATGCAAGAAACAACACGAATACAAGCATAAAATCTAGAATACGCAACTATATATCAGTCAGAAAGGATATAACTCATCATTATCATAAGTGAAAAACAGAGTGGAACCATAACCAGTAGTCATTCATTAATAAACAATCGAAAGAGAGAACAACCAATGTTTTGACGCTGAGATCTCCTTCAGACGGGTCTCCAGTAGTGCATGTCTCGCAAAGCCTGCCAAGGATGGGACAAGCCTCTCGTCGAGTCTCTCGACGATAGTCTCCTTGCTTGAGTTGGCCTTAAGGGAAGAATGAGGGCTCTTACAGCATTAAGGCTCTTGGGAATTTGAGAACTTGGAGATTCAAAACTTGGGAGCTTCAAGACTAGCTTGCAATGGTAATGGGCTAGCTTTTATAGATGGAGGAAAGGGAGTTGGGATCCCTATAATTGTGGGATTGGCCCTATCTTCAAGGAAGCTTCCATGAGAGGTGGAAAACCACTTCCCTTTCATGGAACTCCCGAAGCCAAACCTCCCAACTCAAGATAGATAATAGTTTCTGAGTCTGTTGAAACGAAACTTCCGCCATCTTTATTTAAAAAACACTCCTTAAATTGGCTAGCGCGACTACGACTCTGGGACAGAGCGCCAGTTGGCGCGGCCTCTTTGTAGGATTTTCCCCATTGGTGCGAGTGATGAACTGGCTGCCCGCGCCAATGCAAAAAGGGATGTTTTTATGGTTTTTTGCAAGGAGATGTCTTCAGGGCAATTGAAGCTCATGTTCAGAGGAATGCAATGATGATGGTTTCAAGGCATGACATTGCTCACAGGTCACATAATGGGCCCTCCAATGTGCGGGACGGGGAATGGTAGGGACGGTGACAAATTACTGTGTAACACTTAGGATATTTCTTGGTTTTGTTCGTGTTATGTGATTGTTTCTATATTGTGTTCATGATTA
>CM076571.1:781510318-781702156 GCA_034641835.2 Pinus albicaulis
AATCCAAGGGAATATCCAACTAGACATGTCATATGCCACCATTCCTGTGTTTGATCAGACAAGAATACTCTACCGAGAGTCACACATGAAATACATGATTAGTAGTCAAGAGAGGCCAGACAATATTCCAATGTATTCCTTACGGTCCGACCTGAACTCTTTCATTATGCATATTGATGAAAACATGGAGGTAGAGTCAGAAGAGACTGAAATAAATTTAGATCCACCACATCAGCTGCCCTTGGTACTCTATGATGAACTAGACGCTTAGAACTACCATGATCATGAATAGCTGTGTCGTGAAGAAAGTAAGTATGTCCCGTCTAAGGTGGGATTAGAGCAATAAGCGCAAACCCTTATGTACTATCAAGCAAATTACTCTAACCCTAGTCAAACACCAGCAATAACCTGCGGAAACTTTTTCCGGGTAAAGCCTTTAGAAGACTTACACATCATAAACCTGTTCGGAACCCAGGAGCAAGGGAGTTTAATGTTTCTACCATACCTCAAAGATTTACCATCATATGGATGACCCACTGCAAATGAAACTTTGACTATAGCCTCAGTAACTCAAAATCTAGAAAAAATGCCTGATAAACTTCTTACAAGAAAGAATGATGGATGCAGTCACAGCATACCTGAGCTACTGAAATTGGCTCAAATTCTGTCTTTTCATGAAGAACTCAGAAATGCTAAAATCAGAAATCTCATGCAGAATACCAATACCTACAGGAAAAACAAGGGAAAATGTTGTGATACCTTTTCTTCCTCAAAGAATAACCTTGACAAGATAAAACATAACAATCTGAAACAGACTATAATAATGAAGGATAAAACAGCTGGTCATAGGGTCTGTTTTGATTTCAGAAATACTACTGCATATCCTTATAACAAAAATTCTGTTTTTACTATCCAAGACCATGACATACCAGTTAAAAATGCTTTTAATCATGTGTTTTCGCAAGATGATGTTTCAGGTCAAATTCAAAAGATTCCCTTGCAAAGTAGACAACTTACAGATTTTTTTCAGTTTGCGGGAGGTAGATCTAATTTCAAAATCACAATTGCAAAACCACCCAATATCGGAAATCTGTTCTTAAAGACCATGTTCCCAGTTTTAAATTTCTGCATTTTTGCATGCCTTGACGATGTCATTATCTATTTCAAGAATAACCAAGAGTACATGCATTACTTGAGGAAGATGTACAGTAAGGAAAGGAGTGGAAATCAGATATCCAAAGAGGTACAGCGGGAAAATACCAGTCTATTCAGAGATTCTTGCATGAATCCCTATGTCATGTTAGAGAGAGAAAACTTTCCAAATTTCTCTTTTCAAGAGTTGAGTGGGCCAAGGGTGAGAGGAGATCCTTACGAGGATAAGATGCTTAAGTTTCGTCATTTCCAAGATTTCTGAGTTTGAAACACTTTCATTCATTGTACATACCATGGTTTGAAATATAAAAAATAGAAAAGTAAAAAACAGTAAAAGATAGAAAAGAGGGCAAGTGAAGATAGAACAAAGCCCCATGTTCCAAAAAATAGTCTTTCGGAAAGCGAGCAAGTCTAAATGCCGCTACTAGTACTTCAATGTCTTGTTCAACTATCTAGCCTAATCATAGCTGAGCATGTTTAAATTTATTTTGCTGATAAGTTAGTGAGTGCAAAAGATAGTCAACATTGTGTAAGATTGACTTATCACACAGATTAGATTAGGGAGAGATTCTGGTTCCACATGCCTAAAACAGAACCAAAGAGAGAAGCAAGGGATGAAAAATACATTGTACATCTTAGCCCCGCTTTTTCTAAATTTCCTTTATGCAGAATAATATTTGTGTGCAGCTTGTCTTTTATGCCGCAAATACATGGTTAATGATGACTAGATCCATAGCTGAGTTTTCTAGAAGCTGATCTCCATATGTCAATTTGTCATCTAGAAAACCCTCATAAAATTTTTTTCGCCTTTCCTACTTTTCAGTCTGCCCATGTCAAGGTTAAAACTCATTATCACTATCCTATCTAGTTTTAGCCCTACTTGTCTGCCCATCAGCTCTAAAAGGGAAACCCAATGACTATTTCAAAAGCCTCCCCTAAGTTAGGAAGTGGCGCTTTAAGGCATTTTACCCTTGGCAAACATCAAAAGGCCAAAAAACCTCCATCTGATACAGACCAATCATGACAGACCTCCCACTCTGCAAATGAAATTGATCACAGCCCTAAGTCGCGCCACTTACACACCCCTAAGTCTCAGCACTGCATAGACCACAGTCTCAAGCTGATTATTAGGTGTTTTACAGTGTTTTATGGATTCTACAAAGGCAGGAAATATAACTTCATCTCAGGAGAAAATTATTGAATACACATTTAGAAGAACAGCTGCTTCTCAATGTCAAACATGAGCCTGAGATACATATGCATAGTAAGGAGTTACTTATCAAGACCTTGCAGCTTCCATTCAGCATGAAATCAAAGTAGAAGAAAGACACCACTGTCAAACAAAATAGTAATGTGTCATGGCCAAGAACCTCCTTCATCTACAAGCAGAGGGTTAAGGTGCCTCCTTCATCTACAAGCAGAGGGCGATGGCCCATATTGACTTCAAGGATTGCAAAACTTACTATAAGCATAGGTTTTCTTTTTACTAGACAGTAAAATAGTGACTCTAGGTTTCTGAGTCTAAGTAATGATCATAACAGGACTAAGATATGAAATGTGCAAGACAAAAGAAAACTGAGTTTTTGGTCTTGTAAAAAGAATCATTTGAGGTTTCAGTCATCATCAGGGTGCATCAAAAAAGTGACTCCTTAATCAAAGCTATCATAACAAATATCTCTGCAGGGATGTTAATATGAATAGCTCAAATCAGTCTTGAGCAGGAAAATACTTCAGTGAAAAGACCCCTGTATATTCTTTTGTTCCTGTTGAAATTTGAAATACAGTCCATGGTTTCTAGATGAACATAAAGAAGAGGCAGGAAAGTAGCACACAGTCCCAGATATAAGACATCTTAATATCAGTCAAAGCGCCAGTGTAAGTCCAGCTGTTGCAGGCTACACTCCACCACAAAGACAGGTTTTTTCTTCAGATACAGTAAGTTGGTGTTTTTCAGATTTTCATTAGGAAGAAGATGTCTAATGAAAGCCTTGGTATCTATGAAATAGGCCAACAGTTTTACCACATCTTATATACTTGCCTCCTCAATACAAAGACAGAAACTGGTTATGATTTTAGTTTTAGAAAAAAACCCTAGGACAGGTATGTAAAGCTAATCAAGGAATTTCATTATTGAAAGCAACTCCAATCATAGACAGGTGTCTTTTCAAAACTGTTTATCACAGCTGACACAGAAAGTTTGGGTTTATCTCCTCAAGAGGCCTTACAATTGAGACTATTGTTCATAATAGGCAAAAATATGCTTTGACCTACTGTCAGTGTGTTGGAAAGTTTGAAACAAATGCAGTTCTTAATTTTTCAAAGGACAGAGATATCATAGTAATATGTTCTGAGCAGAGACAGTATATTGGAAAAAGCGCCTTTCTTAATCAATAGAAGATTGGAAAAGTCTAAATGAATGCCACTGAAGTTGTGCACTCACAGTCCCGACAACAACTCAAACTCACTTGCCACCTCATTCAGTTTCCACAGTGAACATGTCCATGCCTATAAGTATTGGGAGTAGGAAATGGTAACTAGGAGCTTATCAAAATGATAGCAAATGATCACCACCAAGACAGGAGGAGCCACTAGAATATAGAAACCACAGTTAAGTTTTTCCAGAAAGGGTGGTTGCCCTCATAAGACACATCTGCAAGATCCTTCATAGTGGCTCAAAACAATTTTCCCTCCCTAGCACAGCTATTAAGAAAAAGAGGACCCTTTTGTTTCTTAAAAGAGGAAGTAGTCAAGGTTTCAAGACCTCAAAGTGGTTGTTTTCATTTCAAAATAGGGACAGGTTCATGAAAGAGCTTCTCATCCTCGCTGTGACACATATTCAAACAAAAGGTGTCGAGTTATGTTTTAGAAGAATGAAGGTTCAACTGTTGTTTAAGAACAAAGACGTTGTTCAAAACTTTTAAAAAGAAACCCTCTCAAAATCAAATATCAAAGGGCCGTTATTTTCTCTTTAATTTAAAAAGGGGTCAAAGCTGTTGCTTTTCCATTTTGAAGTCTCCCAACTCCGTGCTAAACCCCTTCGCTGCCCTCAACATCAAACAAAGATATTTTGAGTGATTTGAAGGAACTTTTGACTGTTTATAGCTGCGCGGAGCGCCTGGAATAGCGTGCGACGCGCTCTTGAGAAATTTAACGCAGGCGCACCACTGTTGCGTGGCACGCCTATACATGTGCGCGACGTGCCTGTACGCAGCGGTTGCGCCGACCCGACAGGTGACCCGACAACCCATTTTTGCGCAGCGGCTTTCCTTCTAAACGCGTCGTGCACAGTTGTGGCCTCCAACGTGTTTTCAAAACACATGTGAAGCTGCTAAAAATTCTCAAAGGGCCTTGTCATCAATCCAAAGGTATCTCATGTGCCTTTTTGCTCCTTTAAAAAATGCTGTGACAGAATGAAAGGTTAAAAGTAAATATTTGAAGCATAGGTGCAGGATTTATGTGAAGAAACAAGTTTCATGTGGTTGGTGAAACATCAAAAGGCTTGCATGCTGTATTGTTGTTTAAAAACCATAAATTTTCCTCACTACCGTGATGAAACAAGGTGGAAACTGTCAGACATATGCATTGTTTGAAATTGTGAGAAAACTGCCATATACAGTTGGAAGGTGGTAGGTCAGATTAGTGCAAGGAGCACTAGAGTGTGGAGAGAGTAGTTGTGTGGAATGCAATAAACTCTGTTCATAAATCAAAAACAAAGGTGTGTTGTTTTCTCAAAATACCAAAGCGCAAAGGTCACTCCTATAAACCACAGAAAGGACATTTTTTCACCGAGTATTCTAATTGACTGGTTTTTCTGTTCTTCAAAGCTCACTATCAAGATTGATTTTCAGGAGTGATAGAGGCATTCTTCTAAGGAGGACTGGTATTATATATTGAAAGGAAGTCTTAGCTTTTGAAAGGAATAAGCTTATACAGCCTCTGTTGAAACTTTTGGAGCATTTTTAACCCTGTCACCTTGTCACATAAACTGTAGCATTGACTGTATGCTTACACTAAGGGTTGATTGCACAAGACATAAGTTTGTTGAGTGATTTGGCACACTAGGAAAGGCAGGTTTGTAATGATTGGAAATTCTACCTTTGGACAAAGATAAAAATTTGTTTTTAACCTCCAAACTTCACAAGAACAAGGTGATTTCTTGACACTTTACACAGAAAATTCACCTAACAGTTTGTCTCCTTTCCACTGTATGGTCTCTTATTGAAAAGTCTGCTGGCTGAGATACTTTAAAGGTGGAAAGGCCACTTTTTGAAAGAGCAGGGGTTTTGTATTGTGAGGAAACTTGTTGAAGTCATTCAAAGACAATTTTTCACTATCAAAACAGTGAATTGGCAGAGTTCACCTTAAAGAAAGCAGTTTAAGGACAGTGAGGCAGTTTGATTCTTCAAGCGCTTATTTGGCCCAAACTGCCGCCCAGGCAGGACAGCAGAAGCGGTTTACATAAAAGATATGAGCCAATCTCTACAGACGAGGTCAATGCTCATCCATCCATCCTCTTCAACTTTCATGAGGTAGGTTGTCTAGATTTCTGCCAAAAGGTACAAGAGGTAAAAAGTTTCTAGCCCTTGACACACCTATGCGCCCTGAGGTTCCAGAACAAGCATTTCTAGGTAGCAGACCTTGATTTCAAGTTTTCCCCGAGGTCAGTGTCCAAAGCCACCAAAATTCCATATCATGGCGAGAAATGGTTCAAACAGACCCATCTTGACTTGGATGATTACAAGCCTTTCATCAAGCCTGAGCATAGAGATACTTGCACTGCTATTTTTCCTTTTTCTTATCTTCTTGACAACTATGCTCCTCTAATGAAGGTCATAATGAAGTATTTTACTTGTGAAGGGAGATTTACTCGAGTTTATGCCTACCATGTCCGAATATTGATGCATTTCACTAGGACCAGGCAGCTAAATCTCCCTTACTTTTTATACAAGAGCCTCGAGAAGATGGCATCCACAGTCCAGAAGAAGGCTCCATCTCTGCAAATACCTTCCCTTTTCCATCATTTTTTGATCAAAACTATCATCCTACACCAGCTAGAGAAAAAAGAGGTTCCATGGGATGTTTTTATCAGCCACCTAGATTTCTCTACTGTTCCTCCTGTCCATATATCTCCCACCCATCCTGTTCATCGCCCTGTACCTTTGTCCAGCAGGCCTACTCCTAGAAGGCTTAGTTTTCCTACAGAACAATCAGGACAACATGAAGAAGAAAGACATGAACAGGTATAAGAGGAAGGGGATGAGCATGAAGAAACTGATGAAGATCAACAACATGATTTTGATGATCAGGGACAGCAGCTTGAGCCACATAGTGAACATGAGGTGGAAACACACCAGCAGCTTGATGTTGGTGAACAGGGGCAGCAGTCTAAACAGCAGGAAGAGATGGGTGAAGAGCAACAAATTGTAGATGAAGGGCAACAGCAGGAGCAAGAAGAAAAAGGTGCTAAACAACAGCATCTCAGTGAAAGTGAACAGCAGGGACAAGAAGAAGAGTAGCAGCTTGATGTTGAAGGTCATGAACAGCAGTTTGAGCAGGAATTTGAGCAGCTTCTTGAGCCACAAAATGAGAAGGAAATCCGAGCACAACAGCAGCATAAGGTTGATGATCAAGGGCAACAAGGATTTGAGGCAGATCAGCCTCATAATATTGAGGGGCAGAAGCAACTTAAAGAGGACACACTGCAGCCTCAAGGAGAGCAGCAATTTCAAGAAGTTGACAAAGGTAAAGCCATTGTATCCCTTTCTCCCAAAAGAACAAAGTCCATCACAGCAAGAAAGAAAGGGCCTAAGGATGCCACTCCAAAAGTGACAAGGGTTGTCCCTAGCAAAAGATAATCGCCAAAGGGGTCTCCCACTAGCATGCCAAGAAGGAAGAGTGCCAGGTTAGCTTTCAAAGGCAAAGGAAAGGGCCAGTTAGGGGAAAATAAAGAACAAGGAGGTACATTGGATGTCATCCCCATCTTGAGAACCTTCTTATCCATCGAGAGGGTCAAATTGAAGCATTGGAAAATGACCTTCATCGGGCAAGGACCTTCAATCATTTCTTGGAGATTCAAAATAAACAAATGAGTGTCCATATGGCTGTTCATGAGGCACAAGCTATCAAATACAAGAATGAGGTGGCTAAAGCGCAAATGAGGATAGAGGAGCTCATCGGTGAATTTGATGAAGATGATGAGGAAGACTAGCCTAGGCGGAGGAGGCCTAGAACCATAGGGCTTAAAAGAGCCCTGGAAAAGCAAAGGGAAGAAGAACATGCTCATCTTCAATCTTTTCCCCTCACTGCCCTGCTTGAGCAAGAATTTGAAGAAAATAAAGAGGCATGGCTAGAAAGAGCCAACAAACACTTGGAGATGAAGCTTGAAAAGGCAAACAGAGACCTGGAGCTGCAAAGGAAAAGGACACAACATTATAGAAAGTTGAATTAGTTTGCCCGGTGCAAGCTAAAGTCAGCCCAAGAGAAACTGAAGGAGGCAAAGGGGAAGTGCCCTGCACGGAAAGAGAGGAAAGACATATCAGCCCTTGAAATTTTGGCTTCAGCTTCAGAGCATGTTGCCAACGACCCTTGAGTGCCATGCATACCAATTTTGGGCCCATTTTGACAACTTTTGGTTTTTTGACATTTTTTGAGTTTTTGGCCAAAAACTCATAATTTCGCCATTTCATTTTGAAGATTTTTCAAGGGAGGAGAATAGTACCATCAGATGCCGTAATCTCATGAGCATTTCCTCAGTGATTTTCAGAGCATTTGGAGATCATTTTCCCCCTCAAAATGGCGAAAAAGGCTCGCATTTTGCACATTCTGCCCGGTCTATCAGCAGACTGTAATTTTCTGGCTTTTTACACACAAGTACAGATTTGGAAGACTTTCAGGCATCAGATTGGGATGATTTTAGTTACGCCGGAACGTAGACACTCAGAGCTTTCCAACGAGCTATCATGAGCCTCATTTAGACCCCGGGAAGGCTGCCAAATGTTTCCATCAAGTCAGGGGATCTTTTTCTGATATAAATTTGAAGTATTTTTGTAATTTTTGAACCTCTAAAAACTGCTTTTTCCAAATGTGCGTTTAGCTATTTTTGCACATGAAAAATGATATAAAGTCAATATAATTTCCATTTTTAGAATTTTCTTAGATATTTTATGAGATATTTTGTGCCTTGGGCTTTGCAAAGCCTCAAGGACAAGTTTAGATATTTTGATTAGGCCAATAGGAGAGCAAGTTGAACCATGAGGTTCTCCTCACTTGAGCCTATTTATTCCACAAGCTCTCATTGTAAACAAGGCTGGAATTTGAGAAGAGAAGCAATATATGATCATATGAGCTTTGGAGAAAATACTTGTGTTATGCTTTTGGATTGCCTCTTGAATGTTCTTGGATGGATGATGAAGGATTTTTGATGGATTCCATGACATGGTAGAATGGTATAGTGTTTCTTGCTTTGTTGTTGTCTTCTATTTTTCATTCATGATACATGCTTCTTGCTTTCTATAGATTAGTAGAGAAAAAATTTGAGATATGCCCATGGAGGCACCTCAAATTTCCTGAATCTTCATAGCTTTTATGTTTTCTTCTCCCTTAAGTTGCTTTAAAGAATTCTTAACTGCTCTTTGATAACTTGAGAATATTGTTGCTAGTTTCATTAATAGTTCTATGCATATTTAGTAGGATGTATGGTGTGCCCTGCTTACCTATGACTGTCGATAGTTTCCATCCATGAAACTATCTCTTTGGCTGATTAAGATTACCGTTTTGTTTGAACCAAGGAAGCCTAGTCCCGATCTAGCCCTTTGTCTAAAAACTATGCAAATCTTATTGTTCAAAGTACCCAATAGCTTGAAGTACTCTGGCTTAGGCATTCCGGAATAGTGTTTTGAGTTATTAGTCCATCTTATGTTTTTTGAGTTATTAGTCCATCCACAATCTTACTCGCCTCAACTTTACTTATGTCTTCATAGCATTGATCCAAATTCTGCAACAAAACTGATATTGCCTTTCATGTGATTACCGCAACCACCGTCTAATAGCCCATACATTTTCGTACAGGTTCATGCATGTCGTTGCACGCTATGAAACATGGAGTTAGTATTCTATGTATTAAAATTAGCTCTCTGGTTTCCTTGATCATCTATCTTCTTCCCCCGCAATCAATGTGCATAGTGACCAAAGTTATTGCATTAATAACATCTCACCTTTTTATTTGTCGTATATTTCGATTATCACAGTGAAGCTTTCTATCGTTGCTTCCACTTCCATGCTCTTCTCGACCATCTCTTTGACTCACCATATCTTCCACCTCATCGTCTTCCTCAACCTCTTGAAATAGAAACTTGGCTTTTGAAAGCAATTTTTAAAGTGAATCTTTATTTTTGCTTTCTTCATCCTCACCTTTTACATGCGATAGTAAGTCATCCCATCAAATCATCAAATGTCATTTTTTCCAAATCCTTGCCTTCTTCATATAGTTGCTACCACTGACACTCGATCCTAAGTGCATAAATATATAAGTAGACCTTCTCAATCATTGTTCGATCTTAATTTCTTCACCATAAATTTTTAATTCATTTAGGACAAAGATGACCCGATTCATGAAGGAAATTGATGTCCTTTGTCTCTCTTCATTTGCAGACACTTTCAAAATCTCTCATAAGTATTCTACAATTTAAAAATATTGACTTTGTCCATACCTTGATAGCTTTTTTGCCAAAAGTTTTCCCCATGCTTCATTTGTCAAGACGTGATCATAATATTCGGAACACTCCTCGGTCCACTCCTCGCTAGATACGAAGCAACGCTTGCACATTCATTCCCTCTTTTTATTTCTTCCATTGTTCCCTTCCCTCTCGCATTATTGAGAGCTCATTCTTCCGTGTCATTTTTAGGTTCTACAAACCAAAATTTGTCATGATCCCAAACATTATACGCTTAACATGTTCTCGATCTTAATGCCCCACACATCATAATATTTCCCCGTGAAAGAAGCAGGTAGTTGTGGTTGGAAACTCGACGTGTCCATCTCTTTGCTTCAAAAACAAATATTCTCCTCGATTAAACCCTAAACTTTCTCTTTTTATATGCGTCGTATACAAAGTTCCTTGAAAAAAAACCTTTTTTTATAAAATGTAAAAAATTTATAAATAACTCCTTTCGATAATTTTTTTAGTAGTATAAAGAATCTTTATAAAAAAAAATTATATCAAAAAAATCTTTAAAAAAAATGTTTATTAATAAATCCTTTAAATTAAAATGATCATTTTAATAGTGACTTATAATACTTCGAGCTTTATATAAAACCTTTTAATAAAGCATAAAACTCTCATGGACAATTTGGTTTTACAATTTCCCAAAAAAGAACAAGCCACCCACATGACTTCTTTCAAGTTTTATATTAAACACACCTTTTAATGAAAGTACCTTCTCATTCATGGGTCAACCTACTTTGAATTATTTTTCACAATTGGGTCGCGACTGTCGGGCGAAAGTCTAAACCTGATTGCATACCCCCGAAACCAATAAATTGTGCAATAAACTCGATTTTTGGAAATTCTTAAGTTTTACAATTTCTTCACAGTTTTCAACTAAAAAGGTACAGAATTGGTGCGATTTGTGTACTAAGAACGTGCACACCTATGCACTCCTTATTTGTTCAATGATGTTTCAAAGCTAAAACCAAAATTGTCGGCCTTCTGCTCTTGACCCTCTTCTCACTAGCTCTGCACGCCCCACGAATATTGTGATCCTACCTCATCTATGATACCAAATTGTTGGAAAGGCAGGAGAGTAAAGGCACAAACAACACAGGTAATTGATACACAATAACACACATGAGTTGTGACTCTTCTATTAATCACACGAAATTCAATCTATGTGAATACACTGAACCCAATGAAGGGTATTTATCCTGACTCGCTTGACATGCACACACTTACCAAATTCATCTATCACACAACTCGACTTACTCAACGCTTACTTAATTGACTATCTAACTCTTCATGCATGAGTTAATTAGATATTTTAACAAAAAATACGTGGAAGCTTTTCTATCATTCAAAAGGCATATCAAATCAGATCCATCTGGAATGTTGTCCAACTGGACAACTAAAAACTCAAAGGAGGTATGTTCTTGGTATGGTATTACCTATAGGCCACACAACATAAAAGTTGTGGCCATAATTCTTCCGGCTCCCATAGATGATAATGGAGATCCACACTATGAAATAGAAGGTACTATTTCACCATCTCTTGGAAACCTCCCTTTATTACACACGTTGAATCTTTCTAATAATAATTTTACAGAAGGAATTCTGTCATAATTCAGATAACTTAAATTGCTAGAAATACTTGACCTTAGCAGTAACTATTTAGTAGGAGGATCGATTCCCAAATAATTTTGTAATTTCACATGCCTTAAATGCATCGATCTTGCAGATAACTGCTTAACAGGGGGAATCAAGCCTGTAATTTCAAATACTTTTAGCTTGTCAAATGAAAATTTGAGGAGGAGTGTTCTTTCTTCATACCTGTCAATTTACGTTTTGAGTAACTTTATGATTCTCAATTTTTTTTTTTCAATCTTCAGGTTTTCAATAATTTCTTGGTGATATTCATTGTCTACCCCAGAGAAATCAAATCGAGAAAAATAGTTTTGTTTAGCAAACACATAGGATGTCCCATAAGCACCATGGAGATGAAATATCCATCTTCACATATGGTGTGATTATACCGAAACTCAGAAATCTGAAAAACAATAAGCAACAAATACAAAAATCCAAAACAATGTTTGAAATAAAAATCACCAAACATCCAAGCCTTAATGCACCCCTCAGTCACTTCGACAAACCTTGACTGTGGTTCAAGGGAGCTAATAATTTTCATCATTGCATGAAATAAACTATGCAAGATACAAAAAATTGAAGCTATGTTCAAGAATAGGATTTAATCAAATGTTACATGTTCAACACTAGGATTTAATAAAATTTTATTTGCAAAATTCTCACAAGGTGCCAATACAATGGTAAAATATGCAAGAAAAAATTATTAAACAAAGCTAAAGCATGTAGGTTATAAAGAATAAGTCCAATTCTGATTTTAGAAGCCAAGCCGAAAACCCAAAACAATACATGGTTGAATCATTAATAACTATTTCCAGTACATATTTTACCTAATGACCAAACTCTTTTGAAATTTCAATTGAATGCAAGGTTGAAAATTTCATTCATGTAAGGAAAATGTTAGCAACTATTTCCGGCACATATTTTACCAAATGAGCAAACTCTTCTGAAATGTCAATTGAATACAATGTTGAAAATTTCACTCATGTAAGGAAAAGGAAGCTTGTAGCTGCCAAAAAAGTAGTTATAGTTTGAAATTGTCATTAAATGGATCTAATCATAACAAGTTTGAGTTTTAAATATGAATCAAAACATTCCTGGAACTCCAGAAAAGAGCTTTAAACTGTGATTCCATTTGTGTTTGTTGGAACAGTAGAAGAGTAAATGCACAAATAACACAAATAATTCACACACAAAACACACACGAGTTGTTGCTCTTTTATTGATCACACAAACTTGATTGATGTTCAATCTTTGAATACAATGAACCTGACGAAGGGTATTTATCCTTTTCGACTAATTACTAGCTTGATGTGCACACACTTACCAAACTCATCTATCACATAAATCGACTTGACCATTAAATCACTCGACTTGACTCAACTCTCACTTAATTGACTCTTTAAATATAGTTAAATCTCCACGCGGGAGTTAATAAGCTATTTTGACACTCCCCCTTAATTACGACTGTTAAACTAAAACATAACTCATGAAAACTAAACATTCTTGTTGGTCTACGTCTCAGCTAGGCTTACAACACCGAAGTTCCTTTTGTGAAACTCAAACACATATTTTTCTAATGGCTTTGTAAATATATGAGCGAGTTGATCACTAGATTTAGAAGGCTTCGAGTGAACTTTTCCATTTCTCACAAGTTCTCTAATAAAGTGATATCTAGTATCAATATGCTTTCTCTTTTGATGAAACACACTATTATTAAATAGTGCAATTGCTGAGGTGTTGTCACAATATATTTTTGTTGACCCTTATTGTTTCTGCTTGTGTCCATCCAGTACTCTTCTTAACCATACTACTTGACATGTTATTGATGTTGTTGCTACATATTCTACTTCTGCTAATGATAGTGTCACAATGGGATGTTTCTTATATGCCTATGAAATCACACCTGAACCAAGATGAAACACATAACCGGAAGTGTTCTTCATATCATCCAAACTTCCTGTAAAATCACTATTGGTAAATCCAATCAATTTTTTTTTTTTACTTGCATACATTATGCCACAATCTCTAGTTCCTCCTATGTATCTCAAAATTCTTTTTCTTACACTCCAATGTGTGACTTTTGGAGTCTCCATAAATCTGGAAATCAAACTCACTCCTTGCATAATATCTGGTCTTATGGATGTGATATACATGAGGCTTCCAACCAATTTTTTGAACAGAGTTTTATTGACATCTGATCCTTCATTATCCTTACTTAACTTTGTACCTGTTGCAACTAGTGTAGGTACAGGTTGGAAATTATCCATCCTGAATCTTTTCAGCAAATCTGTTGCATATTTATTATGGCAAATAAAAACTCCTTTTTCATATTGCTCAACTTCTATGCCAAGAAAGAATTTCATGAGACCAAGTTCTATCATCTCCAATTATTTCTTCATGGCTGCTTTAAATTTATCTAACTCAAGATCACCTGTAAAAATCATGTCATCAACATATAAGAAAACAATAAAAGTCTATCCATTCTTATTTACCTTTGTGTATAAGTTAGGATCATTGTTGCTTCTGCAAAATCCATTCCTGATCATGTAGTTGTCAATTCTGATATACCATGCTCTAGGTGCTTGCTTCAATCCATAAAGCACTTTCTTCAACCTTTAAAATTTATCCACTTTACCTTCAACTGCATAACTTGGAGGTTGTTGCACATAAATTTCTTCTTCTAGAATTCCATTCACAAATGATGATTTGACATCCATCTGATATACTTTCCATTTGTTCTAAGTTTTTGTGGCTAGAACTGTTGTTACAGTATCCAATCTGGCTACCTAGGCAAATGTTTCTCCAAAGTATATTCTCGGTTACTGTGAGAATACTTTTTCTACAAGTCTTGCTTTAAATCTATAAATTTCTCCTTTCTCATTCAACTTAGTATTTTACAACCACTTCACACCAATAAGGTTTTTATCCTTTGGAAAATTAACCAAATACCATGTATCATTCTTTTCAATAGCTTCAATTTCTTCATCCATGGCTTGCACCCAATTTTCATCTCTGATTTCTTCTTCAAACGAATAAGGTTGGAATAAAAAAAATGAAAAATTTTAATTAACATCCAAATCATCATAAATATCTTTCAAAATTCTCATATTTCTTTTACCATAGCTTGATTCATCACCTGGTTGGCTGTTTGGAGAATTTTGGTCTGTTAATCTGCTTGAAGATCCATGATACTATAAAAATCGTGGAGTCCTTGCTTGTGTGACATTGTTTGATGTCTTCTATTTTGATTCTTGCTGCTACTTTTCTGATACATCATCCTCTTCCATCAATGGTGCTTGTGCATTAAATATTTTGTCTACAATCCCATTCCATGACTCTTGTTCTTTAAGCAGAACATCTCTACTGATTATGATCTTCTTGGTGAAAGGGTTATATAATTTTTAACCTTTTGATTGCTTACTATAACCAGTAAATATGAATTTTTTACTTTTATCATCTAGTTTTCCTCTTATCTCCTTAGGTATATGTCCATAGGCTACACATCCAAAAACTCTGTGATGAGATACAATGCGTGAAATACCTGACCATGCTTCTTCTGGTACTCTATTCATCACACTCTTTTTAGGAGATCTGTTTATCACATAAATAGTACATGCAACTGCTTCTACCCAATACTCATTAGAAAAGTTTATTTCTTTCAACATGCCCCTTGTTATGTTCATAATTGTTATGTTCTTTCTCTTTGCTACACCATTTTGTTGTGGTGTGTATCTGGTTGTAAATTGTCTTCTGGTTCCATGTTGTTTGTAGTAATCATGGAATGAATTTGAATCATATTCTCCCCCATGATATGACCTCAACACCTTGATTGTTCGATCAATTTGGTTCTCTACTAAGGCTTTTAATTCTTTGAACTTTGCAAAAGTTTTAGACTTCTGCATCAAAAAGTAAACCCAATTTTTTCTGCTATAGTCATCAATAAAAGTTAGGAATTAACAAATTCCACCAATTTAGTATTTCCTCATAGGTCCATATAAGTTTGTATGCACCAACTCAAGTGGTTGATTTTCTCTGTATGAAGCTGCCTTCAGAAAACTTTCACGATGTTACTTTCCCAAGATGCAATGCTCAGAAGTACTAGCAGGTTATTTGATGGGAGGTAGTCCCCTGACCATTTTTTTTTGATGCAACAATATTAAAATAGAAAAGTGCAAGTATCCAATTTTAAAGTTCCATAACCAATAATCATTAGAACATGCAACTGTAAAATAACTTACCTGATCATTGTAATTATGATAGAGGAGCATTACATGAGATGAATTTCACTGACCTGAGTGGTCAAATTATATTTTAATAGAGAGGGTTGGATCTCTTGAATTTACTTTTATTTTCATTTATTGTAATATTTAGTACATTTCTAATTTGACAAAAGGAGATAAGATTGTTAGAATAGGTGTGCATCGGACCTATTGAATAGGGATTTAATTTGTTAAACAGATAAAAATAGTGAGCTTCATTTAGAATAGTAAGTAGAAAAAACGCTTTTGTTTTGATTAAATAGAGAGATATAGAGAGATAGAGAGGGCAGAGCGAAAAAGGAAAAATTATCCTCAACCTGTAAAGAATGAGGAAAGACTCTATTTTAGTCTGAGTAATTGATTTGAAGTTTGGATGTGCAAGTTATTGTTCCTATGCGTGTGAATTCTTTCAAAATTGTTAAGGATCACTTGCGGTAGAATATATATAATCTGGGTAATAGTTCTCCTCTTTTTCATTTTATTATCATATGTCCCAGAAATACAAGTTAAATCCTTTAAATGGCTTCGTAGTATGCATATTCAAATTTCAAGACTTAAATATATTTAGGGAAAAGCATTATGTGTGTTGCAAATCCACTTTATTGCATTTCGACCGAAACTCAAGTTTCTTTTATTGCACCACATATTCCAGACAACCGAAATATCGCATCGCATATTTTTAATATATCGCAATTTCACATTGGCATTGTTATTATTTATTGGTTAAATATTTCAAGCTATATGCTATAAATTGCAACATGCGATATCGTATATATTGCGATATGTGATAAATTATTTGTTGTGATTTACGAAATCGCAAAATCTTTGATTTACCATATATCAAAGTTGTTGATCCGTGAATTCTTAAATTTGTGAATTTGCGCTTATAAATTAGGGATTTCGATATAGTGTTAAAGGGTTTCTTTGGTTTTATTTGTGGTATAAGAGTTATACAGGGGTTTAAATTGAGTTTACAGGAGAATAGTGAATGACAGTATATTATTTTTGGTATCATAGCAGTTGATTGAAATTGAGTTTAATTCAACAAGATGCCACCTAGAAGAGCAGTTGGCATAGGGAGAGGAAGGCTAGTAGCAAATGTGATTCTACTAGAAGAGTTTCAATTCCTTTGTGCATGGATGGAGACAATGGAATTTGCCCAAACGACAGAGCTTGATGAAGGAGATGACATCACTACAAAAGAACCTTTAGAAGAAGAAGATGAATAGAACGAGACAACAAAAGTTCTCAAGATGTTGATGAAGGCGAGCAGAAGACCGAAGGTAGAGGTGCCTTTGTATGATGGAAATATCATTGTGGAAGAATTAATTGGATTGGATCAATTCATTAGACAAGTACTTTGACTTTGAAAAAGTTGAAGACAAAAATAAAGTGAAATTTGCGGCTACCAGATTGAAAGGCCACACAACCATTTGGTGGGAAGAGTTATAGGTATCCAGATAAAGAAGCGAAAAGACAAAAATCAAGCAATGGGATAAAATGGTAAGTAAATTGAAGAATAATTTTATGCCAAAGAATTATCAATTAAATATTTTAAAGCAATTATAGAATTTGAAGAAAAAAGGGATGACAGTTAAAGAATATATAGAAGAGTTTTATAGCCTAAATATCAGAGCTGGACATGTGGAAGATGATGTTGAGAAAGTATCCAGGTACATAAATGACTTGAGATATGATATCCAGGATGAGATCAGTTTATTAAATCTGAAAACAATTGAATATGCTTACCAAGAAGCCTTAAAAGCAGAGAAGAAGATACATAGGAAGCAGAGCCAAAGAAATAGAGGGAAAAATGTAGTAAGAGGAAGAGGAGTATTCAAACCCAGATTTCAAAATTCATAGAGTGAAGCAAGATGTTCTAGTAGTAGACCACAATAGAGAGGATACTTTAGCTAAGGAAGATTCGTACCTAGAGGTAGAGGCTGAGGAAGAGAGATTCAGTGCTTTACATGTGGTGAATGGGGACATGGGTCATGGGACTGCCCTCATAATAAATCAGCAACTCAGCGAAATGTGAATATTGCTAAAGAAAAGGAAGAACTTCCTCAGATTGCGGGAAAAAAAAGAACCACCCAAAGTGGGAGAATCCTTGTTATTGGAAAGGGTATCGCTTAAAGAAGAAAAAGAAGTAGAAGATCCAGTTTAGAGGAAGAACATATTGAGGACTATATGCAAGTCCAAGGGGAAATGCTGCAAGGTTTTGATTGACAGTGGAAGCACTGATAACCTTGTTTCTATAGAGATGGTGGAAAAATTAGAATTGGTAAATATGGCACACCCTACTCCATATAAGGTGTCATGGCTGCAAAAAGGACATCATCTTGTTGTGACCGAGAAATGCAAAGTAGAGATTCAAATTGGTACCTACAAAGATGTAATATTATGAGATGTAATTCAGATGGATGTATGCCACATATTATTGGGAAGACCCTGGTAGTTTTATCAAAAATTTGTTCATGATGGTTGAAGAAATACTTATACTCTAGAGAAGGATGGGAATAAATACACACTGCTGCCCTTAAAGAATGAGGCAGACAAAGAAGCATCTGGAAATAATGTTATGATGATGAGGGGTAAAGAACTGTTGCAAGAAGTCGAGAAGGATGGAGAATTACAATTTGATGTCATGGATAAACCAAAGGTAATTCAGACTTCTAAAATTTAGATGATCTTCCTGAAAAAATAAAAAATCTACTCAATGGTTGTGTTGATATTATTGTTGATGAGTTTCCAAATGCAATACCACCAATCAAAAGTATTATTCATCATACTGATCTAATACCTAGTGCGAGCTTGACAAATAAAGAATAATATAGATTAACTCCTCAGAAAAATGCAGAAGTTGGGAGAAAAATGCAGGAATGGATGGATAAGGGGTTGATAAGAGAGAGCCTTAGTTCGTGTCTTGTACCAGCAGTACTCAGCCCAAAGAAAAAGGAGGAATGGCGGATGTGTACAGATTCCAGATCCATAAAAAAAATCACCATCAGGCATCGTTTTCCTTTACCATGTATGGATGACTTAATGGATTGCTTGAGTGGTTCAAAATATTTTACTAAAATAGATCTAAAAAGTGGTTATCATCAAATAAGGATAAGAGAGGGGATGAATGGAAGAATCCATTCAAAACAAATAGTGGTCTATATGAATGGTTAGTGATGCTTTTTGGACTCACTAATGCACCCAGTACATTCATGAGATTAATGAATGAAGTCTTTAAGGAGTATGCACGAAAGTTTGTAATTGTTTATCTTGATGATATTCTCGTTTTTAGTTGAAGTAGAGAAGTGCATTTGGAGAACCTTAAATTAGTTCTAAAAACTTTGAAGAAAGAGAATATGCTAATAAATTTGAAGAAATTAAGTTTTATGAAGGAAGAGCTAATTTATTTGGGATTCGTAGTCTCTAAAGAAGGCTTAAAGATGGACCCAGAAAAATTCCTAGAAATTTTGAATTGCTCGACTCCAAAAAACATATTCGAGGTAAGAAGCTTTCATGGTCTTGCAAGTTTCTATAGGAAATTTATCAAAACTTTTGGTCAGATATGTGCACCAATTATTGAAACAATCAAGGAGAATAATCAACCATTCAAGTGGATGGAAGCAGCAGACGAAAACTTTAGACTGTTGAGAAATAAAATCACATAAAACCAGTTTTGGCCTTGCCAAACTTTGAAAAAGTTTTTCAAGTCAAAATTGATGCTAGTGGAGTTGCAATTGAAGCAGTTTTAAGTCAATAACATAGACTAATAGCATATTTCAACAAGAAATTGAATTAAGCTAGGAAGAAATAATCATCCTATGACAAGGAGTTTTATGCTATTGTGCAAGCATTGAAAAAATGGAGGCATTATCTGTTACCAAAAGAATTTATTTTATATTTTGATAATCATGCATTATAGTTTATTGATAAACAGCTGAAATTGAGCCAGAATCATGCCAATTGGGTGGAGTTTTTACAGATTTTTACTTTCATGATTAAGCATACAAGCGATAAGTTGAACAAAGTCGTTGATGCTTTGAGCAGATTGAATTTAATTGTGCAGGAATTAAAAATTGGTGTTGTGGGTTTTGAAGAGATGGTTGACATGTATAGGGAAGATGTAGAATTTAAAGAAATTTATGCAGGTGTACAAAATCTAGCAATTCACAATAGAAGCCAGTGGTTGGATTATCTTATCCAAGGAGGTTTTCTATTTAAAAATAACAAGTTGTGTATTCCCAAATGTTCTATGAGGGAAAACTTAATTAAAGGAAAACACATCGGAGGTTTATCTGGACACTTTGGACAAGACAAGACATTTACTCAGGTAAATTATTTTTAATACTGACCAAAGATGCAAACTGATGTTAAGAGATTTGTTAAGAAATGAAGGATTTGTCAGCGTGCTAAAGGGAGAAGCAAAAATACCGAATTGTACCAGCCATTTCCAAGACCAAACTGGCCTTGGGATGTAGTTATTATAGATTTTGTTTTGGGTTTGCCAAAAACTCAAAGGAAAAATAATTCTATCTATGTTTTTGTAGATAGATTTTCGAAAATGGCTCATTTTAGGACATGCAAGAAGACTAGTGATGAAACTCATATTGTTAATCTATTTTTTTCAGAAATTGTAAGGTTGCATGGGGTACCTATAAGTATTGTGTCTAACAGGGATACAAAGTTTGTTGGGAATTTCTAGAGAACTCTATGGAAGAAACTAGGTGAAAACCTTAGTTTCAACTCAGCCTATCATCCTCAAACGGATGGACAGACCGAAGTAGTAAATAGAAGCTTGGGAAATATATTGAGGAGCTTAGTTTATAAAAATCCTAAGCAGTGGGATTTAGCACTTGCTCAAGCTGAGTTTTCTTATAACGATACTCCTCACTAGAGTACTGAGATGAGTCCATTCTAGATTGTTTTGGGATGAATCCAAGAGGTGTGTATGAGCTCATAAATTTAGGCAAATAGGAGACAAGGAGCGCAAAGGCGGAATAATTTGCAGAGCAGATGCAGAGGCTACAGGAAGATGTCAAAGAAATATTACAGGAAAGGAGTAGAAAATACAAACAAAGAGCTGATATGAGGAGGAAAGAAAAATAATTCCAAGTGGGCAATCTCATCATGGTGTATCTAAGTAAAGAAATAATTCATGTTGGGACTTATAACAAATTGAAGGTGAAAAAGATAGGGCCGTGCAGAATTGTAAGAAAATTTTCAACCAATTCCTATGAAATTGAGTTGCTAGAAGGAGTTGTTATATCTCCAATCTTCAATGTTGCAGATTTGTACCCATACAAGGAGCTAGAGGCAAAGCTACAGGATGAACCTATAGAGGATGAAGTTGAGACTTTGAATTGGAAAGATCAAATGCTGAAGACAATTAAGAAAGAGGTGGAAGCTGTTCTGGAGAGGAGAGTAACTAAAATAACTAGAGGACATATTTATTTTCGATATCTAGTCAAATGGAAGGGACAACCAGTGGAGGATGCCAGTTGGTTGACAACAACAAAATTACAGAAGTATGAAGTAAATCTCGAAAGTTTGATGGATGACTCTTTTCTTCCCCGGGAGTCTGATGCAAGAGAATCACATGAGATGAATTTCACCGACCTGAGTGGTCAAATTATCTTTTAGTAAAGAGGGTTTGATCTCTTGAATTTACTTTTATTTTTAGTTTATTGTAATATTTATTACATTTCTAAATTAGAAAAAGGAGATAATATTGTTAGAAAAGGTGTGCATTGGACCTATTGAATAGGGATTTAATTTGTTAAACAGATAAAAAAAGTGAGCCACATTTAGAATAGTAACAAAAGAAAACACATTTGTTTTGATTAAATAGAGAGATATAGAGAGACAGAAAGGGCAGAGAAAAAAATGAAAAATTATAATCAAACTGTAAAGAGTCAGGAAATACTCGGTTTTAGTCTGAGTAATTGAATTTAAATGTGGATGTGCAAGTTATTGTTCCCGTGCGTGTGAATTCGTTCAAAACTGTTAAGGATCGCTTGCGGTAGAATATATATAATCTAGGTAATAGTTCTTCTATTTTGCATTTTATTATCATAAGTCCTAGAAATACAATTTAAATCCTTTAAAAGGCTTCATAGTATGTATGTTCGAGTTTCAAGACTTAAAGAGATTTAGGGAAAAACACTATGTGTGTCGCAAAACCACTTTATTGAATTTCAGCTGAAACTCAAGTTTCTTTGATTGCATCGCATATTCCAGACATAGCCGAAATATTGCAATGCATATTTTTAATATATTTCAATTTTGCATCAGCATTGTTATTATTTATTGGTTAAATATTGCAAGTTATATGCTATAAGTTGTGACATGTGATATTGTATATATTGTGATATGTGATAAGTTATTTGTTGTGATATGCGATAAGTTATTTGTTGTGATTTGAAAATTTCGCAAAATCATCGATTTACCAAATATCAAAGTTTCCGATCCACAAATTCTTAAATCTGCGAAGTTGCACTATAAATTACGGATTTCGATATAGTGTTAAAGGTAATTTTGGGTTTTATTTGCAGCATAAGGGTTATACCATGGTTTAAATTGAGTTTACATGGGAATAGTGACTGATTTGACATCAAATTCATAATTAGAGGAAAGAGTTTGTTCCTCATCATTTGCACCTTTTCTATTATCTGCTTGCTTGGGGGCTTGTTATAAATAGCACACTCTTCTCCCTGAAAGATAACTATGTATCCTTTCTGTGTCAATTGATCAACACTTATCAAATTTTGTTTAAGACCAGGAAAATAATATACCTCTGAGATTGTCTCTGGCTCCCCCTACTTGGTCATAATGTTGACCACTCCTTTTCCATCTACATCCACAGTCTTGTCATTTCCCAACTTTACACCTGTCTTGACAGATTGATCCAAATTTGCAACCAAATTCTTATTTCTTGACATGTGGTTACTGAAACCAATATCTAATAGACACACATTATCCAAAGTGTCATGCATGGTATTGCATGCTAGGAACGTGGAGTTAGTATTATTTGTACTAACATTATCTCTCTAGTTTCCTTGATCAACTATCTTCTCCCTACAATCATGATCATAGTGACCAAATTTATTTTAATAATAACATCTCACCTTTGATTTGTCAAATCTTTGATTATTGTTGAAGCTTTTGCTACTGATTCTTCCACTTTCATGTTCATGCTCTTATCGGCCATCTCTCTGACCACAATATCTCCTGCCTCATCCTCTGCCTCTCGATCTACCTTTGCCTCGACATATTGAAATAGAAACTTGAATTTTGAAATCATTTTCTAAAGTGGAATCCTTATTTTTGTTCGTCCTTGCCTCATGCGATAGAAGTGATCCCATCAACTCATCAACTCTGAGTTTTTCCAAATCCTTGGCTTCTTCTATGGATACTACCACAACATCAAACTTGGTAGACAAAGACCTAAGGACATTATCAATCACTATTCAATATTTAATATCTTCACCATAACTTTTTAACTGATTTAATGCAAACATGACCTGATTCATGAAAGAATCGATATCATTTGTGTCCTTCATCTGCATACTTTCAAAATCTCTCCTAGTATTCTGTAATTTAACAATATTGACTTTAGTCATACCCTGATAGCTTGTCACCAAAGTTTCCCATGCTTCCTTTCTTGAAGACGTGATCATAATATTTTGGAACACTGCTCGGTCCACTCCCTGTTGGATAAGAAGCAAGACTTGTACATTCTTCCTTTTGTATTTCTTCCATTGTTCCCTCTATGCATTACTGAGAGCGCGTTATTTTGTGTCATTCTGAGGTTGTGAAAACCCAAACTTGACATGATCCCAAACATCATGCATTTTTAACATGGCTCCATTTTAATGATCCACACATCATAATCCTTCCCTGTGAAAGAAGGAAGGATTATGATATAAAATAAACTTTTATATTAAGCCCTTTTTCAAAAAACTTAGTATAATACTTTAACTTAAAAAAAAAACTTCTAAAATATCCTCACATGCTTTATAAAGAAACTTTTAAAATATGACTCAACTCAAAATATTTTCAAAACCTAAAGTCATTCGTATATGATCAAAAATCGAATGGCCTTTGAAATTTCCAATGGTTTTCGTTCACTAACACATTTTCAAGTTAGTAAGGTTGTGTGCTAACACTCCTATCAATGCGACTCTCCCACGTTGGTCCACCAACACAACTAATAACCAAGACTTCCTTTGTGCATAAATTGCAGTAATTCTACTCCTTCTAACACGATTTTTTTCTAAATTGGCCAGTGTTATGCTGCTCTAAGTATAATGTAACAGATGCATTATAGCTTCAAATAAGAGAAAAAAAAATTATCTTCTCACACATGGATGATTGCTGATCCATCTTCCCTATCTCTTTGTAACCTCGCTCCGATACCAATTTGTTGGAAAGGAAAAAGAGTAAAGGCACAAATTACACAAATAATTCACACACAAAACACACAAGAGTTGCGACTCTTATGTTGATCACACAAACTTCATTGATCTTCAATCTCTGAATACAATGAACCTGATGAAGGGTATTTATCCTTTTCGACTAACAACTAGCTTGACATGCACACACTTACCAAACTCATCTATCAGATAAATCAACTTGACCATTACATAACCTGAGTTGATTCAATGCTCACTTATCTAACTCTCTAAATATAGTTAAATCTCCATGCAAGAGTTAATTAGATATTTTAAAAAAAAATTACCCTGTTTCTAATTTCACATAAGAATGACCTATAGCTAACTATATTTCCTTGTTGTTGGCCATTCTGTGTAATGTTGGAGCACTACACTATCTAGTTACAGGATGTTGGCGACTCCTTGGATGAGTTATGGCGATTTCCATTAGCCTAATTTTGTTGCAGGTTTGAGAAAATGTAACTGATGCAACCTCTAGAGTTGGGGGAAGAACAATGACAGGATTCCTTGCACACACGAGAATAGTTATGAGAAATGGATTTTGCAATCCAGTGAAGTTAGGAGATTGTCAATGCTGATTAGCTAGAGAGGATCTAATTCACACAGGTCGAAGCCCTATTCTCCCAAGAAATAGAGAGATGTATGTCATCTGACGAGTTTGACTGGAGTATATTTCCAGGAAGATAAAACAATACCTTTTCCATGCAAATGTAATATCCCAAATGGGATATTTTATGAATTTTTATGGAAATTAATTCAACCATAAATCACAAGAAGATTTCCATGTAAAAATAACTTTAGAAATCCAAGCCATAAAAATTATAAACAATCAACCAAAATATTTAAAGAAAATGGAAAATAGAACATGCAACTGAATAATTGACATTATAATCATAAAAAATATCTCATCCTTATATTATTAATGTAAACTGCTAGTACAAAAACTAGAGATGGCTGAAGCAATGACCGCAAATATATCTACAACAATGCCATAAATGGACTCCAAAACAAACTGGAAATAACTGCAACCTGTGAATCATGAATGGATCCACCAAGGGCAGAGATGGGTGCTCAACCACTCTCACTAAATCACCTGAGGGTTTTCGTCTTGGGGCTACTACTGAAGTAGAGAGTCCAAGTTCTCAAAACTCTCACACAAACAATGATCCAATCCAATATATCTCCAAATGACCTTCGCTTCTCCTTTTATAGATATGATGGATAGATCTCCAATCCTCTAGAAGCATCTTATTTTATTATTTTATTATTATTCTAGAAGATCCTCCATTGACTCTATCAAAGTGACTTTAATTTAATTATTTCACTTAAGTCACTTTTGGCCCCTTTTCCTCTAAATATTATTTTTCCTTTAATTAAATGAATAATTAAAGTCATTTTTAATTAAGTAAAATATTATATCGCCCATGGTACTATCTCTGGCCACTATAAGTCACTTCTCAACATCCCATCCTGAAGATTTCCTCATTCTGGTTCCAACAAACTATCAAACTATGGTTTTCTATCATGTATTCCTCCCGGAATGCCACTTTGAGTGTAATTAACTGAGTTAAGCCCAAAAATAACTCATTTTTTCTGAAATTTGTCAGAATGTGCCAGAACGAAAGGCAAACCATGCAGATGATGGAATATATCAAGAAAACGCCATCGGTCCTCATAGAAACTCGTCAAAATTCCTCTAAAAAGCCCCTAGGCCTGCTGATGAAAACAACTTGTATCTGTGACCTATTTGCTCCCAACTCTGTAAGTCCATCCTAACCCTATCATAGGTGATACCAAAAAAAGGAATATTACAGACCTTCCACCCTAATATTTCTTGCCCTCAAGCAATCCAAATATGTGGGCTACCCTGCTGGCCCGATGCAACTAAGACCCAATGTCTGGATCCCATACAAACCCCTAGGTGCTGCTATGTATCGGTGTCAAGCCACCCTAAATAGACCCCTCAATGCCGGGATCCCAAAATTATCTCTCACTATACCTATCATCAAACAATCCTCACGGATCCTAATGCCACCATGGCTAATCATCACCCATGTCCCACAACTTGGATTGTGTAATACCTCTAGCTATATCTGCTGCCCCATGAAGTGAAGTCTACCAGTGAGCATCAATTCTCCATGGGTCCTCTCTGTGTTTTACCTCTAACTATATAAGCTACCCCACCAGTTGGGTACCAAATCATCACCTCTCTCAAGCCCAAACCTTGGTCTAGGCCGAGGTCAATCCTGATCTGTGGATGTCGAGCTAGTGCTACTAAAATATTGATGGACTGTCCATTGAAAATCCATGGACCAATGGAATATGTAACATATCTCCCGTCCAAGTGCTACTACCGAAATGTACTCAAGACTAAGAATGATACTCTATCAATAGAATACCAACAAATCACCTCTCTCCAGTCCAAATCTAGACTCGATTTG
This sequence comes from Pinus albicaulis, assembly GCA_034641835.2. NCBI lineage: Eukaryota > Viridiplantae > Streptophyta > Pinopsida > Pinales > Pinaceae > Pinus > Pinus albicaulis. The sequence continues at coordinate 781,536,976 of CM076571.1, forward strand.
ATGTTAACCTTGCTCTCTTGAAGTCGGGATGGAATTTTGAAGAATTGTCAGCCTGTCCCCCACTGCCAATGAGAATATGTAGAATCTGTCATGTCTAAGGGCCCCTGCTCCTCTATGCTCGCTACGAAGAATATCATACCATCAAGAGGGTACAAACTCATGATCTCTCGCCAATCTAACCTGGAAGAAGAATCCAATGTAGTGACACCTGCATATGGAACACGTCTGGAGTGTTGTCACTAGCACATGCTCAAATCGCATTGCTCTATCCCGTCTACTGACAAGATCTGCCTATAGAGGAAGGCCCCTCTCTCTATAAAAGGCCAAAGTGGGTGAGATTTGCTACAAGCCCCATTGATGTACTCCTAGAGAGTGCTACTCGTTGAAATCACTATTGCTCTGCTGACTCCACGTGCATCTACCTGCACCTCATCTTTGTATCGACCCGACGATGGATGCTCCACCATATCAAACAACTCATCCCTCTCTTGATCAGGAATTTCATGCTCCTAATGTATACTAGCCTCGCGTAGAACTATCCCATCAACCTCCAACATCTCATGAGGATAAGTATCTGCAACTGCTGTCTCCCTACTAGTTGCCTATACATCCGTCTGCTCCTCACCCATGGCTGACCCTAAGGGTAGTCATACATCCATCATAGACTCAATGTGAGCCTCCATCTAACTCTCCCCCAAAGGACTATCATGTGTGATGTGCATAGCCTCCTCCTATAGTATCTCATGCTTCATCATATGCTTCTCTGGCTGAATCGTCACAAGTGACTCATCACCCAAAGTATCTACCGTAGAGTCCCATGACTGCTCTCCCTGCACACTAGAATAAAATTCTGGCCTACTTTCATCAATTCCGCATGACTGCTCTCGCTCCCCAAAAGAATCCTCATATGATCCCATGGACTCATCTAACAAAGAGTCCTCATCCTGGCATATAGAAGGAATGCTCTTCTATTCTACCTCTGCCACATCATCTGCATCACTTAAGCATGAGTGATCAAGCCCCCAAGGTTGTTTGCAGATGAAGAGAAGTCCCTTCCGCGGCTCATTTATACTACCTGATACACCAAACTGGAGCAGCTCCTCCCTAGTCAATTTTCTCCTAGATATCCCAATATTCTTCTCAACCATCCCTTGGGCTAGCTCATAAGCAGTAGGTGATACCATATTCTCTCTCCTCCAAATTATAAACACCATAGTCTGAAACTCTCGACAAAGGGCCTCATAGTCTCTCATACATGACAACATGGTGGATTGCATGTGTGTTATGACTGTGTTAGCATGATGTCTACTAAAACTGAAGAAGCATTGGAACATCTGCAGAATCAAGCCATCACATTGAAGATAAAACATGATGCAATATGTTCTGAATGTCGCCATACCTCGTAAAACATCAAGCTTCTTCCCAAAGGTAGAGCTTGCACTGTTTTCCAAATCCTAAAATGTCCCTACCATCAGTCTAAAAACTCTCCTCATAATGTCATCATTGTAAGGGATTCTAGGAGCGGTTAGTCTCATGATGTTGCTAAGACAAGATACAACTAGAAGTGTGACCCCTCCACATGTTTCCTCCAAGAAGTTTGGTTGTATGAGAGAAAGCATACATGCTTTGAAGGCCTAAATTAATTTTCTTCCATCTGACCATTTTACTTTGGAAATGAGTTCATCAAGTTCCTTAAGTTTGGAAAGAATTCTCTATGTGATCTTCATGTGTTTCAAATCTGTCTGAAGTGCAAGGATTTTGTTCCCTATTTCTGGTTCTTTATGTAGGTCCCTGGATTACCCCTTTTGAAAAATGGCATAGACCCCATTTGAAAAAGGTCCATTGTTCTGCTTGGTTTCTCGGTCGATAGAAAAATTGTGGTTCAAGGCTTCAATGACTGTGCTGCCATGTGGGTTTAGGAGGTATTTTAAGAACCCCATGTTTATGGAAACAATAAAAAGTTATGATAACAATGAAAGGTACCACAAAAAAACCCTATTTAATTCATTGTCCAACCATCAATCGGAAATGAAACTAATGACAGCAACAATGATGCATTATTGGCATGTTGTTACATTTCTCATTTCAATACCTTGCCCCAATAGATAAATCTAGCTCCATCAAATAATTTAGGCTTTGGAATTTTTTTTTTGGCTCTAGTAAAATCATTTTTGCACAACAAAATGAGTTCATCCTAGAAAAGCAAGATAAAAATGTTACCCCATATGCAAGGAAATGATCTCTCCTCAGCTCTGCGCTGACTTTGGAAATTTGTAACTGTTGGAAATTTTGTTGTTCGGTGACTTCAGACTGCCGGTTGGGCTGCTTCTACTGCTCAGAAAATTATAGGAATTTGGGAAGGTGATCCTTTCCCAAAATCCAAAAAAATCTAGAAATGGTTTCCTTGAATTCCAACCTTCAAAATCTGACCCTTTTTCTCCTAGCTCTTATAGTTTCTAGTTGAGTAGGGATTGTGTAAATGAGTTGATCTACTACTCAGAAAATTATGGGATTTTAACCATGGAATCTACTCACAAAACCCAAAAAAACCCCGAAATTGTTTTCTCTAATTCCAGCTTTAAAATTTTCCCTTTTTGCTTAGCTCCTATAAATTCTGGCTGATTAGGGACTGCATAAATGGCCTGATCTGATGTTTAGAAAATTCCATAATTTCAACCACGGGCTCTGCTCAAAAAACCAAGAAAAACCTGGAAAATTATTGGGAAAATTCTGGTTGAATAATTTTGGCCCTCCAATATAAATTTGGCCCAGCAAAATGCTCTCCGACAATAATTCTACACTAGCTGTTGCATGGATCGACCAAACTACCGACATTCAGTGCTCAAAAAATTATAAAAGGTTACTCTCAAAATCCTCAAGCCAATCCGACCAAAACCCATAAATGGTTTGGCCAAACCATGATCCTCCAAAATTGACCCCAATAAGCTCTACACTCTCCCAGTAACTGTTGAATACATTGTCTACAAAATGATCAACAAACTATTCAACAACCATCCAAATTTGTAGCAATAATCCCTCCTATACTTCCTCAACAAACAAATCTCAAATGGTTGAGACCTTCCTCCACAACTAGGCTCAACTCTCCTCCTCTGCACTGGCCTAGAGATTGCCACATTGCTCCAGAAATAGAATATCCATCTCAGCCCTGGAGGTTTGCCTATATCTGAAAATCAAATGAACCTAGATTCGCCTATAGCTCTCATAAGCTAATGAAACTTTCAACCAACAAAAAACACAGTAAATCAACTGCATCCTCCAATAATGTCTCAAAATAATAAACCATTGATCTTCCTCTAAAATTGAGCTGCAGTAAAACCCTTGAATTTTGATTTTCCGATAATTTGGAAATTAAACCCTCAAGCTAGCAATATCTCTAGCTCTGATACCACTTTAATGTCCCAAATGGGATATTTTATGATTTTTTCTGGAAATTAATTCAACCATAAATCACCAGAAGATTGCCATGTAAAAATTCCTTCAGAAATCCAAGCCGTCAACATTATAAACAATCAACCACAATATTTACGGAAAATGGAAAATAGAACATGCCACTAAATAATAGACATTATAATCATAAAAAAGATCTCAGCCTTATTTTTTTAATATAAAGTACTAGTACAAAAACTAGAGATGGCTGAAGAAATGGCCACAAATAGATATACAACAATGTCACAACTGGCCTCCAAAACAAACTGGAAATAACCGAGACCTATGAATCTTGAATGGATGATCCAGGAGGATCTTGTTTAGTACAGATCGACAGAGAGATTTAGTCAGCTTTAGTTTTTCCGATGTCCGGCTCACTCTTCAGATCACCAGGTCCTCCAATGATTCCGAATGAATGTTGTTTCATCATGGTTCAGTGTGTCATGGTTCGAATTTGGTGCATGGTGTTTGTATTTGTCATAAGATGTGGTAAGGTGTAAGATGTGCTCAAGTGGGTCAAATGGCTATGGTGAAAAAAAAAAAACTATGTAAAGGACCTAAGTCCTATTCCTAAAGTTATAAACACCTAAGCTAAGGTGGAAGATGGAATTATGAATGGTGCTAAGACCTAAAACCTAGCACTAATCCTAAGTTTCAAAAGCCCTAGCGCAAAACCCATGGTGTTAAAACCTAGCGCTAAAAACAAACTATGTAAAGATCCACTTTTGGACCTTATATTAAAAAATAAACAATACACGGTCCTAAACCACTAAAGCAGACCGCATAAAAGCTCCTTAACATGTGAGAAAGTAGGTAAACCACAGTGGAAACCATAACTACGGAGTTTTGGATGAAGCTGCCAGCTCGAGCCTTTGACTGCCACCATAAGAGATTTTCATGTCAATGTTGCAGAGGAGATAAGCTGCAACAGTCTAGTTAACCGCAATTTCCGGATCCAACCGCAGATGTAGCCGTTGGGAATTACTGTTCACATGCCGATAGCTCATCCTCCGCATAGTTATGCTGACTGTCAGGGATAATTTCTTATCCCAAAGTCTCTTTTGGGTTTTAAATTTAATATGCGTTAAGGATCTAATCAACCACCTTATCCTTCACCACTAGGTGTCACAATGTGACAAGACCAAGAACCATAAACACATGATTTTCTCAAAAAAATTCCTGATTTGGATTTTAGTGGTTCAAGAAAATCATTATTTAAAGCCATGAAATTTTCCTTGATGGACAAACATGAGTGATTTTGAGTTCAGATTTTGAGGGTTAGAGGCAGTTTTGTTTTTAGCATTGTTTGACCGCCTGGAGGCGGAATTGAGCGCAGAGATAGGCGTTGGAAAGATAAGAGTGAGAGATTTACGTTGTCCGTAACTAGAATTTCCTATGAGCACAATCAGTTTCGTGTTTTTTCTGTGTAAATACTTCCTCGTATCAATCCTAATAAAGCGGGCGCCCATCTTTAAAGCGGGCCCAGAGACGTTGTCCACTAGGGACGAACTCCGTAATCAATGTTTTTTGTTTCTTATCTCTGTTATTTGCTATATTTTCATTCTTAATATATTGCTGGTTTATGTCGTAAATGATTTCCATCAATCTTCCAACTTAAGCAGTTCAGTTAAAAATCAAATTCACTAAAATGGAAAACTAACAAAACTACCTCAACACTTAATCGATCACATTTAGATCATATATTTTAGTATTAGAGCAGGTTGTGCTTTGTATTATTTTTCTAGTAGATGTTAACCAGGTTGGGATTGCAACACAGAGAAGGAACGCATGAGGAGTTCAAACCAGAAATTGGAAAGCGGAAAGTCGTTCATCAATCGACGATGACAAGGATTGAATACATTAAAATTGAAACTCTTGAAGTGAAGCCCATGGACGATTATCAATTTCAGAAAATGTTTTTGAACATGCAGCAGATATTGGGAGAACTCTACGAAGATAAGAAGGCAAGAGATGCAGCTTCTTCTTCAAAGGCATCAAAGAAGGACAAAGGTAAATGAAAATCAGATAAACCTCCTTCTCCTCCCTCATCTCCATCATCATCATCATCATCATCATCATCTTCTTCTTCTTCTAGTTAAAATTCTGAAACAGAAAAGAAACCTTGGAAATATCTTTTGAAATTTGATGTAAAGTTTGAGTTACCTATTTATGATGGTGAAATGAACCCTGAGAAACTAGATAACTGGATAAAGAAGTTAGAAGTGTAGTGTAGGATTCAAAACATTTCTGATGATAATAAAAAATCAAGTTAGATACTCTTAGGATGGGCGGAACTACTTTAATCTAGTGGGAGAGTAAAACACAAATAGATTTAAAGCGTAAAGGTAGAGTCATCTCGTCATGGTCTAATTGTTTGAAAGCTCTGAAGAAACAATCCTATCCGTTGGGATACACACAACAAGTTGTATTGATTGGCAACATTTGCGACAAGGTAAGGCACAAAATGTTTCAGAGTTCACTCTGGAGTTCAAGAAGAAAGTGTTGGAACTTGGTATTCCTTTGGATACACGAGAAAATTTGTTAAAGTACATTGGCAGTTTATATTCATATTTACATCATACATTATTGATGTTCAATCCTATTTACTTTGATGAAGTAAGTGTTCAAGCCATACATGTCGAATCAGGTGGCGGCCATGCAAGTTTTCACCAAAGACATCCAAACAATTGGAAACCAAAGAAAACAAGAAGAAGGGAATATTGAAAGGAAAGAAGACAACTACATCTTAGAAGGAGGATGAAATACCTACCTGTACTCACTACCAGAGGATCAAGCATGATGAAGCTAGATTTTGGAAACTTGACCCGGAACTAAAGCCAAAGAAGTTCCAAAAGAATAAAGGTGAAAAGAATTCTTCGACAGCAGTCCAACAAGACTTGGTCTCCAATTTAGTTTATGAAGGGAAAATAACTACAGTAGTTACAACAGATAAAAATTATGATGCTAGTTTAAGTACAAGTACTTCTACTTCTTCAAGCATTAAACATCTGGATGAAGATAAAAGAGTTGAGTTATTTCATATAAGGGTAACTTCTAAGCACACAAAAATAGATACATTGTTTGACACTGGGTCACATGAAAATTTAATATCTGAATCATTAATTAAAAAATTGGGTTTGAAGACACATAATCATCCAAGACCATACCCATTAGGTTGGCTAAAGGAAAAGACTCAGATTAATGTCACAAAGCAGTGTCGTTTAAAATTTTCCATCACAACTAATTACATTGATGAAGTGGGTTTAGACATGATACCGTTAGACATATGTGGAATAGTGCTAGGAAGTCCTTATCTCTATGATTGTGGTGTAGTATTTCATAGGAAAGAGTATAAATATCATCTTAAGAAAGATGGGATTGAATACATCATACGGGCACATAAAATGAAAACTCACTTGGATTTAGTTAATGCTAATTAGATGAAGGGACTAATAAGTTGAAGTAAAAGATATGTAATCATGGTTGTGAAAAAAAAAATAAGGATCTTCATGATGCTTTTTCAGGTTGTGAATCTCAATTTAAAGATAGTTTGGTTAAAGTGGTAGATTCATTTCAAAGTCTATTTAAAGAACCAAAACATCTTCTTCATAAACATGAAATACAACATGAGATACAATTTATGTCTGATTCCCTTCTTGATCCTAAGATCGGAATGTATTGCAAGTCAGTCATAGAGCACAAAGAAATAAACAAACAAATCCAAGGGATGGCTAGAAAAGAATTCACTCGACCCAATTCATCTCCATGTGGTTCACCCATAATTTTGGTTCCTAAGAAAAATGTGACATGGGGAATGTGTGTCAATTTTAAAGTTTTTGATTCACTTAAGCAGAAAATTTTCAGAGCACAAATCTTAGCTTTATTGTATCTTCAACAGCCATTTAAAATTGAAATAGGTGCTAGTGGTAATGCAATGGGTAAGGAAACAATGATTCACATATATCATCAGCCGCTTCAATACCTTATGTCACAGACTAAGTTGCAACAATCTCACAACTACAGATGGATGGTATTTCTTCAACAATTTCACATAGTAATTAAGTACAAGAAAGGTGTAACAAATAAAGTAGCTGATATGTTTTCTAGACAATCTTTGAATGTTGCAATAGTACTGCAGAATAGTTCATTGAAACTTGAAATTTATGTAGAACACTGTAACACTGATTTCAAAGATATTTATGAATCACGAACTCATGGCACTCAGGTGGAAGAAGTCTATTTTCATATTCATGACAGGTTGTTATATCATTAGGGTAAGTTGTACATACCACAGATAAAAAGGGGGCAGGTTATTCGGGAGGCTCATTCTTCTCGAATTACAGGACATTTTGGTGTAAGCAATATTATGACGCAAATTCAAAGGTATTTTTACTGGCCACACATGTATGAAACAATTGCGAAGTACATTAAAGGATGTGTGATGTGTTCAACAAGCAAGCCAAGTAATCAAAATATTGGTTTGTACATGCTACTTCCAGTTCCTTTGCGACCATGGGACAACATTTCCATGGATTTTTTTGAGGGACAGACATAAGTGGTGAACAAGATGATTATACATATCCTTCGAGGTTACTGCAGTAAATATCCTAAGTTTTGGGATGGATCTTTACCTTATGTGCAACATGCTTACAATCAAGCCTTACTTTCTTCTCTAACTGTGCCACGACAAGCATCGAGTCAGTTCAAGTACAAAATGTGCCATGAAAAGCATCGATTCGATCATCATTTTCAGGTCAGCGATCAGGTATGGTTGTATATCAGTAAAGAGAAGTTGAAAGGAGAAGGTAAGAAACTGAAATCCATCAGGTATGGTCCTTTCAAGATTGTTGAAAAGGTTGGAAATAATGCATTCTGATTAGATTTACCACCTTACATGCGTATTTATTCAGTTTTGAATGTAGAAAATTTGAAGTTGTATGAACCTCCGATGATTATTGATCCCGAGGAAGATACAAATATTCCTACTATCGATGATATAACACTGGAGTATATGAATGAGTTGTAGGAATATACCATCTTGGACAGGAGAGTTCGTACTTCCAGACGAGGAGATGTTGAATATCTTCGAGTAGGACTCAAGGGCATGAATCCAAGCAAGGTGTGATGGATAGAGATCATAAAAGTGAGGGAGATGTACCTTCACCTGATGTCTACTTAAAATCAAACTTTTGGTTTTCCAAGAGCTTTCAAGTGAAGAGGATTGATCCAAGAGGATCTTGTTCAGTACAAATCGACAGAGAGATCTGGTCAGCTCCAGTTTGTCTGATGTCCGGTTTAGTCTTCAGATTACCATGTCCTCCAATGAATCTGAATGAATGTTGTTTTGTCATGGTTTAGTGTGTTGCGGTTCAAATTTTGTGCATGGTGTTTTTATTTGTCATAAGATGTGGCAAGATGTAAGATGTGATCAAGTGGGTCAAATGGCTATGGTGAAAAAAAACAAAACTATGTAAAGGACCTAAGTCCTATTCCTAATGTTATAAACACCTAAGCTAAGGTGGAATATGGAATTATGAATGGTGCTAAGACCTAAAACCTAGCACTAATCCTAAGTTTCAAAATCCCTAGAGCAAAACCCATGGTGTTGAAACCTAGTGCTAAAAAACAACTATGTAAAAACCCACTTTCGGACCTTATATTAAAAAATAAACAATACACAGTCCTAAACCACTAAATCAGACCGCGTCGGAGCTCCTTGACATGTGAGAAAGTAGCTAAACCATGTCGGAAATGGTAACTGCGGAGTTTTGGATCAAGCTGCCAGCTTAATCCTTTGATCGCCACCATTAGATATTTTCATGTGAACGCTACGGAGGAGATAAGTCGCAACCGTCAAGCTGACCACAACTTCCAGATCCAACTGTAGATGTCATCGCTAGGAAGACTTGTTCACATGTGGACAACTCATCCTCCATGTGGTTATGCTGACCTCCAGGGCTAATTTCTTGTCCCAAAGTCTATTTTGGGTTTTCAATTTAATATGTGCTAAGGATCTAATCAACCATCTTATCCTTTAACACTAGGTGTCACAATGTGACAAGACCGAGGACCATCAATACATGATTTTTCTCAACAACATTTCTAAGTTTGATTTCAGTGGTTCGAGACAAAAATTATTTAAATCCATGACATTTTCCTTGATGGACAAACATGAGTGATTTTGAGTTCATATTATGAGGGTTAGAGGCAGTTTTATTTTCAACATTGTTTCACCATTTGAAGGTGGAATTGAGCACAAAGACATGCGTTGGAAAGCTAAGAGCGATAGATTTATGTTTTTAGTGACAAAAAGTGCCCGCGATCACGATCATTTTGGTTTTTTTTTTCTGTGTAAATACTTCCTCAGATCAAACCTAATAAAGCAGATGCCCATCTTGAAAGCGGACTTAGAGACATAGTTCACCAAAGACGAACTCCGTAATAAATGTTTGTTGTTTCTTCTCTATGTTATTTTTTGTGTTTTCATTCTTAATATGTTGGTGGTTTAAGTCATAAATTATTTTTTTCATTATTCGACATTAAGTAGTTCAGTTAACAATCAAATTCACTAAAATGGAAAACTAATCAAAACTACCTCAACACTTAATCGATCACATTCAGATAAATGGATCCACCAAGGAAGGAGATGGGTGCTCGCCCACTCTCACTAAATCATCCAAGGGTTTCTATATTGGGGATACTATTGAAGTATAGAATCCAAGTTCTCAAACCTCTCACACAAATAATGATCCAATCCAATATATCTCCAAATGACCTTCGCTTCTCCTTTTATAGATCTGATGGATAGATCTCCAATCCTCTAGAAGCATCTTATTTTATTATTTTATTATTATTCTAGAACATCCTCCATTGACTCTATCAAAGTGACTTTAATTTAATTATATTTCACTTAAGTCACGTTTGGCCCTTTTTCCTCTAAATATATTTTTCCTTTAATTAAATGACTAATTAAAGTTAATTTTAATTAAGGAAACTAGTATATCGCCCATGGTACTATCTCTGGCCACTATAAGTCACTTCTCAGCATCACATCCTAAATATTTCAGTTGATAGGCAAGACAGAGAAAACACAACATTTACCACACCCTAGGGGACATTCATGTACAACAAAATGCCATTTGGTCTAATGAATGCAGGAGAAACATTTCAACAGTTAATGGATATTGCCTTTGTGGGAGAAAAATACAGATTTGTAGTCATCTACTTGGATGACATTACAGTCTATTCAAGATTTGATGAATACCACTTGAAACATTTGAAACAAGTTTTTGACAAATGAAAAAAATTCGGTCTGTCCTTGAACCCAAAGAAGTCATCCTTTGCTATTCAAGAAGGGAAATTATTAGGACATCTCGTGACCGAAATTTGTATCTGTATTGATCTAGGGGGAGTAGAAGCTATTCAAAATATTGTTTTGCCAAGGAATAAAAAATAATTGCAGTCATTTTTGGGGAAATCAATTTTCTGAGGCGCTTTGTTCCTAACTTCGAAGAGCTGATTAAACATATAAATGTCTTGTTGAAGAAATATGCAGAATTCAAGTTGCGAGATGAAACAAAAAATTATTTTTTAGAAATCATGTCTAACTTGACTGAAGCTCCAGTTTTGATTAGTCCTAATTTTGAAAAATATTTTCTGATTTTTTCATATGCTTTAGAAGAAACAATTGCAGTTGTCTTGTTACAGAATAACAAAGAAGGTTTAGAACAAACTATTTCATTTTTCAGTCATGCTTTAAGAGATGTTAATTAAAGTACAACTTGACTGAAAAACAAGCATATGCACTGATTAAGGCTTTAAATTATTTTTGAGTTTATGTTTTACATTAAAAAATTGTCTCTTTTGTGCCAAATATAACTGTCGAAGATGTATTGATGCAGCTAGATACAAATGGCACGAGGGGAAGATGGTTGACAAAAATTCTGGAATTTGATATTGAGATCAAACCTACTAAATTGATAAAAGGACAAGTCTTGGCTCGCTTTATGGTTGAACCTAAATGCAAGGCTCTAAATCTGAATATGGAGGTGAATGCATTTATGATTATCCTGAAATCTTTCAGTCGAATTGGTATAAGGATATAGTATACTTTTTGTTAAATTTCATCTTTCCTCCTTAGATGGAGAAGTAAAAAAGGAGAGTTTTTAAATTAAAGGATGTTAAGTATAGCATTTTGGAAGACCATATTTATTGGAAATACCCTATGGGAGTCTTATCAAGATGTGTAAATGAAGCTGAATCACATGATATTATGACAGAGATACATGCAGGAGTGTGTGGAGGACTTTTGTAGTGGAAAGCCACTGCAAACAAAATATTAAGAGATGGCTATTATTGGCCAACTCTTTTCTCTGATGTTTTTTCCAAAGTCATAACTTGTGTCAAATGTCAAAAGTTTGCTGGTAAATAGAAGTTGCTTCCATTACCTCTTATTCCTATTTCAACAAATGTTCCTTTCCAACAGTGGGAGTTAGACTTCATCGGTCAAATTCATCCACCTTCATCAGGACAACATATATGGATTCCTACAACTATAAGTTATTTCACTAAGTGGATTGAACTTGTTCCAACTAGGAATGAAACTGATACGATAATAATAATTTTTTTGCTGGAAAACATTATGGCTAGATTTGGTTGTCCACATAAGTTAGTGATTGATAATGCAATGGTTTTTAAGTCTACTAATATGTATAACTTTTGTCAGCAATATGGTATTGAATTGACTCATTCCACACCTTATTACCCTCAAGGTAATGGATTAGCTTAGTCATCCAATAAAATGTCGGTGAGAATCATTAAGAAGATGTTGCCTGAAAATAAGAGAAACTGGGACACTCAGCTAGTGCATGCTCTTTGGGTAGACATGGTAAGTGGAAAAAGATCAATTAGAATGTCTCCCTTTCAACTTGTATATGGTACTGATGGTGTAATGCCTTTGTAATTATCTCTTCATATTATGAAGTTTCTGCAAGATGAAGTTGATGATGAAAATTAAATTCAAAGGAGAATGTTGCAGCTGATAGAGCCACATCAAATCGGAGAATCATTGATGGACAAAGTACAGAAATATAAAACTAAAGTCAAATATGTTTTTGACAAAAGAGAAAATCATAAATTATTTTAGGAATATGATTTGGTGTTGCACTGAGATTTCAAGAGGGAATACCATGGAAAACATGGTAAGTTTCACAATTTGTGCTTTGGGCCATTTATAATTGCTCAAGTTTTGGAAAACAATACTTTTCTGCTCAAGCATCTAGATGATGATCAACTGACTAGAGGTCCAATTAATGGTCATTTCCTTAAAAATTTCTTTGTTTAATAAGTCAGTTGAGTCATTTAATTGTATATATCCGGTGTGATGTGCCAATAAAACTCCATGCCCAATGGTACTTGTGTCTGTATATATGATCACTCTTGAGTCCAGTTAGTCAAAGGTCAGTCCTAGTCATAATTTCCAGAAGTCTTCTGAATTTTGAAAGTTTTAAGGCATTGAGTCTACAGTCCTTGAAGCCTCACAGGGAGGACTTCATCCCTAATAGGAGCCACTGTTATCACTATAAATGTTAATAGTGTGATTTCCATTGTATCATTTTTTTCAAATTTTTCTTATGTCCTAGCCTATGTCAAAGTTTGAGTCATTTTCAATAAAGTTCAAAAAGAGTTTCAAAACCAAAATAATTTTAGGTTTATAGGTGGTATTAGTGTATTATGTTCATAAAAGAAGTTAAAAGCATTGTTTTAACTTAGGTTAGTGTCGAAGGCTATTGGTAATTTTCGTAATAAAATTACAGTTACTCTTTCCGAGATTATAGCTACCTCTGTTTAAGTTTCATTGTCAACACAATGATATAATGGAGGGTAGCTATTTTTCCAAATTGAAGGTCACATTGGTAAAATAGTAAACATAGCTGCTATTTCTTTAGGAACCTATTTCCATTGATAACAGAGTGAAAAGTGCAACTATTTCACTAAAATTTGGTTATATTGCAATACAGAGGTAAAGGCAGCTATTTCTCAGGCATAAGGACCTGCAAATAAGATTTCTAGAGAAAATATCATTCAGGTTTGTAGAAGATTGAATACCTCCTATGTAATAAGCATGATTGTTCTTTTTAACAAGATTTTTTTTTTTTTTTTTGACTCGATAGAATAATTTTAGATGAGTGGTTCTGTTATCAATGCAGCTAACCTATAGGTACCCTACTAAACTTAAGCAGAGATCATGGTACAAGGTATTAATTATTAAATGATGTTGTGGAGTGTTATGAGTTATGGGGTGACTTGGTACCCGTATTTGAATGATTTCAAATCGTGCCATTACTCAATACCATGATTAGAGGCGCAGAATCAGAGGGTTGAGTTTAGTTTTCACTTGACTGAGGTTCTTTGTGCAAGATACAACTAATAGAAACCACTTATTCCAGCAAACAATTTAGCATTTAAAGGCAGGAAAACAAGGCTCTGTGTAGGGTTTTGCCTCCGGGATTGAAAAAATGTATGTTTACAAGGAGCCTAGTTGTTGAAAAGTATGGGAAAATGTGGGAATTTTAATAGGTCCTAGCCAAAAAACACTAGTTTCTTTGATGCTAAGGCCAAACCTTAATTTAAGTCAGTTGGTTGGTATAATTTTTTACAAAAAAAATATGGAGAAAATGTGACTTTAGCTCAAGCCTTTACCGAGAGATTTGATGGCGAGAATGTCAAGCCGGAGAGCAAGAATTTCAAGATCTCTGAAGCCATCATAGCCCGTGCTACTGAAACCTCTACCACTGGTGAACGATGGTTCAAGAATAAAATGCTGCCCACAAAAGTAAGTCTCTACCTTAAACATGAAGATGTCAATGTTAAATGGAATCCGACTGCACATATTTCCTGTTTTAAGGCTGAATGGAAACATGTGATCACCATTGTTTAATGCTACATTACATGTGAGGGTAGGTTCTCCTCTGTCTGCCATTATCAAATGAGATTTATTGCTCATATTTCAGGGGATAAACCTATGAACTTGCCCTATTTCCAATACAAATCCTTGCTCAAGATGTCCTTAAAATGTATAATATCCCTAACTATCCTTTACACAACCTATATCATAGGGGTCTAATTAAAATTTTGATTGTGTACTACCTTAAAAATAAGGGGACCACCTGAGATAAGTTACTGACAGAGGAAGGGTTTGGTAGTATAAACTCTAGGAGAAGGGTAGGGAGGCCCAAGAAACGAGTTTCTCATAAAAAAACTAGTACAAACCCTGTCTAAACAGTTCACAACCAAACCCTATCCATTCATCAACTTTCTGCCAAGTTGACCCTCCCTCCATGTCAATCAAAAGGAAAACTAGAAGCTCAACTAAGAAAGCTAGAGACCCTATGCATATGCCAACAACACAACCAACCAATGAAGCCCATATCAGTAGTTCACCAGTGAGCAGTTCACCTAGGGAACCTCAAACGTAGAAATTGAAGCAGAATAATTCTATGCCTCCTAAAAATTCTGTGTCAAAATATAGGGAGCATACAACTTCCTCTTCAAGAGGAAAACCTAAAAAAACCTCCTCATGGCAGAAGAGCTTCCAGAGGAATTCAACCCTATAATTCTAACTTCTAAGCCTGCGTTTCCTCCAGAGGAGGTCAACCCTACAGCAAAAATATTAAGACATGCTTCTAAAACAACTCAAAAAACTCAACCAAGTAGTGGTACTTCACTCACATAATCCACTCTCTCACAGGTTTTACTATCTCTTAAGAAAGGAAAAAATAAAATATCAAAGGTTGTGATAGAGGAAGAGCCTA
This sequence comes from Pinus albicaulis, assembly GCA_034641835.2. Lineage (NCBI taxonomy): Eukaryota > Viridiplantae > Streptophyta > Pinopsida > Pinales > Pinaceae > Pinus > Pinus albicaulis. The sequence continues at coordinate 781,552,236 of CM076571.1, forward strand.
CTTTAGCTCAACTAGTCTCCCCCATTGGCTCTTCAGTCAAGAAGAGGAAGAAGACTATTATACATTCATGCTCCTCTTATGAAGATAGCAGTGACCCTGAATATACAGAATCAGAGTATGAGGAAGGAGAGTCTAGCAGATTCATTCATGGAGGTAAAAGGTATAAGTTCATTCCAAATCCCTAAATCCAGAGATCTCATACCAGGCCCAAAAAAAACTCAGACTAAATAGTAAGTGGATTTCTAATCCTACATTGAGAGATGAGATTATTAATATTGATTACAGTTCAGAAGATAAAACCAAGAAGAAAAAGAATCAGCCAAAGAGTCAAACATAGAGGAAGAGGTCAGACAAGAGAGTGAGTAAAGTTGAGGCCATCAAGATTTTTGCCTCTATTTTGGACCTCTAAAGAATGAAGGAACATGGCTACCTTGAAGAAGATTTTCATTTTTGGGTTAATTTTCTATGTTTTCGGATATAGTTACTTTTTCTGCAGAGGTAGCTATTATTTCTGAATATTTGTATATGATGAAAAGGAGATGCTTTTTGGTTTATTATCATAATAGTGACATCAAATCAAGTGAAGTGGAGGGGATTTTTGTTATGTTAGATGCTGCCAGGTGTCATTGATCAAGCCCCCTCCTAAATTTCAGGGTTATGTTTTGCACTTTTTGGGGAAAACAACCACATATCACTTTCATTGTTGTTTACACTTTTTGTGGAGCTGGTTGCACCAGAAGAGAGGAGCAGTATTCCAACAGACTGGCACATCATTCAGACACTTCTAATTTCTATCCATCATGTTGTTCACTTTATTTATGTTATAGCACTTTGTATTAAAGTTGAGAGATAAGCCTCATCTTTTGTATGATATTGTAATAACTTCTTAGAACATATTCACTCCTTTTGTGGAGATGTCAGTATTATGTTTTTTGTATATATGTGACAAAAATGTATGAAAAAAAGGTTCATGGTTCTAGAATATTTTTCTCATATAATCAGTGCACTTTTCAGTCAATGAAATTGGAAGAAACTTTTGAGGACTTATTACCTACTTGATGTGTGTATTGTTAATTTTCACATGTGTTTCCATATCTCATCCTCTTCAGTGCAGTTTGTAATTCCAGATGTTGTTGTATGTTTTTATCAGTATCTTGATATCTCACATAGTGAGATTTTTTGGTGAAATATACATAATGATAGTGTAAAGAGTAACACTTACGACGGTTACCTTTCATGATATTTCAGTAAGAATATTTTAATTCTAGACAGAGCCTTCTCTTGTTGAAATATTGTAAAATTTCTCCTAGTGTTATTTTCTACCAAAAGCAGTGGATTTCTTCCTTGTAGACCCACTATCTCTTCTTCTATTTCACACTTTATTCTCTTCAGAGGCTACAAACATACCTTTTTGCTACCACATTAGGACCCAATACCCTCATTAGTGTGACATTGAACTTGACTAAAATCCCCTTTCAGTTATTGAGGGTTCAAACCACCTGTCAACCTTATAGTCCAAATCATTAAATTGCCTTAGAACTTATGATGTGACTGGTCAGGAACTTGAAGCAGTCCAAGTGCTAATTCCAGTGCTAACACATTTCTCCATGTCAAGTGAAGAATCACATCCTCTAGTAGTAGATATGAGTTGCACTGTTGTTGTAGCTTTTCTTGTTCGAGGGACACATTTAATGATCTATAATAGGAAAGTAACATTGAGATTATCATGATATTATTAGTTAATATGGACAGGTTTGTGAATTACTAAATTTCCACATTAAGTATCCGAAATGCCTTATTTGTATTGTTATGGAAGCCAGATAATTTTTCATTTGTTCTCAATGAAAATTGTGCAGTTTGGTTTTCCTTTTAATAAAAAAAACAATGCTTGTACATTAGAATATTTGTTTCAACACCCTCCTAGTGTTAATTCTACATGAAAATACCAACTTTTATTTGGTGATCATTATGTTCTATAAATATCATCAAGGTGAAACTAAAAGTCAGAATATTATAGGTTTGTTGAGGTAGGATAAGCTATGGTTACCATAAAAAATTAGGATACAATAAACAACCAAGAAGTAATACTAGTAACAGATTAAGCTTGTAGGGCTTCCAATGAGTCTCCTTGGATTCAAAATCCTTATTTGTAATGTTGTATTTATGTTCAAGTTGTAGAAATTTTGAGAATTTGTAGTTTATTGAAAATTAAAAAATTTCAACTCATAAGAAGGTCCCTGGAACAATGTATGATTTCATCTGCCTAGGTTTTTCTACACATAAATATGCGTTTGCATTAAGCTTTATCAACATAGGTTAGGTGAATAACCATAAGTATTGTAGCCTTTTTTCTGCTACTATACTTTTGGATACTAAGCTAAACTTTGTTGATATAATTTAAAAACCTGGACATGAAAATACATCTTTATGTGTAAACAAAACCTAGCGTTGGCACACACTAATACCTTGGGATTAGAAACTAAATTTTGGATAGGTTTTGGAGGAAGTGTTTCTATACCTACACATTAAAATATAAAAAGGTCGAAACCAACACAAATTTAAATTCACATGCAAGAAGTGACTTAGTATTTGATGAACTTGCACTCATGATTTGAAATGAAGGTATGAAATTTGGTCTAGTATGTTAAGGACACATTTATCTACATGCTCACAAATCTTCAACAAATTGTTACTTTGTGTAGATGTCTAGAACTAGCATGTGGTGATTTATAGATCATATTATTGTGCTTATAAAAGGACAATATTTTTATAGACACTCCCATTTTTTGGATTAAAGGTCCAAAATTTGGTTATTTGAGAGGAAACATTAGTATATATTATTGCCAAATTTCATAAAATAATATTGAGTTTAAGTATTACACCAAAGCCATGCACAATTTAAATACCACATATAAATGTTTCTAGAAACAAGGGTTTACTGTTTTACCTTGTGCACAAAGAATATATGGAATCAAAGTCTAAATTTTTCAAGGATGTGAAGGACATATTCCTATACATTTCCTTAAAATTTCATAAAAAAAAGTTGGGTTAAGTGGGTCAATAAATTTAAAAATATAGCATTATAGGAGCAGGCTATAACTTTCTACACCTGCGTAATTTTCTATTTTCAATGTTGAATATTCAAACTTCGAATTATGAATTTCATCTAGAAGTTAGAGACAATAATCAGCTTATATTATTCAAATGATGTAATTGATTGAACTACCCAATGAAGTGAAAAATATTTGGAGTTGAACAATGATTGACTCTAGCTTAAATATATGAAGCCTTGATGTAATTAGGGCCTTTGGTCTTTCATAGATTAGCCTGTAGATTTAGTTTGTGTAGATACATTGGTGATCCTATGAATTTATGAAGATACTAATTGTTAAATTTTCATTTCATGAATAAATATTTCCTTTCTGTAAGCACTCTTAATTTTTGCATCTTCTTATTGAGGTTGTGTTGTGTGATTTTGATCACAACCCAACACTACATCAAATGGAATCATAAAAATTTATAGCTATAGGAGATAAAGGAACCGTGGGATTGTTAAAAGTGATATTGTGATTGCTTGGAAAATATTATTGGAAAATATTTTTGCAGTGGAGATTATTTTAATTGAATATATGGTTTGTCATCGTTGGATGCCAAGGGGGGAGAATCTGCAGTCTTCTTTTAGTGATGGACGATGAAAACACCTAGCTTAGTTCAACTCACTCCTCAAAAACATAAAAATACACACAATGATGACACTAACATTTGTCGATTCATTAATCCTAGAGGAATCCATCTCCCCATAGGAAGATCTAGAATCTACCGCATTAAGGTGTTTTTATGCATGTAGAAAAAGGTTCCAGTATCTCTTAAAACCATGAAAATTCATGCACATGTCAAGGATGAATGTTTGTTTTGTGCATGAGTGAATAAAATCGACAGGAATTATAACTCATATAATTAATTGGGTTTTGGAAAAACCTTGAGTGTGAAAAACCATTTCTCTGATGCTAATAGATGTAGGTTGATACATTGAATGTAGAAAACATGGCATTTAGTAATGAAATTAACCGAATGGTAGAGAAATAAAAAAAACTAGCTGTAGAGAATGCTTCCCTATTGGAAAAAATGAAGAAAATGGTTCCAGTTAGATATATTTGCAGTCACTAAACCTAAATGAAATGGTCATATTCATGATATATCTAGGGAGTTATTTCAAAATATATTGAAAGAAATGAACGAGTTATAATAAGACCGATGATTCAAATGGGAAGGTTCATACATTTCTAGATGCAAATTCTAGTTCTGGTACATGTTAAAATATGTCTCTAATGCATTTTGGTTTAAGTTAGTTGGCAGATGGAATTTGGAAGTACATACTGCTTTTCCTGTTTTGGGATTTCTCCAACTATTCAAGCACTAATAGAGCGACCAATCTTTGTTAATCTAGAAATTTATTCACCCTAGTTATTCAATGCCCATCTTTGCGAATTGACTGTTTCTGTACTTTTTTTCTGCATATTACATACTTGAATTACACATTGTAAACCTAAGTATAGATATGATATAGCTTTCACGCAGAAGCTAGTGGAAATACTGGTCTAATCCTTAATAAATAGAACAATAAATAAATTTTGTTCCTTGTATGCAAATGGCTCTTTTAATGGATGGTAGGTAGTGATATGTTGTGATGAAGATATGATTATTTTTTTAAAGAAACTTTACAGTATCCTCCTATATCTCGTAGTAGCTTTGCCTTGAATGAAGTATTGGAACTTTTTTGATAGGTTACTTTCCGATTTTGTTAACTTTTGATACTAATTTTTATCAAGTATATCAAGCTTTCATATATTTTGAAAGTCTGAAATTCAATGAAATTTGCAGATGAATCAAGGTCTCCATGATGTATGTTTCCTTATGTGCTGATATCAAGATCCGAACAAATGATAGTTGAAAATGAATTCACTTGATACCTTGGAGAAAAATATTGAAGTGAAAATGTTGAGGTTGGGCATGTCCATATTTGAAAATGCACCACTTTTCATAAAATGTTGCTAAAACACATACTGGTCTACCTTTTCATTGGCTTGCATGATATTGATTCTAAATTTGGTAATAGCATCATTGAAACTCAAAGGTCAGACCTAATATGTATGCCTTCATATAGTGACAAGTTTGACAAGTTTGAGAGTGACAAGATGTTGCTTCAAAACAAAGCTCTTTTTGACAAATCACTCTATTTCCATCTCTATCCTACTGCATGTAAGAATTTCCATGTTTACTATGATAAGTTATCCTATCAATGTCAATTATTTCTACATATCAAATTTCTCTGGTATAAAAATGATCTAATTTTCTAAAAAGCATCAACAAAGATGACATGTTCCATTATTTTTTCCTCGATATATGTGCGCAAAGATACAAATTTTGTTATTTGATACTCTATAGAGGATAATTATTGTTGTGAGCAATGTAAGTATAATAGTGCACACATCTTGAACTTGGACGTAATTTTTCTCCTGATTGGTGGAGCCTGGAAATTGTCGAGTGCTTTAGAACAAGTTAGTATTTTGGATGAGGAGTCATTCATTTTACATTGGAGAAGAATCCATAAATCCAAAGTCACTTGTTGAATGGAGGCAGAGTCATTTGGTTAAAAGAGAACAAAAGGAAACCTAGAACTAGAATTCACGGTTAATTAGGGAGAAGAGTCTTTATGAAGTAGAAAACTTGAATTCCAATTTGAATAGTTGTAGCAAAATTTTATAAACCAACAAATATTGATTTTTCATAAAATAGAAATTCAATGTGTTAAAACAATTGATGTTGTCAGGAATGAACAAAAGGCTAGTTAGTAGTGTTAGAACCACCATATAAATATTGTTGTGAATACTCACTTAGTTGCAGGCTTTGTACCTGTAACCAAATCTGTAATACTAGTCATATCCATGTACATAATCCTTTCAAAATAGATGCCAAATTGGATGGTATGCTATTTAAAAGGAATGCCAATGTTGAGTTCAATAATTGGCTGATCCAATTTCGCATTTTCTTTGAAACATGGGGTTTCACTAATGCTAAAAGGATGATTCCTTACAAGTTGAAAACAATAGGGATTGTACTAAGAAGGTGGGATGACATTAGTGAGCAGTAGTGTATTATTTTTCTTGTTGATCAAAGAGTATTTTATTATTCCTTCCTCAATTTTGCACATGTAGTACCCATCATCCGTCTCCTTGCTCAGTGCGTGGCAAGAAGGTTGAGGACATGGCAACTCTGGGGTTTCGAGCTTGGCCAAGGAGGAAACTTGTAGTCCATATTGTTCCATCTTTTTTTTGGCCTCCTGGTCCGAGCTGCTACCTTCACTGTTGCCAGAGTTGTCACTGGAATCTTTGCTACTGCTGGAGGTGCTTTGCACCAGGAGAGCCTTCATCTTATGAGGGAAGAAAGAAGTCTCAGGAGGAATGGTAGATTTACGCGGCCTCTTCTTGTTGTGGGAGATGGAGGGTGTCCAAACAAGAGTAGCGAGCTACAGAGAGAGCTGGGCATTCAAGTTGACAGGGAGGTTCCTATCATGCTCATTCCAGCCAATAGAAAGGTTCAGGTCACGACCCTGGGAGAATGAAAGCGGAGGACAGGAAGGCTAGCCACGCCCCCCAACTCTTTTACACCTCATTCTGTGGCGTCAAGGCATAATTGTCCAAGGAGCTAAGTCGCAGGACCAGGAGGGGGCCGTAGAAAACACAAGAGAAGAACAACTTATAGAGGGAAGGATGAGGCTGGTTGAATGAGGACCTTGCACCAGAGGTGGAGGGAAATTAACAGAAAAATGCATTGAGAGCAAGCAAGAGGGTCGAAGTGAGGACGAAAGGGCCTAGGTGATGGGTTTAATGGCCATGGAAAGTGGCCTTAATGAGTTGCAGAGCTGGTACGTCGAGGAGAAGGTGGCAGAGGTCGAGTTAATGGCTCCCTCATTCTAGCATTTATCGCAGTCCTTATTTCCATAAGCAGTCACGTGGAGTAGCCAAATGTCTCTCCACATGGTTGCCCAGTGGCTCACTAAATAACTGGTGGGCACCTTCATCCAGGGGGAACATATATTTGTGCACCAGTAGAGTGCATTCATGTTTGAGTGCTTCGTCATCCAAGGAGGAGAGAGTGATAGAGCTGAGAGGAGCATTGTGTGAGACTCCCTTGTTGGCTAATAGATCAACAAACTTATTGGCTGTTCTTCGAATGTGCTTGAAGTCGATTGCTGAGTGGTTGTGAATCCATTATTTCAGGAGTGTGATTCGAGTTTCTAAGTGCCAGCTCTGAGACATATTTTTGGCAGAAGATCCAGCTTGAAGGCGAGTGGTCATGTCAATGACGATTTGGTAGTCGCCTTCAATTGCCAAGGGGAAGAAATTGTTTTCCTGAGCCACTAGGAGCCCTTGGAACATTCCCTCAAGCTTTGTAGATTTGTTGGTGTCCCATCCTAAAGAACCTAAGAAGATCATAAGCACATTGCCAACAGAATTTCTGAAAGCTCCACCGAACCCAGCATCTCCCGGGTTCCCTTTGGATGTCCCATCAAAATTGAGCTTGAAGAGCCCGGGTAGAGGGGGAGTCCAAGAACAAGGGGAGCAGGGGGATTGGCTTGAAGGGGGCTCAAAGATTGGGAAAGAGTGGAGCATGAGATTTCAGTTAGCCCAAATGATTTTTTCCCCTGGATGAGTGGGGAGATCAGAGCCCTGCCATCGTTGGAGGGCCAAGGTTTCTTGAAGATTGTTGCAGATGGAGTTCTAAAGGATGTCAAGAGGGGTGCTCAGATCCCTGAATATTTTGCAGTTTCATTATTTCCAAATAGTCGAGAGGATGTGCCCAGGGATGATGGTCCAGAGGGCATTAAGAATTTAACAGAGGTAAGGAGTGGCAACCTAGCTCTGGATGGTGTTGATTATGTTTCCTGGAATTTTGTTTGACTGCCTGCTCAGCTGCACTGCCTTGTGCCAAAGAGTAATAGTGAGGGTTCACTCATTGAAGAGGTGCTCGCTAGTTTCTTCCTTAGTTCCATAATTGGGGAATTGGGAAGGGCTAATAAACCCCTTCCTGCAAAGATTATTCCAAGTGAGGATTTGCCTTTTGCTGAAGAGCCAAAGGAAAGTAGAAATATTAGGCCATATTTTGGGATGCCAGATTTTCTCCCAAATTATATCTTGTTGATTAGGGAGGTTGGGGAGGAGAAATCAAAAGGCTTCTTTGATTGAGAAATTCCCCATTGAGGTGTAACCCCACAAAATTATATCGTCCCCATCTGCCCAGTGGATTCTCCATTTATCTCGATCCTGCATGATGTCATTCATGAGATGAAGACCGTGATGCTCCTGGAATTGATCTGCCGAGAGCCCCTTATGAAATTGGGGAGGGATCTGCATGTTGCTCTATGATTCCCAAAAGCGATTGATCTGTTGTTGGTTTTGGTGCACTAGGATGCCCTACCAATCAGAGTTGGGGAAGAGTGTGACCAATTTGGGCATTTGTTGTCAAGAATCATTCAAGAAATTTTCTTGATTTCCTGACCTCACTTCCCAAAAACTATGGTCTCTTACTAGAGGCCTGTGCTACTTAGCTGCCTTCGAGGTGAGAGACCCATCCTTCTCAGCGTAAAATTGAATGAGATCTATGATTGGCCAATTGTCAGCATATTTGGAGATCCAAAGCTGCGCCCAAGGGATTTCTGGATTTGAAATCCATTGCCACCAAATTTTTTCTCCCATGACTTCATTACTATGCTGAGGATCTCTTAAGCCTAGCCCACCTAAGACTTTTTGGGCGCATACATATTTCCAGTTGACCAATGCCCATTTCCTCTTATCCTTTTTGCTTCCCCAAAGGAAATTGCGTTGAAGATTTCTAATAGCTTTGAGCACCCATTTAGGAGCAGCGAGCATAGAAAAAAGTTATAGAGGCATGGATTGGAGAATGAATTTTACCAGGATGAGGTAACCAGCAAGATTGAGGGTGTGATGGGTCCAAAGAAAAATGCGGGTCTCCAGTCTATCAAGAAAATATTTCTAGGAGACATGCTTAATGGCGAAATTAGTGAGGGGGGTGCTCAGATACTTGGAGGGAAGGGAGGAGATTGAAAATCCCAGAATGTGAGAAATATTGCATTGTGTGAGGAGAGGGGTATTGAAGAAGAATATATGGGATTTTGTCTTATTGATGGAAGTTCTAGCTGGCAGGGAGAAGCAGTCCAGAATGGTCTTGAAGGAGGTGGCTTCCTGCACAGAGGGGTGACCGAAGAGCATGTTATCGTCAATGAACTACTGGTGGGTTATAGGAGGATGACAGTGAAGGTAGAGCCCTTTAATGGATCTCGATATGACATGGGATTTGATGAGCCTGCGTAAGCCTTCGACCATCAGGATGAAGAGAAAGGGAGAAAGAGGGTCCCCTTCATGGATTCCTCTAGAAGGAGAGAAGGGCGCAGAGGGGGATCGATTGAGCAGAATGGAATATATCGGGGAAGTAATGAGGCTCATTATCCATCAGATCCAAGTTTGATTGAATCCAAAGGCTGTCAGCATTTGTTGAATATAATCCCAGTTGAGTTTATTGAAGGCCTTGGAAAGGTCGATCTTTAGGAACATACCTGGAATCTTATAGGTCTTCAAGGAATGCGCAACCTCATGGGTGAGAATGATGTTGTTGAGTATATGTATTCCTTCAACATAGCCAGTTTTCTCTTGAGAGATGAGAAGGGGCAGGAAAGGCTTTAGGTGATTAGAAATCACATTGGAGACTAACTTATACAGAACATTGCAGAGGGTTGTGGGTCTGTATTTTCTGGGAGTCATCGCCTGCTCCTCCTTGGGAATGATAGTGATGAAGGTGGCATTGAGAGCTGGGAGCATCCAGTGCATTGATCTGGATTCTTCTACCATTTCCCAGATTTCAATCTTGATATCTTCCCAGAAAAAGTGGAAGAAATTATTGGTAAAGCCGTCTAGCCCAGGGGCTTTCCCTGCTTTGAGTTGAGCCATAGCTTGATGCACTTCCTGCATTTGAACCAGTCTGAGCAGCATTTGGTTGTGTTTCGTCGTGATCGTGGAAGGGATATGCTGAATGATGCTGTTGATGGCTTCTTGGCAGTCCAAATGGGGCTCCGTTAGAGTCTCCTTGAAGTGATTGAGAAGTTCTTGTTCAATCTCCTCGTGCATTTCTAGGTTTTTACCTTGAGCATTTTTTAGGATGGAGATTCGATTGACCATTCTTCTCTGAATGGTATATTGATGGAAAATTTTCGTGTTCTTTTCTCCTTCTTTGAGCCATCGGATTCTGGATTTTTTTTTCCAGAGGATCTCCTCCTACACTTCTCGTTCTTCGATTTGGTTCTTGAGCTGCTGCTCCTGTCTTTCCATCTCCTCTGTGCATCCAGTTGTTATGAGCCTTTTTTGAAGGTCAGACATTCTTGCTTCCAGTTCTCTCTGGATTCTAAAAATGTTGCCAAAGGTATGCTGGTTCCAATGCTTTAATCTGGCCTTGATGATATTGAGTTTTTGCTGAACTTTGTACATGTCAGAGCCTTCATGGGGGATGATGTTGCGCCACCATTCGAATACCATCTCTTTGAAGCTTGGGTGGGGTAGAAAAAATTGTTCAAACCGGAATGGTTTGCGAAGGTCTCTGCCTGGTCTCTCCCATTGCAGTCGAATGGGCCAATGATTGGATCCTGCTGCAGGGAGGATGGTGGAGAATATATCTCCCCTCACATGGATGACAGAATCAGAAATGAGGAAGTGATCCAATTTGGAAGCAATATGCTGGCAACCACTCCTACGATTGTTCCAAGTGTGGATCCTGTTGGCAGTGGGGACATCAATAAGATGATTTTGGAGTATAAATTCTTTGAACTTTAGGATCTCTGCTTCCAAGTGCATGCATCCCTCGCACTTTTCTCTGAGGCTGGTGATCATGTTGAAGTCACCTCCTAGGATCCAAAAGGGGTGGGGGTTCTGAGCAAAGAGGGAAGCCATGTCATCTAAAACCTGGATTTTTTGGGCAGAAATTTGGGGGAAGTAGACATTGGTGAGGAGGCCCCATAGAATAGTACCAATGAGATGGAAAGTGGCTTGAATGAAGTGTTAGGAGGATTGGTGATGGGAGAGGGAGATGAGGGTTGGGTTCCAGGGAATGGAAAGACCCCCAGAGGCTCCAATCGCATCGACAACTATGGTGTTATAGCTAGGCCAAAGCCTGGATAGAATAGAGTGAAAGGTGGAGCTAGAGCATTTGGTTTCTTGCATAAAGAAGATGGATGGATTATCACGCCTTATATGATTTTTTATCATACGTAACTTTGAGGGGTTGTTAATCCCTCAGATATTCCAGGAGGTGAGCTTCATCATGTATGAGTTCGATTCACAGCTTTGAAGAACTTTGTCAACTTTGGGTATCTACTAGATTTAACTAGTTGATCCCCTAGGATTATCAATCTTTGTAGGTCTGTTGGCCTTCCTCGTTTTCTTGATTCCTTGATGATATTCATAGTTTCCCTTAGAATATGTTCCCCTTGGATCCCTAATTGGGTGCTTCCTTTTATTAGCTAGGCTTTAAGAAGGGCTTCCTCCAAATTGTTGATCTGTCTTGAAGGGATAGTGTGATATTCCTTGGATTTGCAAGCTTTTTCTAGCCCTATGAGATCTAGATCCCCAAAGTCGATGGTTTCCGATTCCTCGTCCATGTAGGAGATGGTAGTCAAAGGTTTACCATATTCTAGGGTAATGGCTTGACTAGGGGTGGACTGAGGGTCGATTTCCATGTCAAATCTGGGCTTGAGGGGCAAAGTCTAAGACTGAGAGATGACAGGGTTAGGGATATCAAGATGTTTATTCTTCTGATTGGCTTCCTGCGGCTTGTGTTGCACCATCAAGTCAGGCAATGGGATATCGAGGGGAGGTAAGGATCCAAAAAGCAGTGGAGGGATTGGTGGTGGCTTCTGGGGGAATAGTGGGTTGGTTCCTTTCTGATTCATGGTTGGCTAGGAGGTGGAAACTGTTACTGGTGGAAGGCTGTGAGGGGCTAGGGTTGTTGGAGCTTTTCTTTGCATGCCTTTTTCATGGGGCGATTTTGGTGAAGCCATCTGGATCTAGGGAGGCAGGGTCACCTGAGGGCTTAGGCGGAGAGTTCCGAGGACAATATTTGAACAAGTGGCCATGCTTATGACATTTAAAACAATGGAAGGGAACATGCTCATAATCGATAGATTGAATCCATTCAAAGTATTCATGCCATAGACTTACCGAATCAGGGAGAGCTTTTGTGAGATGCATGTAGAAGCATATGCGGGTGTACGCAATGTATCTGTTGTGTTTTGTTTCTTCTGTGATTTTGATGAAGGATCCCAGGATATTTCCGATTTAAGTTGAGGGTTATTTCTTCCCAATATTCTTGTAGTAGAGAATAGAGGCAGATCCATGCTAGTGCCTAGTTAAATTCTTCTTTATAAGAGTTGAAGCGCTCTACCCAATCTCGAAGAAACAACCTCATTGCATTGAAGAAGTAAGGCCCCCCATCCATGATGCAATTCTTGTCTTCAAGGCAAGTAAAAATGATGTTGAAGAAGCCTTTAGGGTCGGCTGAAGAGCAACTTGGCCCTTTGGCTTCCATTTGGCATTGATCCATCCATAGAGGGCTTTTTTAGTAGGCCAAAACATAATTAATTTTCCTATTAGGGCATGATCGTGCATATACTAAATTATGTTGTTGATTCGTTCAATGGGGAAATGGATCTCAGGCCTCTTGGGCTCGATTGGGATGCAGGTGGAGGAAGTCACTATGTGCGCAGCCTTGGCAGTAGCGTTCTCTTGGGCCTTATTCACTTGGTTTGCCCCAGTTTTGGCAACGTCAGACTGCATTGCCTGGGTTGATGAAGAAGTGTCAGATTTGATTAGGATGGCAGAGTCGTTGGAGCCTCCAGAAATAGGGGGGTAACGGATTCCCCCCCCCCCTAGCGTCTAACATGCTGATGGAGTGTTTCAGATAGAAAAATCACGATCAAACGAGCGGTATGTATGGATCAAGAACCTTGACGATGCCCAATACAGGGGCGCGGAAGAAACCTTGGGGTTTCAGGTCATGACTCAAATCATCTGTTCGATCGCTCCTGCTCCCGCTCTCAGCTAATATTAGTTTTATACTTTACTATTATGTATTATTTTTGTTGTAAAAGAGATTATTATTAACCTCTTGGAGTACTTCAGTGAGTGTTGGTTTTCCGTTTTATGCAATTTTGTGCATCGAATCAAAGTTTCGATTGGATCCATACTCTATAAATGGAAATGATCAAGTAGAGGGTCTATAGGTTTATTTTTCTGTATTCATCATTAGTGCCGATGGGTTTCCGCAGGGCCATTTCTCGGTGCTTGTTAGAGAAATTTTGTCTGAGATCTGTTATTTGTTTTGAGAGTGGTTAGCATTTTGAGCTACGAGCCTGCTTACACCTGCCAGTCTGATTTACTACTGATCTACGTAGCCCTTAAATGATAGGTAACCTCTACTATTTTGTTGACACGGTGTGGATTTCTACGTCCGACAACCCAACTTCAAGTCATATTTTGGTTCAAGACTCAAACCACTAACAAAAAACCTCAACATTTGGTTATGACAGTGATGGAAATTTGATGGGATAGGATTCAACCCAGGACCTGCCTCTCTTTGGCAGACCATTCTACCCAGTTTCATCAAACTATTATGAATCTATGTCCTCTTAAGTTAACTCCTTTTGAGGAAACTAAGTCTAGCTAGTTCCTCGAATTCTTACACAACCCCAAGTCATATTTATAATTTCAATTTTTGAGTATGACTCATACTTCAAAGTAAAATGTGGTTTGAGTGAGATTGAGTAGCCTCCTTGTGAGTCTGGGTTTTCCTATGAAATTTGTTGTAAAAATGAAAAAATACCCATTTAACATGTTTTTTGACTTTATTTTAAGTAGACAACCAATAGCGTGGCCCACTATCCAGAATCCATGCCGTTTTGTAATATGAAGTAAAATTTACAGATTTTGAAATGAGCCATTATTAAAAATTTTCATTATATGGACATCACAACATTCTAATTATTCCAAGTGGGTAGAATATGTATACCTTTGTAGACTTTCTAGACTTTAGCTGTCAAATTGTTGCGCAAAAGTGTGCTCCTTGTCCCATAAACAAGGGGTCACATACACCAATTTGGTGTCTCGATTAACCATAACTTTAAAATTATATTATTGTTATAATACTTTTTCCCTAAATTGTATTTCTTTTAATTTCCCAAGAACTCTCAAGTTTCTCCGAGTCTAGTGGCTTTGGTTTTACCATCAAGCTTTCCACCACCATTAAATGATCGAAATATCCTCCTTGGTTCTATTACAAGGTGTGAATCGGTACCTTGAGGCTCAAAAATATTTGGAATCATGCTTATATGGAATGATTTTTTTTGTTGCTCAAGGCATTACCCTCCAATTTTAATGAAATTGGCTAGTAAAAGCATTAAAATGAGGCAGAAATCTAAATATGTGTAATCGGTGGCTTCCTATTTAGTGAAATGTATATTTTTATGAAGGTAATGATAGAATCTTATCTTGAACATCTTTGCAACCATGCTTATGTGGAATGATTTTTTTGTTGCTCAAGACAACACCCTCCAATTTTAAAGAAATTGGATATGAAAGCCTTAAAATGAGGCAAAAAGTTGATGATGTGTAATCGGTGGTTTTCGCTTTAGTGAAAGCTACAATTTTACGAAGGTCATGATAGATATCTTCAACAGTTAATACCTACAACATTAGGGTATGTGAGAGCATGGTGCTCTTGATTAAGTGGCAAACCCTTCCCCTCATACATGATAGAATCCAATCTTGTACATGATAGAATCCAGTCCTAAAATGTTGCAATCAGCGTGTTGGATGCATCCTATTCCATAGGATATTTTCCAAGGATGGATCCTGGCAGGCTCCACTAGATGAAGTGGATATGAGGTTGGCACTGACAGATCCAAAACTTGATCTGATATGGCCATCCATGTTTCCACCTTGCCTGCCAGGTGGATCGAGTAACATAGGATAAATGGTTGTTCATGTGAATCTTATGTAAATATATCCATTTTAGGTTATATTCTAAAGTTATATTGGTTTCATTAATTGTACTATTCTCAATTTTTGACATTAAAATATGGGAGAGAGCTATATTGGATTTAAAATTGAAAAATATTTAGGTGGGGCCATTTAATTTAGACAATCTACTGACTATGCTTTTTTGCAGGCTTCATTACTACCAAATAATTAAGAATTATTATGCACTCTCTAGGATATAATCCAACTGAAGATGAATTACATGATATGATCAGTGAAGTGGATGTCGATGGAAATGGGACAATCGATTTTCTGGAGTTCCTGAATCTCATGGCTCGAAAGATGAAAGTAGGATTCTAGTGTTCTTTACCAGTCATTTATGAAGTTTTGCATTTGATATTTTCTTTTTGATTTTTCATATCATTGTGATGTATTTAGATATTTCCTTTTCTCTCTCATGGCTCGAAAGATAAAGGTAGGGTTCCAAGGTTCTTTACCAATTATTTATGAATTTCTACATTTCATATTCTCTTTTTGTTTTTTCATATCATTGTGATGTATTTAGATATTTCCTTTTCTCTCAATCCTCAGTTTTATTTTTCACATATCCCCTCTTTTTGGTAATGGAAAACATTTCCTTTGATTCGTGGGAAGTTATGAACCCTAATTTTGCATGATTTTGGCAAAGCCCACTTGGAGTTGGGGGCTATGAAATTATATCAGCCATACACATGATCATGGATCTCTATTCACTGGGATTAGAACCTGGGTCATTGTTGTTTTTATTTTTCCCTATGTGGTTCATAGTCCTTGGAGATCCGTGTTACATTTACACATAAGTTTATATATCATTCAGATGTCTAGAATTTCTAATTTTTAATTTGAATATTTACGCGATAAAGGAAAGACAAAGGTCCCAATGATAAAAAGTCACCCAAAAACAACAACATTGATATTTTCCTTTCATTCATCCTGTAACATATTGCAGTTGTTGTCATCAATGCTCTTCTTCCATATGTTATCCACTTATGAAATTTCCTTAGTAATATTTGGTGCATTTTCTAGTTACAGTTCATTTATAGGCTATAAATGTATTTAGAGTTTCAATTTTAATTGGGTATTCAATTGCACACATTGAGTCTCTTATACGCAACTATTTCCCTCCAACCACTTTTCATAACTTCCATAACAATTAGGGAGGGACCTGCATCTTCGATGTTGTTTTGCTTGTTTAGTAAAATATTATCGAGACTTTAACTTATTGGAAGTTTTAGAATTTAGAATCGATAAAGTTTCAAGATCTAATTTTAAAAGTTTAATTCTTTAAAGGGTGTTAGCTCAATGGAAGAGCACCTTGTTTACAAGCAGGATATTGGTGGTTCAATTTCATTATGCGTGATATTAATATGGAATGGTAATAATAGGTTTTTGGTGATGGAGGCTCTTTTGAACATCACTAATGAGCTTGTTGTGACATTTTTCGACCCTCACCAAAATATGAAATGGTGGCGGTCAATGAACGCCACTATATATATGCATCAATAGTGACGACCATGAAAGGTCCATCACCATAAATTTTTGTTGTTGATATGAAATGGTGACAGTCATAGTTTGTCATTATACTCATTATCCATGATGGAACTTGAAGTCACCAATGAGCTTATCATGACAGAGTTTGACCCTCACCAAATATGAAATGGAGAAAACCAACGAACGTCACCATATATGCACCAATAGTGATAGCCATGAATTTCCATCACAATAAATCTTTGTTGTTCATATGAAATGGTGACAGTCACTATTTTTCATTATAATCAATATTCGTGATAGACCTTTAATGGCACCACAACACCTATACTTTTGGCGATGCCACCTTTGTTGATGTTCAGCTTTTTGGTGACCGAGGCTATGGTTTTTCACCATTGCTCATATGAAATGGTGACAGTCACTATCCATCATTATAAATCATTATTGGCGATGAACCTTTAATGTCACCACAACACCTATATACTTCCGGCGATGCCACCTTTGGTGACATTTAGTTTCTGGTGACGAAGGCTCTTTTGACCGTCGCCAATGACCTTATGCTAAATTTTTTCTCCCCTCACCAATGTCCTTTTTTTCTTGTAGAAGTTTATTTCTATAATACCTTGGTTCATATCATCTCCTCTTTTTTCTGGCTCATTAGCTTTCGAGTCTAAATTTCTGTAAATATGGAAAAAGTCCACTTGCTCAAATTGAAATATTGAGGCTTAGATTATTTGGATTAGAGGTGAGGACTTAGAGAAAATATCCTTCTTGGCTTTGGTGAACTAATGAATGGCTAACACAGAGTCACCAAAGATAGTTATTCGGGAAATTATTGTTTCACTGGCAAGATCTAAATCTTTCCAAAGGGCTAGATACTCCACTTAATTATTTTTCACTCTATCAATACCCCATGCAAATTGCATTACTAATTTTTCTTTAGGGCCAAGAATGATCCCTCCCCTTCATACCTCCCTCAATGCCCATATGACTATATTAACAACAATTAAAATATTTTATTTTGAACGAACCACCCATTTCTATTTTCTATTTAAGAATTTTTCATACAATTATTTGTTAACTTGATGTTCTAATCTACTTCCACCATTAAACCTATATTTTATAGGACTCAACAGTATCTAATAAAATTTTTAGTAAATAGTTTCCTTTTCTCTACCGAACAGTTTTTGGGTAAATAGGGTATTCCATATAGGATGAACACCTTCAATAACCACTCAAAAAACTAGATTAGAATCACACTGCCAATATTTCTACATGGTTAAAACCATTTGAGAAGGAAATGGTTCACGACCCCAACTAACGTGGGACTTGAGGAAATTTTATTAATGAAAAATAAATTATTTTACATAACAGAGTTCCCATAATTAATCGTCAATGATGACCCTCCATTTCCTTTAAATATATATCATGGACCATTAGATGTTAAGTCACAGAACAATATCCATTAGTATTGAGGAGAATATGAGTTATCTCATTGCTCTATGTATAAAAAATATAGTGATTGTAGATTACAATGCAATAATGAATACTAAAGAACATAATTTTACCTAATAGAAACATCATATCAAGTTTAACTTAATCAACTATTAAGTGTGTAAATATCATAACATCCCCCCTTAAGAACAATTTGGGATAGGACTGAAGGATTTACAAAGGTGACACAATAGGAAAAGGAAGGAGGCATTAGAGAATATCCCCTCTTAATGAAAACTTCGTAAACTCCTAACATAGATCGAACTTTAGAAAAACTCACTTGTGTAATAGAATTTGCTAAATGTATGCAATTTGATCATCTGTAGTGAAAAAATGCACTTTAAAAACTCGATCATAAATGAGTTTTCCTATGAAATGTATTTGTAGCTCAAATTTTTTCCCGTGTTGATGCTAAAATGGATCTTGCAAGCCTAATGGAACTCAAATTGTTGCATGAGAGGATGGTTAGATGTTTTTTTGGAATCCAAACTATGAAAGTATCTCTCTAAGTGACAAGCATTCTTGACTTGCATTAGCCGTATACAATTATATATATCCATTTAAACATGATAAGTTTTATTTATTTTGGAAGAGGTAAAAGTTCCCAAGTATCATTCGCTATCAAGTAACAATATTCTTCATTCATTTTTATTTCCCATATGGGTGTCCTTAATCTCGTACACATGTTTTTGGAATACGATTCTTTGAAAATTGATCCAAAAGAGATGATGCTCTTTATAATTGTGAATTAGTATGACATTGATCTTTAGGATCATCGACAATGTCATTAAATGTTCATGTGTTGAATGGAATCATTTGGGAATTTCTGGTGATGATGTAGTTTCATGTTCAATCTAATCATCTTGAGGAATGTGAGCAAGCCGAGGTGGGTTTTCATCCTTAGTTTCATCATTTGGAGAATAAACCAAAATATTAAGAGAAGGTGGCACAAACGTCGAAGATGGATTACAAACCAAAAGGGAAATACTCATCAAATTAGGCTCATAGGACAAGATTTTTTCATCAAATTTAACATCTCTTATAATTATTATTTCAATGGAGTGAGTTTAAATAAGTCTATAACCTTTTAAATTTTTACAATATCCAACAAAAAGACACTTCTCACTTTTGTGTTGTAAATATTTCGTTTTTTCATTAGGAATGTGAGCCCATGTTACAGTACTAAAGATACATAAGTGGTTTACATTTGGCTTAGTTTTAGTCCATGCTTCATTTGGTGTTACATTGCTTAAAGCCTTTGTGGGAGTGCGATTTACTATGTAATTTTCATAGTTGACGCCTTTCACACAATAATGCATGCTTAATTCCCAACATGGAATCATACAATTAACTATTCCATTTAATGTATGGTTCTATATTTTTGAAACACCATTTTGTTGTTGTTTATTTCGAATAGTATGTTGCATTTGAATTCCGTATGTAGTGCAGTGAGTTGTGAATTTATTTTTTAGATATTCAAATCCATTATTTTTTCTTAACCTTTGTAGTTGATGTCTAGATTATTTTTAATCACAAGCCTTGTTGGCTAAGGACAAGTCAAAAACTTTTCTATTAAGTTTTAAGGAATAAACGCAAGTGTTTTTAGAGAAGAAAACCCACATGAATTTAGGGCACCATGGAATAATTTGTTTAATCCAAAATAATAAAAAATAGAATATCTAAAAAATGTGACAACACGATCAATTATTCCAACTAAATCCAATACCTTGTTCAAGTAAATAAAATACTCCATAAATGATAAACAACTTCAATAACCGCTTGTAAAATTAAATAAAAATCATAATGCTAATATTTTTACATTGTTAAAGCCCCCTAAGAGGGAAACAATCCACTGCCATATCCAACATGACCACTTGAGGCAATTTATTAATGTAAAAGAAAATATTTTACATAAGAGAGTTCTCACAATCAATCATCAGCCATGAACTTCCATTCCATTTAAATAGAGATCATAGACCAATAAGGTTTTAAGCCACAAATTACTAGTGTAATATTCCAAATTTAGCATGCAGCTAATTGGAATATTAATTTTTTCTTGCTACACCTAGGAGATGAATAAATGGGTGTGGAGGCCCATACATTTCAGAAATAGGAATAAAATCCCTCATAATTTGAAAAGGGATTTTTATAGGAGCTGTTTTTCACACCATCATGTGTGAAAAGGGACATTTTCATGTGGACAGGGTCAATTTTGGCCAAGTCAACAATGCTGGGATAAGAGGTGGAGATCATATTTGGAGACAATGCAGAGATAGTGGGAGGAAGTTTCCTTGGTGGAGGAAACCATAATGAGTGGGACCCAAGGTGAGAGTGCTTCCATTTTTATAATATGAAGGCAAGGAAGCCATAGCAAGGCATGTTATGTATTATTGATTTTATGGTCTATATGACCCTTGTGCATTCTTCAGTTGTTTAGTTGAGATTGCTGTTCTGCTTAGCACCGGGTGTTCCTGAGTGGGAATCCCATCTCCTTTCTTGAGAGGCCTCTTGGGGGAGCATTGTACTTCAATTTTCCACACTCAAGCTTAAGGCCAAGCATCAATCTTTAGCTACAACATTATTTCTGTAGGAGGTAGTGTTGTGTTGCAGGGTGTTGCAGTGGAGGGTTGAGAAACCCATTTCCAGAGCTAGTTTTTCATAGGAGGAAGCATTCATCTCTTTGGGAGATCAGTAAGGGAGATCTTGGAACATATTTTTTTATCTTGGAACTTGGCCAAAGTACTTCCATCACCTACAATGTATTCCCTTGAAGGAACTGTGTCATTTCTTGCAATGTTGCAGTGAGAGGGTTAAAACCCTTGCTTTTGAGCTAGTTTCTTAGGGAAAGGACCAACCCTTCTCCCGGAAAGCTAGTAAGAAGCATCCTCATCTAGTTTTTGTATCATTGAGCTATATGTATGCAGAGCTGCATTAAGACTGCGTTATTCTAGATTTAGATCTGTAGATATACTCTCTTGTACTCATGCTTTCAAAAAACCTTTGTCGGGTTATTTGAATAATGTATTAAGGAGACTAGATCTCTATTTTTCTCAGCTCTTTGCTTAATAAAACTCCAAATCTATGCTTTTTATCATATTGTAGCAGAAAACCCTCATATAATCATGCTGTCACTTGCTTCAAAAATTATTCATGGTATAAGTCATGGGGTTTGGGTGTTTTTTTAAGCCATATCGAGGCCAGGAGATCTGTTTAACCAAGCTAGAAGGATTTGTTTCTGATCCCCTTCTATATATGAGGGCCATAATACATAAAATAAGGGATATAAGTGTTATTTCTCACTTTTATAACGTAATTTTTTGGAAATAACTTTTTTATGGTTTATATTGCTGCTTTTCCCATTTTGGGATATTACAACTAGCCATTAGTATCGAGGATAATATGAGGCATCTCATCACTCTATGTCTAAAACATATCATGACCATGATATTACAATGCAACTAATGCATACTAAAAATACACACTTTTACCTAATAGATACATTATACAAGGTTGAACATAACTAACTTCTAAGTGTATAAATATCCTAACAAACCATATCGTACAATATTAATATAGTGATTGTGTTATGAATATTTATCCCTCTATGACATCATCTATTCCAAATAATTGATCACTACGCTTGTTACATAAAGGTTCAATGTGGAAATCCTTAATTATGGAGATATTTTCCGTTATGTACACTCCCATAATTTATGTGATGGATTTATAGAAGAATTTTTTCCTAATGCATTGTGGATGACCAAAAATCTGTTTTCGAGTCCTGAATTCTTTGAATAGGAATGTCCAAATATTTATATATTGTCTCTGTACAAATTATCTTAAGATGCAAATATTTATCACATCCTTATAATTCTCCTCATTTCAAAGTGAAATATATATTTCTAATCCATTTTTTATTTAATCCATATCAAAATGTGTCCTTAAAAAGAGATCTAACAATTGAGGCTACCCCATTGGCATGTCTGTAGTATTATTAGGAAAAAGGAATGACATAGTAATATGAGGTGACCACTTTTCATCCCGAAGTGAGGTGTTATATTGCATAAGTGGGATCTAATAAATGAGTTATAATTTGAAGAATTTACATCCTTTTATATCAGTGATTTTTTTGTAACCATCCAAAAGGTTTGGTTCCACAAACTTCTTGAGGTAAGAAATTCCATCGATTAAAATTGGACATAGGAACTATAATCCTCACATTTATTTTAAGTGTCAATCCTATTTAGCAAGAAAATATGTATTTGCACATTAATTTAACTAATAGTATCCTATAATTTCCACTAATATCTCATGTGTTTGTTCCATGAGGAGGAACCCAACTTCAACAATGTCAAACACCATCCTTCATGTTAAAATGGATAAAATGAAAAAATATGGTTATTTTTTTCTTTAACTTCCCACACAATTATCCATTTGGAACATTGATATTGTTTATAATTTTATAATTAATTTACAATTTTTTGTATTATAAACACTTGTTTCATGTGCTTGCACATCATCTCGCCTACATATTAGATACTTTTGATGAAATTGCTTCATGTGCTTGCACTTGTGTTATTTTGATGAAATTGCTCCTGATGCTATATGAATTTTAGTGCCCAGCATTTGGCCCCCCACCTACAACAAATTTTTTTTCTTCTACAAGAATAATATTATAGAGAATTGGTCAAATAACATTTCCATGGGATACCCTTTGATGTTGGTGAAATGCTCCCAAAACTAAACAAATAGAGATATCATTAAATAAAATCACACTCCAAAGAATGAGCATTACAAACAATTACATGGCTATTTATTTAGGATGGAAGAAATCTCTCGAATCTCTTCAAGAGAAAATTCTTCCTGGATATTTGGAGGAAGTTTAGCATTATCCTCTCAACTTTAGGAACCCATCCTAACTTCCTAATCTCCAAATTAATTCTAGAACCACTCAAATTCTAGAAAATTCTATATTTTCCAAATTAAATAATTACAAAAAATTAAAATATGTGATGCTCCTGCATCATACTACTAGGGAAGAAAAAAGATAAAATCATATGTTTTTCTTCTGAAGTTATTCAATACTGGTACCATATTTTGAAATCTTTGCTTCTGTCATCCAAGTAGCATATTCAATTGGTTGATTCTTCCATTTGACCAAGTATTCAAGATATTATTTCTTCCTAGTCCTTATAGCCACTCTTTTATCGATGATGAATACAATATGCTTTGTTGGTGTTGAAGGCAGTTCTTTCTCCCAATGAAACTTGTCACTAATGGGTTCATCTATAGGATCATTTATTGGTGCCTTAAAGGGGTATAGATCTGAAACATTAAATATTGGTGAAATTCCAAACCTTTGGGTAGTTTTAATTCATAAGTAGTTGGGGAAAATTTACTCAAAATTTTGCATGGTCCAATATTTTTCAGTTTTAAATTATTATATTCCCCTTTAGGAAATATTTCTTTCCGAAGATGTGCCATAACCAAGTCTCCAAAATTAAAGTCTAACTGTCTTCTTTTGGAATCTTCTCTTTGTTTATACTTGTTTTTGTTGCTTGACTCTATTCTGTATTTCATGTATACTAGCTGAAAAATCTTCACCATATGCACGTCTGAATTGTTGTTTTCCCAGGTTCCTCAATTCATAAATTCCTCCTAGATGCATCCCATATACAATTTAAATGAACTCAATCTAGTGCTTTTTTTGGGTGAATCGTTATATGAAAATTCTGCTTGAGCAAGTACCTGATCCCATTGTTTGGAATGTTCAATTACCAAACTCCTCAAGATATTTCCAAGGCTTCTATTTACCACTTCTATCTGACCATCAGTCTCATGATGATATGTTGAGTTGAAATTTATATTTGTTCCCAAATTTTCCCATAGAGTTCTCAAAAAAGGACCCACAAACTTAGTGTCACAATTAGAAAAAAAATACTTGTAGGTAATCCATAAAATATAACTATTTCTTTAAAGAACATGTTTGCTATGTTAGTTTCATCATTTGTTTTTTTAAAAGCTATAAAGTGTGCCATTTTTGAGAATATGTCAACAACAACAAATATTGAGTCACTTATTTTTTGTGTTTTGGGTAGTACTAGTACAAAATCCATGCTTATAAACTCCCATGGTCGATTTGGTATTGGTAAGGGTTGATATAGTTCAGTGTTTTGACTTCTTCCTTTTGCATATTGACATATTTTTCATCTTTCAACAAATATTCTTACATATGTTTGCATGCGAGGCTAATAATAAAATGCGTGTAGCCGTGCTAGAGTTTTAACTTGACTAAAATGACCTCCCAAATTGAGCTGCTAAACCTCCACTATGTTTTTCTTTCAACAAGTTTTCCCTCATCGAACATTTTGGAATGCATAACTGTCTTCCTTTGAAAATAAGTCCCTCTTGTATCATGTAGTCGAACCATGGAGTTCTATCTCTACTTACAGAATTGATCATCTTTATACATATCTTTAATCTCATCAAGTTATAAGACATTTACGTGGAATTCTGGAAAAATTAAATGTATTCTGCTTAATGCATTTGCTACTTTTTCTGATTGCCCACTTTTATGCTTGATGACAAATGTGAATTTTTGTAAGAATTGAATCCATTTAACATGTCTTTGACTCAGTTTTGTTTGATTGTTGATATACTGTAAAGCTTGATTATATGTGTAGAGGATGAAATTTTTTGGCATAAGATAATGTCTCCATTTATTTAGAGTTTGTATGACGGCATATATTTCTTTATCATAAGAAGAATATTTTTGATTGGCCTCATTTTTTCACTCCAGAAGGAAACTAGTTTTCCTTCTTGAGTTAAGACAACTCCTATTGTTGTTCGACTAGCATGAGTCTCAACCTGAAAAAAATTATTGAAATATGGCAGTGCTAAAATAGGTTGTTTTGTGATCTTTTTCTTTAATAATTGGAAACTTTTATCAGTTTCTTTTATCCAGTGGAATGGTTGATTTTTCTCTTTAATAGTTTCTACAATTGTAGCACATATTCCACTGAAATTTTGGATAAATTTCCTATAAAATCTTTCCAATGCATGAAAAATTCTTACTCTAAAATTCTTCTTAGATTTTTCCAATTGATTATGGCCTTCACTGCCTCTCAATCCATATTCAAGCCTTCTCTTGAAATTACAAAACCCAAGTACAATAGTTTTGTCTTCATGAAACTACATTTCTTTAAATTGATTAGCAGTTTCTCTTGTTGTAGTTTCTTCAAAACCATATTAAGATTTCATAGGTTCTCTTCTTTTGATTGAATATAAATTAAGATATCATCAGGATAAACTATAATTTTTTTTTTCCAATGAATTCTCTTAAGACTTCATTCATTAGTCTCATAAAGGTGCTAAGAGCATTGGTAAGTCCGAAGGGCATTACCAACCATTCATATAAACCATTATTAATTTTGAATGTTTTTTTGATTCATCACCTTCTCTGATTCTAATCTGATGATATTCACTTTTTAAATCTATTTTAGAAAAATATGCACCACCACTTAGACAATCTATAAAATCATCAATATAGGTTAATGGAAACCTGTACCTAATTGTGATTTTTTTGATTGCTCAAGAATAGTGCACATTCTCCATCCACCATCCTTCTTTGGAGTTGAAACCATTGGAACATCACATGGACTTAAGTTTTCTCGAATGAGACCTTTATCGAACAATTCTTGCACTTGATTTTTAATCTCTTCATTCTCTTTTGGAGTCATTCCGTAAGTTGTTTTGTTTTGAAAGATAGCACCTGGAATGAGATAAATATGATGGTTGGTACTTTCGATGGGAGGAAACTCATAAGGAAAGTCATCCACTACAATATCAATAAATTCATTCAACATATTTTTAATTTCTTCGAAAAGATAATTCAAATTTGTGATTGTGAGGATTACTTTTGGCTTACCAATCAAAGAAAAATTTATCTCTTCATGCTTGATTTCTTGAAGAAATTATTTCCCACTAAGTAAAATTACTTTAGATTGGTCTTCTTGTGGTGATTTTTCATTATTCAAAGGAAAAATTACATGCTTTTCTCCATCTTTTTCAAAAGTGTAGGTGTTTCTCCTTCAATCATGTATTGGTTTCCTATCATATTTCCACGGTCTTCCAAGAAATATATGACACACATCCATATGCATAATATCACAAGGAACATTATCCTTATAATATCTTATTTGAAACTCCACTTGTTCACATTTTCCATTAACTAATATCTGATGTCCATTTTGCAACCATGAAACTTTGTAGGGAGTAGGATGTTTAGTTTTCTTTAAATTCAACTTTTCTACCATTTTTGTGGATACTAAATTATTAGTAATCCCACTATCAATAATGCTTTTACAACACTTTTGTCCTCATTTACAAATGGTTTTGAACAAATTTTTTTCTTTTGTGGGTTCCTTTAATTCTTCAACAAACTTTAATAAAGTTCTTTTAATCATACAAGATTCACCAGTTTCAGGTGGATTTTAATCTGTAAAGGATTGTACACTTTCTGTATCAGTTTGTGTTATATGTGTGCTTCTTTGACTAGAAAATATTTTTGGACATTCATTAGCTTTATCACTAACTTTGTTATATATATAAAATCTTACCACAAAAGATCAACCTGTACCTCTTTGATATGGTCTTCGTACTCTCAAATCTCCTCTTGATGATTATCCCTATTGTCAACTACTACCTTCTTCTCTTTGAATGGGAAATCTTCCACTTGAATATCCTCTGCTTGATTGTCCTGAATTTGAGGATCCTCTTCTTCTTATTGTGCTTCATCCTCTTCCTCTTTGACTCTGCGTCCTTGCTAAATTTTCTTCAATCTTAAGGGCTATCTGATAAGCTTCTTCAACATTTTTTAGAGACAAAACATCCAATTCATATTTTATTTAAAATATTAGGCCATTAATATACCTTGATAGTTTTTCTTCATCTTCTTGCATATGACCAGATCTCATAATCAATCTTTAAAACTCCTCTATATATTGTTTTACACACATAAATTTCTTCTTGAGATTTTGCATCTCATGAAAAAGATTCAATTGATAATCTTGAGGAAGAAATTTACCTTTGTGCTTCGTCACCATTCAATCCCAACTAGTGATATTCCCTTTGTTTCAGTTTCTCCATTCACATTGAATGATATCCCACCATAGTGTAGTATGCCCCTTTAACCTGGTCACCGCAAACTTAAAATTTCTTCTCGTTAGCTACATTTTCATAGTCAAAATATTTATCAGTGGCTCCAATTTAGTCGATCAATTCTTCAAGATTTAAATTTCCTTCATAAATAGGCATGTCCAATATTGGCTTGGTACTTATTCCTGTGATCATCTTGACCATTTTATCTTCTGGAGTTTCTTGTTGAGATTCAACAAGATGATGAGCTTAGTGAAAAGAGTCGCCTTCACTAAGTGGGCCCGCAAGCTATTTTTGGCGCAAAGTCTATTTTTAGACATGTCGATCATATTCTATGAGTTGCAAGATGCTATTTGTGGATGGTTGGTCAAGTTGGAAAAATATATGGACTTCTATTTTTAGACATATTGGGCGGAATCTATTTTTAGATTTCTAGTCTAAAATAGATATGTCGAATATTATTAGCTCTTAATAATATTTGGACTCTAAACATTATCTTATTCTCTTGCAACACTTCAGTTAAGTGCACAGATGTGTCATAGTAGCTGACAGAAGGAATTACGCTATTCCTGAGGGTTTACTGGAGCTAATGCATGAGGGCTTCAGTTAGAACTCATGTGACAGAGTTTGGTGGAGTTATAGAGGTAGTTGGTGGAGTTGTATTCAGTTTAACTCAGTTAGACTCAGTTGAGCTAGTTGTATCTAGTCTAACTGATTGATACACTAGTGAGAGTGATGTGAATTAATTAGTTAATTAATTCACTAAATAATAACTCATTAATTAACTGAAGAATACATCAGTTAACTACAGTGCATGGCAATTTCAGTGGAGACCAGTGGAGAGATAGGTGAAAGAGCAAGTGTGACTATAGTGATGCATTGATTGCATCCAACACTTAGTGGAGATGCCAATGAGGATTGTGCAGTGCAAGCTTGGTGAATTTGAGTTCATTCAGAGCCATTTTTTAGCAGGGATTGCGCAGTAGAGGTAGGCTAGCATGTGGCAAAGATCAGTGCATGGATTTTCAAGATCAGGCCTAATTAGTGTGTAGCGATTGTATTGTACTGAGAGCTTGATATGATCAGCTTTGTATGAGGATTGTTACATGATCGCTATGACATATATTATTTACATATAGTTGGGGTTTTCAGCTTCAGGCTTTCCCGTTAAACAATTGTGTTCATATGTGTGAATTTTTATTGTTTCATGTGTGCATTGCTATCTTGATTTTATTTCCGCAAATGATCAATGGTGGAATAGATTCTCAGACCGTGCATGAAGTTAAAATAGTGTGTGATCAGGAGAATATTGGATATATAACACATAATTTATATAATTTCTACATGGTATCAGAGCATTTTATCATTGGAGAAGATTGCAATTATTGAAGTGGTTGAGTTTTGTGCTGGTGGAATTCGAATTTGCTGCAGTGTTTTCTTGGTGTCGAAGTTGAGCATTCATTGAAATGTCTTTCAACGAATTGCGATTGGAGTATGCCCTTGAGGGCAGCTCGAATCATATTTTATGGAAGGATAGGATGGAGGTGATGCTAGATGATAATGGGTTGAAGGAGTTCATAGATGCAAAAATTCCAAAACCTGCTTCTAGCGATGTTGCCGCACTTGACGCATGGAAAAAGAAGACAGCAAAGTGTCCAAGAATTATGTTGAAAGGTGTGAAGGATCACATAGTGTCCAGCCTTCATGGTAAATCTTCTCCATTATTGATGTGGAAAGCATTGACAGAATTTTTCCAAAGCAAGAGCGACTAGAGGAAGTTGATGCTCAAGGATAAACTCAGCAAAATAAAAAATGGAGAAAGGCGACAGTATACCCAAGTACCTCACAAAGTTTTTCCAGTGCAGGGACAAGCTAGGAAGTGTGGGCATTATTGTAGATGAAGAGGACTTGTTGAGCTTGGCTCTCCTTGGGCTTTCGAAGAGTTGGCATTCCTATGAGGACTCAGTCAATGGTTGGGAGAAACTTCCAAGATGGGAGCGACTTTGATCGGATCTTGTGCAGGAGGAGATAAGGCAGAGTACCAGGGATGGATCTTCATCGAAGAATGAAGATGAAGAAAATTGTGCTTTGGTTTCCAAAGAAAGGAAGGGGAAGGGAAAGAAAAATCCTTCTCAATCCGGTGCGAAAGGCAAGAAGCAGGACATGTCCAAGGTGAACTACTTTCATTGTTACCAACATGAACATTACGCCACTAATTGTCCACAAAAGAAGAAAAATAAGCAGGCTTTGGATCTGCAGCTGGAGAGGCCTTAGCCTCGCATTTTGAGCTGGATTTTTCATTGATCGCATGCTTGGTGTCAAGTGTGATGGGATCAGTGTGGTTTCTTGACAGTGGTGCATCTTTCCATATGACCGGAGACAAAGATTTGTTTACTGATCTGGATGAGAAGGATCTTGGAGTGCACATTGAGATGGGCGATGATGGTAGATAGAGTGCAACTGGTATCGAGACCATTTCCTTTGAGAGGGAGTTTGGTAAACCTTTCATCTTGAAGGATGTCATGCATGTTCCACGATTGAAGAAGAGCTGATCTCTGTGGAAATGTTGGAAGACAAGGGATATGATGTTGTTTTTAGAGAGGGAAAGGTTTTCCTGCGCATTAAAGCAACTGGTGAAACCCGGAGGATATGGGTTCGAGTTAAGAACCTTTATAAATTGCAAGTAGATGGCTGCGCAGCAATGGCAGGCAAAGAAGAAGCAGTGGTGAGCCGGGATGAGGGTGAATTGTGGCACAGGAGATTGGGCCATCTTCACCATGGCGCTTTGAAAATTTTGCAGTAGATTTCTACCGGGCTTCCCAAGGGTACACTTGCGCAGTCAGATCAGTGCAAGGGATGTACTTTGGGAAAATTTGTGAAGACCAATTTTCATGAGAAGGATAGTCGCGCCACGACGATCCTTGAGAGAATTCACACAGACGTGTGTGGACCTTTCTCAGTAGCTTCGACAACAAAGCACAGGTATTATGTGATATTTGTTGATGAATTTTCTTGTAAGTGTTGGATCTTATTCATGCAGAAGAAGAGCGAGACATACTCAAAGTTCTGTGAGTTCAAGGCGCTGGTTGAGAAAGAGTCAGGGAAGCAGGTGAAAGCTCTAAGGAGCGATAATGGTGGTGAATACATCTTTGACAAAGTCAAAGACTTTTGCAACGCAGAATGAATTCGAAGAAAGCTCATAGCACCTCATAACCCACAACAGAATGGGGTCGCAGAGAGAAATAACAGAACGATCGTGGGTGCTACACGGGCAATGTTGCATGATTAGGGCCTTCCCATACACTTGTGGGATGAAGCATGCAACACTGTGGTTTATGTGCAAAACCGTTTTCCTCATAGAGTACTTGGCATGAGTACACCCGAAGAGGCGTTTTCTGGTAAGAAGCCTGATATTTCTCATTTGAAGATTTTTGGCTCACCTGTTTACATTCATGTGACGAAGGATGCCAGGAAGAAGCTGGAGCTGACCGCAGAGGTTGGGATATTTTTAGGGTAAACAGAAACACCCCACAATTATCGTGTGTATTTTCCAGACAGTTGGATGACTGTTGTGCGACGAGATATCAAATTTCATGAGGAGAAGGCCATGAAGTTGTCTCTTGAGAGGGAGCTACACTTGCATGTAGATGAGGAGCTACTTGTTCCTAAATATGAGCCTCAAGATGTGGATCAGCCACAAGAGGAGGTTCATGGAGTGGAAGAAACCACTCATGCAGCGCCAAACATCAGAGGGCGGAAGTGCACTACAGAAGCTGAGCGACTGAATCTTGATGCAGCGCAGAATGTGAGCACCCACATCAGCTAAAGATAGATAGATATAGTTACCTGACCGATTTATCGGATACATGGCTCTAATGAGCAAGTGTATCGTGAAATAACCATCTTGTAATGTTCCAAATCCGGAACTTGCTAGTGCCAAATGAGCTTCGCTCCATCAGGAATATCTTAAGATATTCCAATATTCCAACTCCAGGAGTATTAACAATCAACATTGAGCTATTTCAGAGATTGATTGTTAGGGGAACTTACTAGATATGTCACCCTCACAAGGAAGGATGAGATCCAGAGACTACCTGGCCCACTAGCAGACTCTGCCAATAGAACTTGTCAAAAGTTAATAATTCCCTTCAAGGAAATTCTGCAATGCCTCCCATGGGAATGCCGTATAAGGAAATAATTGCAAATAAAACATTGTATAGTGATGGTATCCTATTATACATATAATATGGAGTCTAAAAGCAGAAAGAGATTTTATAAAAATAGATCTAGGCGGGTTAAATAGATCTCCCCACCCTAGGTACATCATAAATCAACTCAAAAAGTGAGCTACAGCAATATGCAAAAAATCAATTTGAAACTTTGTAAATATGGATGTATCATGAGAGGGTAAATACTACAGCCAACATTATATTAATATATCAGCAATATTTTATAGAAATATCATGAGGAAAAAGGCCCTCAGGATCTTTGAACCAATCTCCAATGAATAAGTCGTGTAAAACATGAGATGCTGCTACTGCACAAAATGTCGGACAGCAGTGACTGCGTAGTCTCTATGAGAGATGTAGCTTTTTAATACATACAAAATGATAATGTAGCTAAAATATACAAGAAAATATCCCAAGAGAGGAAATTGGGCTCAATGTGGGATTTCTAGCCAATCTCAGGGAGGTTGCTAGAAATGCCGGATAAAATGCAATAGTGACAAGCAATTTGTCACTGCAACTGAAACCAAATAAATATGAGGCTGTGGCTATTCTAAAATGATGATGCCCTCCTCTGATAATTCCCTCAAGGGAAAAGGGGCTGATCTCATTTTTACTCAAAATCACTCCTCCTGATGAGGACAAGAATCTCCCTCAACATTGCCCTGATGGAATAATGCAGTTTCTCCAAGTGACTACGCACTGGGAGATGGTGAATGAGTGGCCTGATGCCACAGATCTGACATATAGTCCAAGAGCCCTCTCTACAGCTCCTCCAATGAAGAGATCACTCCTCCACTGAAAAAGCAAGTAAGGAAAGACTCTATGGGTTCCTCTGCTACTACCCCAGCAACACAGCACCATCCTGCTACAGAGATAATGCTGCAACTGAAGGAATGAGCTTGGCCAAATTCTGGAATGAGGAAATGCAGCTCAAATCCTCTCCTCCCATGAGGAAGAGGTGGGGGATCCGCTCCCGAGAACACCCCCAGTGCTCAAGAGCACTGCAATTCTGCTAAACAGACCAGATGTGCAAGTCCTTGGCCTCACTATGAAATTTCTGAATAAAAAAAATGAAAAAATGAGCTATTATATTCTATCTTATAAATTAAATGAACTCTCTCTCACCATAGGTCTCACAATTAGGGTTTCCGTTCACTTTTGAATGCTTTCCCTCCAAAAACTATGTTGTCTTCTAATGCGAGTCACCCCTCTAAGGCAACACTGTTGACTTGTCAAATATGGCCAAATCAAGGTGATCCTCATCATGTTCACACCATTAGGTGTTTATTTCAGTTGCTTATTTATCATCCTTCCTCATAAGGAGTGTTATTTATCTATCACCAAGGGGTTAAGGGGTCTCCTTACTCATTTTATTAAACAAAATAAAAATATGTCACTATAATGTTCCATTTTAGCTTGAGGCTAAAATTGGGAACATTACAGTCCTCCCCTCCCACATGTTGCTTGTCCTCAAGCAAATGTATAGAGAGAAAAAAATTTTCTTCGCCTTCTTCTCTTGTGGCCTCCTCATCAACAATCTCTACTGTCGCTCAAGATACGCTGCAGTAAAATTTTCCTCCAATGCCTCCTCCCAAGTATGCAAACCGGAATGGTGCACCTTAGGGAAAGATAGAAGGTGTAGGTGGAAATATCCCTGCTGACTATGGCCTCCTCAAGGTAGGAGTGATGACATGCATGGGAAAATATAATCCCACTGATGATCCCCTCACCCATGCTATCATCCAAATGGAAATCTTGCCCCTGGTTCTGTGCAATTGAATGGGGCTAAACGGAGAGTTTTTCTACCTCATCCCAATAAGCTCTTCTCTCCCTCTGTAGTACATATGGGGCTGCCTCTATCCTTGTGCTGAAATGGTATGGCCTCCAAGAGTGGCCCAAGCTACGCCATCAAATATTCAGCCATGAACTGCCTCTTCAAATTCTCCAAGTGGTTTGCCCCACAAGAAGAGAAAAGTAATAGTATGGAAATCATGGTTTGCCCATGGTACCTCCTGCAATATAGAACATGTTTCATGGGGAGAATAGTGCTCCCAATGGGCTGTCCCAACATATAATTCACTCTCCAAATAATGCTCCCTATGAATAAATAAGCATCAGCAATACAAGGTAGCATAATACAATGAGAGAAGTTGTCACAAGACAACTAGAGAGTGGGTCACTACTCCTCTCATGGGAAGAACGCAGTGAGCCTCTTGCCTTCATCAAAAATATATATAAAAAGTGCTTTCCCAGCCACTTTTTTGCTGCCACACACATCTCAAAAGATAGGAACATGAAAATATAAATTGGTGCCAATGGTGCACACCAAGGAGCATGTGGCTCCCTCCACAAAACACCATAAGAATGGTCCATTCTTATTCTACAAAAGTCTACAAATACATCCTTGTACATCATGCAAGAAGGAACAAATCTTCTTGACTCATCATGCTGGTCAAACAAGGAAGGAAAGTACAATACAAAATGTGAGATTATACCTTCTCCAATTTGTACTTGGGCTCTTGAGCTTAAATGGCCCAACTAAGAATTTCCCTCTACCTCCAATGAGTAGGGAAGTGGCTGTGAGGTCCTCTCCACCATAATAAAATGGGATATGAATCTCTCCCTATGCTAATATATACCATGATGAATGCCCTCCCAAGTGAACTCCTCTAGCAAGCCAAAGTATGCATCCAAGTGCATAGCTAGGAAGTCCTCATATGCTGCATGCAATAATTTCTTCTTTAGACTAGAAGCTCTAGCCAAGAAGAATATGCCATAGCGTTAGATGACCATATCATAAAATTTCTATCAGTCATCTCCCTCCTGGTTATCAATAATCATGCATGCATCAGGATCCTGGGGAATACTCAACCCAAGCTGAGCCCTCCATACTAGATTAGTCCTCCACATAGACAGTGCTGGTATTCTGCAATATGGTGCTCCATCACGCTGTTGCCTACTACCTTGACATCACCTCATGCCAAATTAATCCTCCAAGTTGCTGCCATGCCATCATGCAGCTGCTCATGCTCAAATAGAAATAATGACCTCTGAAAATGAGCCTCCCATGAGAGACTATCACCTCCAGAGAATCTCTCGATCCTGGCCAATGTAAGCATGAGTAGCATCCATCTACTCCAATGCATGAAAGGTTCCTTCCTCAAAGGAAGAATCCTTTGTTCATCCAAATCCTTGGAGCATCCATCCTCCATCATGAAGATGTTATCCTCCAACCATGCAGCAAACTCTATTAGTGCAGTAAAGCTGATGAAGATGGGTGATATTGAAAATGAGAGAGTATATCTCTCCTCCTTGAGTTTACCCCAAACCCTCTGCACTGTGTTGGATCGCTCTAGTGCCTCCACCCCTCTGGAATCCATGAGTGGTGAACCAAATGGAATGATGCCTCTCATCAACTCTAAATCAAGTGGCCTCCTAGGGGGAATGCCCCCATAAAGTGAGACATCATGCTCTGAAATAGACTGCATGTATGAGTGGACTGATTTGTCCCTATCTCCTCTGCACAGTGCAGTCTCTTTCCCTTGTGCAAAAAGTTTCTGAAATGGATATGGGTGAATTCCCATCATCCCTCCATGCTGATCCTTATCTTTCCCTTCCATCTCACAATCCCCAGCAAATGCTACATAGGGCTCCAGAATTGTGCCTTGGTTCCCACATGTAAAAATATTTGGAACTCCCTGCAAAGATACAAGAGCTCCTCTAGTGGAAGCAATAGCTCCCTTCTCACCTCCATGTGGTTATGGATGTTCTCCCAGTGTGATAGCGTTGTTGGTTGCTTCTAGTGCATGCAAAGTGTTTGTGATTATGTCACAATGAGTTTCACCAAGTTCTTCCATCAAACCCTTAGTGAATGCTTCATGTGTTTTTTCATTTGCATGGCAATGTAAAATGGGACTTCCAAACCAACAAACATGAGCCATACCTTTGAGTTGCAGTGCTGCTCCTCCAATGGCCTCACCACCTTCCTCTACCCCCCTTGAAAATGGACAAAGGACTGCACTATGGATCTGCATGTGTGGCTGAATGCTCACACCCATCATGAAAAAACTAGGGTTTGATCCATCCATAACCCTTTTCAGAAAATCTTCCCACTATTCCCTTTCATCAAGATTTTCAATGATGTCCTCAATGGTCTAGAAAAGAAGAAGGGAAACCTCCTCTTCCATCATTCCTCTTTCCTTGTCTCCTTTGTAAATCTCCTCTCCTTGGAGAGAATCTCCTCTTTATGATAGCTTTAGACCTTGGGCACAGGTTGAGCCAAGATCATGCTCTGATACCACTATAATGTTCCAAATCCAGAACTTGGTGCTCCATCGGGAATATCTTGAGATATTCCAATATTCCAACTCTAGGAGCATTAAAAATCAACACTGAACAATTTCAGAGATTTATTGTTAGGGGAATTTACTAGATATGTCACCTTCACAAGAAAGGATGAGATCTAGAGGCTACCTGGCCCACTAGCAGACTCTGCCAATAGAACTTGTCAAAAGCTAATAATTCCCTTCAAGGAATTTCTGCAATGCCTCCCATGGGAATGCTGTATAAGGAAATACTTGCAAATAAAACACTGTATAGTGCTAGGATCCTCTTATAAATATAATATGGAG
Source organism: Pinus albicaulis (assembly GCA_034641835.2). Classification (NCBI taxonomy): domain Eukaryota; kingdom Viridiplantae; phylum Streptophyta; class Pinopsida; order Pinales; family Pinaceae; genus Pinus; species Pinus albicaulis. Next base: position 781,588,371 of record CM076571.1, read on the forward strand.
TCTAAATACAGAAAGAGAGATGAAACAAATAGATCTAGGTGGGTTAAATAGATCTCCCCACCCTAGGTACATCATAAATTAGCTCAAAGAGTGAGCTACAGAAATATGCAAAACATCAATCTGAAACTCTGCAAATATGAATGTATCATGAGAGGGAAAATACTACAGCCAACATTATATTAATATATCAGCAAGATTGTATAGAAATATCATGAGGAAAAATGCCCTCAAGCTCTTTGAACCAACATCCAATGAATAAGCAATGTAAAACATGAGATGCTGCTGCTGCACAAAATGCCGGAGAGTAGTGACTGCACAGTCTCTATGAGAGATGCAGCTGTTGAATAAATAAAAAATGATAATGTAGCTGAAAGATACAATAAAACATCCCAAGAGAGGAATTTGGGCTCAATGTGGGATTTCTAGCCAATCTCAAGAAGGTTGCTATAAATGCCAAATAAAATGCAATAGTGACAAGCAATTCATCACTGAAACTGAAACCAAATGAATATGAGGTTGTGGCTGATCTAAAATTATAATGCCCTCCTCTGATAATGCCATCAAGGGAAAAGGGGTTGATCCCCTTTTTACTCAAAAGCACTCCTCCTGATGAGCACAAGAATCTCCCTCAACACTGCCCTCATGGAATAATGCAGTTTCTCCAAGTGACTGCGTAGTGGGAGATGGTGAATGAGTGGCCTAATGCCACAGATATGAAATATGGTCCAAGATCCCTCTCTACAGCTCCTCCAATGAAGAGATCACTCCTCCATTGAAAAAGCAAGTAAGGAAAGACTCTATGAGTTCCTCTGTTGTTACCCCAACAACACAGCACCATCCTGCTACAGAGATAACACTGCAACTGAAGGAGTGAGCTTGGCCAAATGCTGGAATGAGGAAATTCGGCTCAAATCCTCTCCTCCCATGAGGAATAGGTGGGGGATCCCCTTTCAGGAACACCCCCAGTGCTCAAGAGCACTGCAATCCTGCTAAACAGCCCGGATGTACAAGTCCTTGGCCTCACTACGAAATTTCTGAATCAAAAACATGAAAAAATGAGCTGCTATCTTCTCTCTTATAAATAAAATGAACTCTCTCTCACCATAGGTCCCACAATTATGGTTTCCATTCACTTTTGAATGCCTTCTAATGCAAGCCACCCCTCTAAGGCAACGTTGTTGACTTGGTCAAAGATGGCCAACTCAAGGTGATCCTCATCATGCTCACACCATTAGGTGTTTATTTCAACTGATTATTTATCCTCCTTCCTCATAAGGAGTTTTATTTCTCTATCACCAAGGGGTTAAGGGGTCTCCTTACCCATTTTACTAAACAAAATAAAAATATGCCACTATAATGTGGCTAAAATTGGGAAACATTACACATCCTATTTCGAGGAAGCTATGGAGGACCCCGCATGGGTAGATGCCATGGTGGAACAGTATGATTCGATTGTCAGAAACAGTGCATGGGATATTGTCCCAAGGCCGGAGGGGAAATCAGTGGTGGGTTCGAGATGGATCTACAAAGTGAAGCAGGCGGCTGACGGGAGTGTGGAGAAGTACAAGGCAAGATTTGTTGCCCGAGGCTTCTCACAGATAGAGGGGATCGATTATGAGGAGACCTTTGCACCCGTCGCAAGGTATTCTTCCATACAGACGATTCTTGCTCTCTCAGCGCAGATGGGGTGGCACATTCATCAGATGGATGTGAAGACTGCATTCCTCAATGGAGTCATTGAGGAGGAGGTGTACATAGAGCAGCCCGAAGGTTTCGAGATCTTCAGCAGCGAGTCACATGTGTGTAGGCTCAAGAGAGCGTTGTATGGGTTGAAACAAGCACCTCGTGCTTGGTACACACGGATAGACAGTTATTTCACCGGACTTGGATTCTCCAAGAGTGAGGCGGATCCTAACCTATACCAGATTGTGGTGGAGGGTAAGTTGCTGATCATTGTACCTTATGTAGATGATTTGATTTTGACAGGTGATGAACTCGTTGATACACTCATGCAAGGTATATCTTGCAAAGGAGTTTGAGATGAAGGAGTTGGGCCCCTTCATTATTTCCCGGGATTTGAAATTTGGGAAGGAAGGGTGGACTCGTTTGTGTCTCAAGGAAAGTATGCCCAGGAGATACTAGAGAAGTTCAACATGCAAGGCTGCAAGCCTATCGACACTCCTCTTCCTGGTGGTTGGAGGAAAGAGGATGCTACATCGACAGAGGTAGTGGATGTCACTGTTTATCGACAGTTGGTTGGTTTTCTCATGTATCTAGTTAATACACGACTAGACATATGCTACGGTGTTAACCAGCTTTCACAAGCTATGGTTAAGCCTACCAAGCTCTTTTGGAAGGTAGAGAAGCATGTCCTGAGATATCTTAGGGGCACATTGGGTTATGGATTGTGGTACAGACAGTGGGATGAGTTGAAGCTGCATGGATTCACGGATGCAGATTGGGCAGGGAGCCCAATGGATAGAAAGAGCACATCTGGAGGGATATTCAGTATTGGTTCTACAACAGTTTCTTGGTACAACAGGAAATAGATATCTGTGGAACTCAGTTCAGCGAAGGCCAAGTGCATGGCAGCAAGTTTGGCTGCATGCAAGGCTATATGGATGAGGAAGATCCTGGTTGGGTTGTTTGGTTCACACTTAGATCCTACTGTGATATATTGTGATAATCAGAGTTGCATTAAACTTTCAGTTAATCCAGTATTTCATGATAGATCTAAACATATTGACATCCAGTACCATCATATCAGAGATTGTGTGCAGCGAAAGATCATGTTACTATCTTACATTCCTACGGAGGATCAGGATGCAGATATTCTGATGAAGGCGCTCACCAGGAGAAAATTCGAATACCATAGAGATAGGATCGGGGTGGTAGATAATCCCTATATTGTTGAGAGGGAGTGTTGAGATTCAACAAGATGATGAGCTTAGTGAAAAGAGTCGCCTTCACTAAGTGGGCCTGCAGGCTATTTTTGGCGCAAAGTCTATTTTTAGACTATGTCTATTTTTAGACATCTCGATCATATTCTATGAGTTGCAGGATGCTATTTGTGGATGGTTGGTCTAGTTGGAAAAATAGATGGACTTCTATTTTTAGACATATTGGGCGGAATCCATTTTTAGATTGCCAGTCTAAGAATAGATATGTCGAATATTATTAGCTCTTAATAATATTTGGACTCTAAACATTATCTTATTCTCTTAGAGCACTTTAGTTAAGTGCACAGATGTGGCACAACAACTAAGAGAATGAATTACGCTATTCCTGAGGGTTTACTAGAGCTATTGCATGGAGGACTTTAGTTAAACTCATGTGACGGAGTTTGGTGGAGTTATAGAAGAAGTTGGTGGAGTTGTATTTAGTTTAACTCAGTTAGACTCAGTTGAGCTAGTTGTATTTAGTCTAACTGATTGATACACTAGTGAGAGTGGTGTGAATTAATTAGTTAATTAATTCACTAAATAATAACTCATTAATCAATTGAAGAATACATCACTTAAATACAGTGCATGGACAGTTTCAGTGGAGACCAGTGGAGAGGTAGGTGAAAGAGAAAGTGTGACTATCAGTTCTGAATATAGTGATGCATTGATTGCATCCAACACTTAGTGGAGATGCCAGTGAGGATTACGCAGTGAAATCTTGGTGAATACGAGTTCATTCAGAGCCATTCTTCAGCAGGGATTGTGTAGTAGAGGCAGACTAGCAGGTGGTAGAGATTGGTGCATGGATTTGCAAGATCAGGCCTGATTAGTGTGTAGCGATTGTATTGTACTAAGCGCTTGACATGTTTAGCTTTGTATGAGGATTTTTACATGATATCTATGACATATATTATATACAGATAGTTGGGGTGTTTAGCTTCAAGCTTTCCCATTAAACAACTGTGTTAATGTGTGTGAATTTTTATGGTTTCATGTGTGCATTGCAATTGATTTAATTTCCGCATGTGATTATCAATAGTGGAATAGATTCTATATTGTGCATGAAGTAAAATAGTGTGTGATCAAGAGAATCTTGGATATATAACACATAAGTTATATAATTTCTACATTTCTTCAGCTTCAACTTCTTCTTCTAAGGTTTCTTCTGCTTCATTGATATCATCACAGTCGACATCTCTTTGGAGAATTTTCTCTAATACATCTAATATCGTTCAAATATGTATTACTTCATCGAGAAAGACCTGGTTTGCAACTGGTCTTCCTAGACCATTTCCAGCTCCTCTGTCTCCTCTAGCTCTTGTAATTCTATGGGCCATCTTGATTAAAATAAAATATAATAACCTTTACAAATTATTTTCTTAATATCTCCTTAAGAAAACAACTTATTTTGAATTTTAATAACAATAAAATATTACAAGGGGAAAATACCTTCCTTCTTCCCTTGAATTAATATAAAATTATTTTATAATCCGTATATATGGAATATGCAAGTAAAATTAAATATGAAATATTCCCATAAAAAAACAACGAAATACTCTCATATCACCATAAAAAAACACACACTACTCTCATGGAGTTATGATTATATGAATATTTGATTCAAGTCTTCATGCTAGCGTACCACAAATTTTGATATGCACCCAAGGCACATAAACCAAAACACATCATTAAATTGATATTCACCCATGTACATTAACAAACACACAGAAATAAGAGCACGCAGAATGAGAGAACTCAGAACTATACCACGTAACCAGTGATTATGTACATTCTAGATACTCCTGGAAAATCCATAAGCATGAAAAAACACATTTCAAGCCAATATGACATCCTTTAATGTATTTTAAAAGCATACTTCAGCAAATTTCCAATGTTTTCTACATTTAAACCAATTGTTTCATGCTCGACGCAAGTTACTCCTCACATGTTGACTATTCTCCTCCACCGCACAGTGATCAATATGCAGATCTTGTGCTCATACCCATAACGATGACACAGGTAATCATCAAAGATTAAAATCCAAACCTTTTTCCAGTAATCTGGATCATCAGATGTCACATTCCAGCCTCCTAATCAAATTGGAGATATGGTGGCCGATCCAATTCATGGATATATGCTCTTAGAGGAATGCTTAATGACTCAAATGCAGCGTAACCATACCACTTAAAAAGGTTGCAGGAATCACAAGAATACTTTATTACGACTTATGCCAAGAAAAAACATGGAATAAAGACATTGAGACTATTCGACCAAATGCAACGAAAAAAAATCAACCAAATCATTTCACCTTCACTTCAATGTTTCTTGATAAATGGACACAGGCCTATAATCCTTCACATTCTATTACCAAATATTGGTGTAATTCTCCCAAAACTAAACACACGGAAATATCATTAAATAAAATCACACTCCAAAGGTTAAGAATTACAAAAAATCACATGGCTATTTATTTAGGATGGAAGAAATATCTCGAATCTCTTCAAGAGAAACTTCTTCCTTGATATTTGGAGGAATTTAATAATTATCCTCTCAACTTTAGGAAACTATCCTAACTTTCCAATCTCCTAATTAATTCTATAATTACTCATAAATTCTAGAAAATTCTATATTTCTGAAATCAAATAATTACAACAAATTAAAATATGTGATGCTCCTGCATCAGATTTGATTGCTATTCTAGAATAAGAGTTGGTCAATAGTTATTTAGGTCCCATTCAACAAGAATATTTTATAGGAAGAGGTGATGGTCAAACTTTCTTAGGTTTTCAAAATGATGATAATACTATCTTGGAGGACGGGTTGGTTATCCCATTTATGGACTCTCACTAAAATAAAAATTCTATATTATAATTCTTTTTTATAAACCATTCTTGGGGATTTCCTTGATAATAATATTCATTTAGAGAAAGGATTTATCAATCCTTCCCTTAAAAAGGAATACCAATTTGTAGGAAGTGTTGGCTATCCCTTCCTTAAGATCTAATCAGGTGCTCAGTATCTAAGCTCAAAAATGAAAGTGGTTGAAATCGAATCGAAATTGATTGACCGCGACCGGCCCATTGCCAAGAATCTGTTGCACTTTGTTTCGTCGAAAACCAAGTCCGTGTGAAGAAGTTATAGCCTGCTGACCGTAGTTTAGAACATGTGAATTTAAAAAAAAGGGTCAAAGGAGTCAACATAGGTCAACCATGGTCAAAGGCCCTCCGAGCCAATGACACTCTCACACTTGTCCTTCTGAGACTGGTTTTGAAGCTGGGTGATGTGTCATGTTTCTAGTGGTTCATACTCTAGGTGATGTGGCATGTTTTTATAGGGTGACAGGCTAAATTGAATTTCATATGTCAAACTCTGAAATATTTCAAAGGTTAGGGTTAATATTTTATGGGGAAAAAATATTATGCACAAGCTGGGTGGATTTCGGGACTCGAACCTGTGACCTACCCCACATGATGCACTCTCCATACCGCTATGCCAAGCTTTGTTTCTTGACTATATAGACTTGCAGTATATATTTAAATTAATGCCTTTTGAATCGACGGGGTATGGAGGAGGCCAGCCCTGCGAGCCAAACCCCTCCCCATGAGACCATGTCACAATAACCATGGTGGAGTGGAGATCATAAGTGCAGAATTAACGTTGGTAATGCGGGTTTAAGCACCCTAACCCATTATTATCACTCCAATCCTTGTTTAATATGAGATTAAACTAAAACACATTTTATGCGCTAATATCATAGTTATTTACAGTTAATCCCATTTAAGAAATAATTAACAATGGATTAAAATGGTGGAAATTTCGGTGGTTCCACCACTTTAGGAGATGCCCCTAAATTTGGTGAGGCTAACTTGAGTCTTCTCCCGTTTTGGAGGACGATTATACGGAAAATGTAAATGAAGCATATCTAGAGAAATTTTAGACCAATTTTGGCTCAAGAAGAGTCATTCCTAGTAGATTTGGATGCTCTAAATCCATTGGTACATGTTTCAGAGGAAAACGTGAAATTATAAAGGTATTTTTTTTCACTTTAAAGAAAAACGAAGCCTAAGGCCACCAGAAGGGAAGGCTATGCCTAGATCAGCTGAAAACCAAATTGAGAGAATGAAGAGTCATTTCTGAATGTTTTGGAAATTATTGAGCCATTCAAGCAGGTTTTAGGAGCTGTAGGTGAATGTAAACAACAATTTTTGAACTTTTGAGCTAATACAGAGGCCGAAGCCATGGAAGCTGGACCAAGGAGATGTAGCCCAGGAGGGGTGAAATTCTTCATCAAAACTCTACATTGATGGATCAATTGTGATGGCTTGTTGTTCTTGTTTTTTCTATTATTCAACATATTTATTTCATGCTTTATGCTCTTGAATTCACTCATAAAAATCAGCTAATTTACCTGTTTGACACACATAAACAATAAGGAAATATATCTGCATCAAGCATAAGATCAACAAATGAATTTTAAATCTAAAGATGAAATTAGCACAACAAAGGTGACATTCATACTCAAATCAAGTTGGTATCAGAGTAGGGGTTGCTAAGGTTATTTGCATGATAGTTTCTTGAGTTTTTTGCAAGTAAGGTTTTAATGTTTGCAAATTTGTGATGATGAGAAGGTTAAAGTTGCAATGAGGTGAAGGGAAATTTTTGGTTGCATGTCCTGAGATTAGGACCAAAAGAAGGAGAGCTACAAGAGCACCATATCCACCCAAAATTCCACTCACATCTGCACTTGAAGTACCTCAAGTTTTATTTGAAAAATCTGAGATTGAAGAGGTACAAGCACCAGAAGCTGAGATTGAATCCATATCCATAATTTCATGTGTTGGAGAAATTTAAGGTCATTCAGAAGAGGATGATGTCAAGAAAGACTTCAATGACATAAAGAGGATGGTTAAAATTATGTTTGATGCATTTACTATTGGGATGGTAGGAGAAGGTTCTAAGCCTCCACATGGAGAAGGAAATTTAGATGATAAGAAGGATGAAGAGAAGATTTCAAAGGATAGTGGAGGAAAGCCACCTCCATCTCCACCATCTTCATCATCCTCATCATCACCATCAGCATCATCTTCCACTTCCACCACAAAAAGCACCCACACTGACTCAAAAGCCACAAAAGGAAAGACACCCTTACTCAAACTTGATGTCAAATTTGAGATTCTAATTTATAATGGTGAGGTAAATGTAGAAAGGCTGGACAATTGGATATGTTAATTGGAGGTATATTGCAGAATTCAGAGCCTTCATGAAGATGAAATAAAGACTCAATTAGCTTCTTTGAGGATGGAAGGATCTGCACTTGTATGGTGGGAGGCAAGGACTCAAGAAGATATTAAAAACTATGGTAAGATATCTATGTATTGGTCAAGTTTTATTTTTTTCGTTAAAAGGAAATTCTATCCATTAGCTTACATGCAAAAGGCAATTATGGATTGGCAAAATTTTAGACAGTTGAAAGGGAAAAGTGTGCAAAAGTATACTCATGAATTTAGGAGAAGAGCTCTTATTTTGGGTATTAATTTATATTCTCAAGAAACTTTGTTAAAGTATGTTTTGGGGGTTTTCACAACTACCTTAGGCACACTATTATCATTTTTAATCCCACAAAAATAGATGAGGTTTGTGTTGAAGCCACAAATTTAGAAGCAACTGCGAAACATAACATAGATGAAAAAAGTGATAATGAGGGTAAAGGAAAGGGCATGTTTTATGGAAGAGGAAAGAGAAATAGCTATGTCAAAAGAGAGAAAGAGAAACTCAAATGCTAGAAATATTTGAAGAATGGCCATGATGAAGACCACTGTTGGCAACTTCATCCAGAGTTGAAGCCAAACAAACTAAAAGCTAGAGAAAAGGGGAAAATTGTTACTATTGTTTAACATGACTTAGGGTCAGATTCAGGAGATGAGAAAAGATTACAGCCATGGGTTTGAAAGGTAAACATATAGCAAGCACTAGTTCTTCAAGTTTTTGCAATGTCACTCAAGATGAAGATACGAGAATACAACTTTTCCATATTAGAGTCGTCTCTAAACATACCAATATTGATACACTTTTTGATAGTGAGTCACAAGCTAACTTGATTTCCAAAGACTTGGTTAAGTAACTAAACCTTGAAACTATTAGACATCTAAGACCTTAGCCTTTAGCGCAGATATGGAAGAATGAAAACTTGTAGGTTACAAGGCAGTGCATAATATGATTCACCATCAATTCAAACTTTCTTGATGAAGTTGAACTTGATGTGGTGCCGCTTGAGATATCAGGTATTGTATTGGGAATTCCTTATTTGTATGATAGGAAAGTAATATTTCATAGCCATGAAAATAAGTATCACTTATTTAAATATGGTATTGAGTACATATTTAGAGCGCATAAGAAGAATACAATTTTGTATCTTATACATGGAGGAGAAATGAAGAGGATAGTGAATGCAAGCCAGAATTTGACATTGTTGATGATCAAACATAGAGATGTTTTGAATCAAACCTTTCAAAAAGGTGCATCGACTGAAAAATTTAATTTAATTAAGGGTTATTATGCCTGTAATGAGATGTTTTAGGCCTCTAACAGGTTTCCTTTGAAAGGAGGTAAACAAGATGTGACATATGTGCAGCAATCAACATCAGTGTTGAGGAGTGTTGGAAACAAGATGCCAGTGGAAAAGAGTGCAAAGGTGAAAGAGAAAATGACAAAGAAGCTTGAAAAAGAAGGCATGGGTTCCACAAATGATGTTTTTTTGTTTCCAAAAGGAACATATCAATGGCATAGATACTTGGTCAAGAGTCGACACACGTACAAATCAAGATCATCTAAGAATCACCATGATGACAATTTGCAATGTGAGACAGTTTTTAAGTTTCCTTTTATTAATGACTGAGGTAGGAACAAGATGGTTTCTGCAAGAATAGCTTGTTGTTCTAAAAATTTAGGGAAATTGCAGCATGATGGTGTCAATGAAAGCACGAGAAGTTCACAAGAGCCAAGGAAAAAGTTAAGTTTTGTGAAAATATCAATTTGATTAAAATGGGAAAATATCAATGGATAGAGAATGGAAGGGTGAGGGAACAATACCCTCATCTAAATGATCAGTAATTAAAGATATTTTTGGGCCCAAAATGATTCTAGTGGGGAGGAATGATCAGGTGCTCAATAATAAAGCAAAAAAATGAAATTTCTCAAAATCAAATGGAAACTGAACGACCAGACTGACCCATCGCCAAGAATCTCACGCACTTTGTTTCATCGAAAAATGACTCTGGATGAAGAAGTTATAGCTTGCTGGCCACCGTTCGGAACATGCAATTTTGAAAGGAGTCAATGGAGATCAACCATGGTCAAAGTCCCTCCAACCCCATGACACCGTTACACTTGTCCTTCTGTGAATGGTTTTGAAGCTGGGTGATGTGTCACATTTCTAGTGGTTCATACTCCAGCGGATGTGGTCTGTTTTTATTGGGTGAAAGGCTGAATTTAATTTCATATGTAAAACACTGAAATATTTCAAAGGTCAGAGTTAATATTTTATGGGCAAAAGTATGCACAAGCTGTGTGGAGATAGAGGCTCGAACCCGCGACCTCCCCCACACAATGCACTCTCCATACCACTATGTCAAGCATTATTCCTTGTCTATATAGATTTGTGGTATATATTTAAATTAATGCCTTTTGACCTGGCGGGGTATGGAGGGGGCCAACCCCCTCCCCATGAGACCAAGTTGCCATAACCATAGCGGAGCAGAGATCGTAATCGTGGAATTAACGTTCGTAATGTGGGTTTAAGCACCCTAATCTATGATTATCACTCTAATCCTCGTTTAATATGGGATTAAACTAAAACACGCTTTATGCCCTAATATCATAGTTATCTACAGTTAATCCCATTTAAGCACTAATTAACAGTGGATTAAACTGGTGGAAATTTTGGTGGTTCCACAATTTTAGGAGCTGCCCCAAAATTTGGCTAGGCTAACTGGAGTATTCTCGAGTTTTGGAGGAGGATTCTAGGGAAAAAGTAAATGAAGCATATCTGGAGAAAATTTTGACCAACTTTGGCTTAAGAAGAGTCATTCCTAGAAGATTTGGATGTTTTGAATCCATTGGTACATGTTGCAGAGATAGAGGGGCAATTATAAAGGTGTTTTTGTCACTTTAAAGAAAAAGGAAGCATAGGGCCACCATGAGGGAAGGCCATGCCTAGATCAACTGAAGACCAAATTGAGAGAAAGAAGAGTCATTTCTGAATGTTTCGGACATTCTGGAGCCATTGAAGTAGGTTTCAAGAGATACAGGTGAATGGAAAAATAATGTTTTTCACTTTTGAGCTAATACAGATACCCAAGCCTTGGAAGCTTGACCAAGGAGATGTAACCCAGGAGGGGTGAAATCCTTCATCAAAACTCGGAGTTGATGAATTAATTGTAATGGTTTAATATTCTTGTTTTTTCTACTGTTCAAGATATTTATTTCATGCTTTATACTCTTTAATTCACTTATAAAACTCAGATAATTTACCTATTTGACACACATAAACAATGGTAGGTCCCTATATTATTAGTGTAGTCCCTTATTGTTGTTAGTGTAGCCCCCTTATTGCTATTTTGTACACCTGTAACCCCAATTTTCTTATTATTGTGCCCTTACATTATTATTGTTAGGTTGGCTAGGATTATATTGTGACCCCATGGACTCCTATATATAGAAGGAGGTTTTTTTCAATTGTATCATCCAATAATTGTTCATTTATGTAATGTAAAGGAGGTTTCACCCTCAAAGTGGCTTATTTCTAAGGCGTTGATCTCTATTTTATTCTATTTTTGGAGCTGGTTTCATAAAATTTGGTATCAGAGCTTTGGATTCTAGGGTTTCACTGCTCCAAATAGGTCATCGTGGAATTTTCGCTATAATTTTTTTCTATGAATTTTCAGAAGCTGAAAATTTTACAGTGCAAAGCTGAAATCCTGAGGAACATCATGTAAAAATTTAAGATCTTGGTTCGTAATATTTCGAAGATATGATATGTGGACATTAGGGTTTTTTCAGGCTCCCAAATTTCAACTAAACCGACCATCATGGAATTTTTGCTATAACTTATTTTATATGAAGGTTCAGAAGATAAAACATTTACAGAGGGAAGCCAAAATCCTGAGGAATGTCATGTAAAAATTTCAGATCTTGGTTCAAAACATTTATGGAGATATGATCTGTGGAATTTAGGGTTCTTTTAGGGTCCCGAATTTCATCTCAAAGAGGTGACTGTGGGAAAATCATCATAACTCTCTCTCTGAACATAGAATTAGAATTATGTAAACAATGGCTAGAAGTACACAAAAAATAGTTTATAGTGTATCAATTTCAGAGCTGAAGGATGAAACAATGACACATGGCCCATCGTACAAGTTTTCTCTACTGAACGAGTCCATAATTATTAGGTCATTGTGGGAGATTGGAAATAACTTTGTCTCGAAGAATCCAAATCAGGTCAGACCTATGGCATTGGAAAGAAGATTCAGAGGGCTACTATAGGACCAAATTTTAGATTTTGAGGATCTGAAATCACAAAGATAATTTAGTTTCAATATCGAGCTCCTCAAAGGAAAGAAAAATGTGTGTATTTGTTTTCAAATTGCATAAGTCTTGCTTGAAAAATTAGTTTGAAATGATTCCAAGAGAATATTGAAGCATAGATATCAACATTGGGTTTTAAATGTTGGGTATGTGTTATATTCTTTCCACAAGTAGCCCCACGCACTATACGTTGCACAGGGCGTAGCAGGGGGGTCACAGGGGGCCGAAAGCCCCCCCTGTCGGGGTCCGGGGCAGCGCCTTGGAAAATTTTTTTTGGTATGCGGTCCCACTCATAGGTGGACCCACCCATGTTTTGTGCATGAGTTTGCACATGGTTTTCGGGTACGATGGTTTTCAGCCCCTGGTATTTTGTAGATCCGGTCAAGGGAACTACGGTTCTGTTCTAATATAGGGTTAATGGATTAGGGTTTATGTATGCTTCGACATGTATATATATGTGTGTGTGTTGTAACACTAAAAGGAATATAATGAAAAATCAAGCTGGTAGTCCTGATTTGGGATCCAGGGGAAAATCTTTGTGTTTATCTGTTTTATGTTTTATGCTCTCGCTATTATTTATTTTCTGTTATAAGATTCATGTGTAGATAATTTCTGTTCAGGGTTAAAGCCTACATTTGGTATCAGAGTTATTTCATCTTCAAGGGGATGCCTTTGCTACTGAGGGTTTTTTTCTTGGGCTTGAGGTAGACCCTATTCAATGGGAGATCTACGGGATCAATTCTTGCGGTGTAAGAAGATGGTGAGCAGCGGGAAGATAGAGATCGAGAAATTTAATGGTCAGAGTTTTGAGTTATGGAAGCTCAAAATGGAGGATCTGCTGGTGGATAAAGATCAGTGGATCGTGGTAGATTCAAGTACTAAACCAACGGCAATCTCAGATGAAGACTGGAAGAAACTGGATCAGAAGGCTAAGAGCACAATACGGTTGTGTGTCTCAGATTTAGTATTGTTGAATGTATCTGGGGAAGCTACGACGAAGAATTTGTGGGAAAAACTTGGGACTTTGTACCAATCTAAGTCTCTGGTGAATAAGTTGTTCCTACGAAAAAAGCTGTATAACCTAAGGATGAAGGATTGAGACTCGGTGACAGAGCATCTGAACGCCTTCAATACTGTGGTAAGTCAGCTGTCATCTGTTGACATCAAAATCTCAGATGAAGATAAGTGCATCAGTTTGTTGTGTTCTCTACCAGACTTGGGGATAGTCTGGTTATTGCAATAGGTAGCAATATAACTACCTTGAATTTTGATGACATTGTCTCAGCTTTGCTATCAGAGGAAATGAGACGGAAAAATATGGAGGGTCAAAATGGAGATGCCTTATCTGTACGAGGAAGGTCCCAAAATAGAAACAAGAATAAGGTTTCGAGTGGGAGATCTAAATCTAGAGGGCGATCAAATCTCTGGAAAAGTTTGTAAAGGTATCTTTGGAAAGGTGGAAAAGAAGGACACTAAAAAGGAATGCAAATCTAAAGCTCGAGGAAAGGGATGCGTTCATGCTCATACTGTGAGAGGCAAAAACACATGGGATGAAGGTGGGGATGTGTATTTAGCTTCTTCTTAATTACACATGTAGATAATGAGTCATGGTTGATTGACTCAGGTGCATCCTTTCACTTCACTCCCCATCGGGAGTGGTTTTGCGAGTATGAGAAATATGATGGTGGTGATGTCTTCCTAGGGGATGATAGGAAGGCCAGAATCGTCGAACGTGGAAAGGTAAAATTGAAGCTACAAGGTGGAAGGATTAGAACACTTCCTGGTGTTCTGCATATTCCTGCATTGGCCAGAATTCTGATTTCTGTAAGCAAGATGGATGATGCAAGTGTAAAAATAGTGTTCGAGAAACATGCCTGCAAGATGGTTCGTGGATCACTGGTATTAATGTGAGGAGTTCAGACTGGAACTCTGTACAAGCTACAAGGTAGCATTGTTATTGATGGGTGTAACAGTTCTATGGTTCCTGAAAGTGGAGCGGAAAGCCTAGCGCTCTCTGGAGAAAAGGCCATGCTATGGCATCAAAGGCTTGGAAATATTGGAGAGAAGGGCCTTCAGATACTGCATGGAAATGGTATGGTAGAAGGTATGTCTAATAGATCTTTGGATTTTGATTTATGTGAACATTGTGTATATGGGAAGAAGAATCGGGTGAGTTTTCCTTCTGGTGCTAAGAGGGCAAACAAGATATTAGAACGTGTGCAAAGTGATGTGTTTGGACCTGTGTCAGTTCCATCATTGGGAAATTCTGTGTACTATGTTTTATTCATATATGACTTCTCAAGGAATACATGGATATATTTCTTGAGAAAGAAATCTGAAGTCTTTGATAGATTTAAAGAATTTAAGGCTCTGGTGGAAAACCAGACAAAGAAGAAGATAAAGGCGCTGAGGACAGATAATGGTGGGGAGTTCTGCAAGAAGGAATTTGAAGAGTTCTATAAGAAGTGTGGTATAACACGGTAGAAGACTACTCCATACTCACCTCAACAAAACGGAGTTGCAGAAAGAATGAACAGAACGTTGATGGAAAAGGCAAGAAGCATGCTCAGTGGTACCAAGCTAGGACAAGAATTTTGGGCAGAGGCAGTGGAGACTGCATGTTACTTAGTTAACAGATCACCTTCATCAGTGTTGGAGGATAAGACTCCACATGAGGTATGGACTGGTAAGAAACCCTCTCTTTCACATCTGAGGGTATTTGGATGTGATGCATATGTACATGTTCCAAAGGAGAAAAGGAGCAAGTTGGATAATAAATCTTAAAGGTGCATCTTTATTAGGTATAAGGAAGGCTTAAAGGGTTACAAGCTTTGGAACCCGGAAAAAAGGAAGGTTGTGTAAAACAAAGATGTGGTGTTTAGAGAGGTGAAAGATATTGTTAAACATGAATTCTTACCAAAGGAACCTAAGAAGATAGAGTTTGATCTAAAGGTATGAATCGAGACTATCAGACTCTACAACAGAAGAAGATTCAGAAGAGGAAGAGCCACAAACCCCGGCTTTGAGAAGATCAGTTCAGGAAAGGAGGCAACCAGAAAGGTATAGTCCATCTGTTTTTTGTTCAGGTTTTTCCTTAAGTATAACTGGTGATGATCCCAGAACTGTCAGGTAGGCAATAGATTCAGAGGATGGAAAACTCTCTAAGGAGGCCATGGTTGATGAAATGGCATCCTTGCGCAAAAATGAGGCATGAGATCTGGTGGAGTTGCCGGCTGGAAGGAAGCCCATAGGGAGAAAATGGGTGTTTAAAAAGAATATGAATGTAGAAGGAAAGGTGGAGAAATACAAATCTTGGTTGGTAGCAAAAGGTTATTCCAAAGTGCCAGGAATTGATTTTGGTGATATTTTCTCTCCTGTTGCCAAAGTTACTTCTATTAGATTACTTTTATCTGTTGCTACTGCATTTGAGTTTGAGAGAGAACAGATGGATGTGAAGACAACATTTCTTCACGGGGATCTAGAAGAGGATATCTACATGAAGCAACCTGAAGGCTTTATGGTGAAGGGTAAGAAAGAACTAGTATGCAGGTTGAAAGAGTCTCTGTATGGGTTAAAACGGTCACCAAGGATGTGGTATCGGAAATTTGATACCTATATATGGGGACTTGGCTTCACCAGAAGCACGGAGGATCACTGTGTTTATTTTAAATTAATTGGTGGTCGTGTTATTTATTTGATCTTATATGTGGATGATATGTTTTTTATTGGAAATGAAAAAGAAATTATCCAAGATTTGAAGACCCAACTGTTCTCCAAATTTGACATGAAGGATCTTGGTGCTACAAGCTATATTTTGGGCATGGAAATTAAGAGGGGTAAGCAAGGGAAGCTACGGTTAAGCAGTGTCGAGACTATATTGTAGAGTTCAGGTTCAATATACGAGATAGTAAACCGATAGATATTCCTATTCCTATAGGTGTGAGCACATCTCTTGAACGGTGTCCTAAGACACACGAAGAAAGAGGAGGACATGTCTGTGTTACATATGCAAGTGCGGTCGTGCTTTGATGTATGCAATGGTCTATACTAGACCCGGACATTGCACATGCGGTGGGAGTATTGAGAAATTTTATGTCAAACCCGAGGAAGGAGCATTGGACAACGGTGAAACGGGTTTTCAAGTGAAACGGGTTTTCAGATATTTACATGGCACTAGTGATTATGGCTTGTGCTACTAGGGAAGACTAGGATTGGAAAGAATGTTGGACATTTGTGGTTTTGTTGATGCACACTAGGCTGGAGATTTGGACCAAAGAATATCTACAAGTGGGTATGTGTTTATCCTATTTGGAGTTGCAGTCAGTTGGATGAGTAAAAGATATTCTGTAGTGGTGCTTTCAACTACAAAGGAAGAATACATAGCAAACACTCATCCAAGAAAGGAAGCAGTTTGGTTGCAGAGATTGTGTTCAAGTATGGGGTTGCTGCAGCAAGATATAAGGATAGACTGTGATAGCCAAAGTGCAATTTTCTTGGCTAAGAACCCTGCTTATCATTCAAAGAAAAGTCAAATTGATGTTCAATATCACTTTGTGAGATATATGGTTGAGGATAAAAGGGTGTTGCTGGTAAAGGTGGACACCTTGAAGAATGCTGCAGATGCATTGACAAAATCTATGAGCACTCAGAAGTTCTATTGGTGTAGAGAAACAATAGGTGTTGCAAAGCTGGGCTAATGACTCAGCTCTCTTGTGGCCCCCTGCGGAAAGAAAACAACAAGTGGGAGAATGTTGGGTATGTGTTATATTCTTTCCACGACTAGCCCCATGCATTGTACGTTGCGTCGGGCGTAGCAGGGGGGAGGCCGCTCGCACTTTTGGGGTCCGGGGCAGCGCCCCGGAGAATTTTTTTTTGGTGTGTAGACCCACTCATAAGCGGTCCACACCCATGGTTTTGTGCATGGTTTTGCACATGGTTTTGGGGTACGATGGTTTTCGGCCCCTGGTATTTTTGTAGATCTAGTCAAGGGAACTACAATTATGTTCTAATCCAGGGTTAATGGATTAGGGTTTATGTATGCTTCGGCATGTATATATGTGTGTGTGTGTGTGTGTGTGTGTGTGTGTGTGTGTGTTGTAACACTAAAAGGAATATAATGAATTATCAAGTTGGTCGTCCCAATTTGGGATCCAGGGGAAAATATCTGTGTTTATCTGTTTTATGTTTTATGCTCTCGATATTGTTTATTTTACGTTATATGAATTCATGTGTAGATAATTTATTCGAGTTAAAACCTACACTAAAATTCCCCCTAAAAATAATTCATAAAGGTACAATAGAATACTCCACATACTATGCTATGACTCATGAAGATGAAGAATTGCAACATGATATATAAAAAAATTATAAGAGAAAGTGCAAATTTCACTTTTGTAAAGAGCAACAAAAAATGAAATGGATGTTTTGAAGAAAGGCGTGGAAGCTAATATGGATGGCATGGAAGCCAATATCGATCGTATATAGAAAAAAATGAAAGACAACATGGAATACATGAAGAATGATCTAAAAGAATACATGGAAGGTTGGACAAAGTTGATACAAGAATTATTCCTAATTGCGAAAAGATAGTAGAGGAAACTCGTGACGAGAAACAAATAAATGTTAATCGTGATTTCATAAACTCTAATGTTGGATGGAAGACCCACCATATTCCAAATATTGATATGAGTAAGTTTGATGGCAAGAATCCCGTAACATATATACTATAGATGGAGCAATATTTTGATCTCAATAATGTGCAAATCACGCAGAAGGTATGCATTGCAACTTCATATTTAGAACATAATACATTTTTATGGTATCGATGGCTTTTCTCCCGTAAAAAAAATTGTCACTTGGTTAATTTTTATGGAAGAAATGATAGCACATTATGAGGATACAAAGAGCGTCACCTTCTTTAGAAAATTGACAAATCTCAAACAAAAGGATTCAGTGGTGGAGCACATTGAGGACTTCCAAAAATTGAATATAAGGATAACTGCTATTCTATTGGAACACATGATTGATGTCTTCATAGGGACTTTAAACGATAACATCCAACATGAAGTTCATGTTTGGGAACCTTATTAATTGGAGAAGCCATTCAAGTTGGCAAGAAAAGTTTAATGTAAAATTATGGCAACAAGGAAGCCTACCACTCACATCTATAAAGATGGAAATGTTGCTACTCCTAGAATTCCAAAACCTACAAGGTTGACACCACAAAAATTGGAAGAAAAAATATCAAAGGGGATTTGTTATAGTTGTGATAGCAAATACACTAAAGGTCATAAGTGTGTTGAGAAGAAACTATTTTACATAGATTGTGAAGAGGAGGAAGAAAATGAACAATAAACTTCAAAAGAAGGGGATATAAACCAGGAACCTACCACAAAGAAAGAAGAAATGAGTCTGAACATATCATGTAATGCATTGGTAGGAATTACCACTCCTCAAACTCTCAAGATAGAAGGACACATCAAGAATAAAAAGGTAATAACGTTGATTTATTCGAGTAGTACCCATAATTTTATTCATTATAAGGTAGCCAAGGAATTTAATTACTTCCTATATCTAGCACCATAATGTCAAGTGATGGTTGCAAATGGAGGAACTATAAATTTCTCTAGAAAATGCCATAATATCGAGCTAACCGTGGGGGAATGTGTATTGAATATTCTAATGCTTTCCATTCCAATGGGAGGTGTTGAAGTTGTACTAGGAGTACAATGGTTACAATATTTGGGGACGATAGCTTTTAATTTTCAAGAAATTTTCTTGAATTTTTTTTGAAAGGAAAGGAAGTTGAATTAAGGGGTATTGCAGGGAATCCAGGAAAGATAATAAGTTATGTTCGGAAAAATACTGCGATTGGGGGGGGGGGGGGGGGGGGGGGGGGGGGGGGGGTGAATTAGTATTTACTGCATACTCAAAACTTTTCACTTTTTCATTCCTTAAAACCCATACGCTACTTTCCTTTAGTAAAATCGCGTATAGACGCAGATACCTTTCATTCAACTAGCGTATACACAGAGATCTAAATATGTCATTAGTTCTTTGCTTAGATCATTCCATTATTCATTCATCAGATGTTCAATAAGCAGTAAACATGTGCAGTAAGAACAGAATAAACTATCACACAAAGCATCACACATGAACACCAGGATTTTTAGGTGGAAACCCAAGTCGAGAGAAAACCACCACTGCAGTTGCTCAGCCTTCAATATTTTATTATAGAGAAAACATCTTACAACATATGTGCGGTGCCGAGACTCTACCGACGCGGGGAACCCGCGCTCGTTTACCATCCTCTCTGGGAAGGAAGCTCCAACCCCGACTCGTTTACCAGCCTCTGCGGAAAGGCTACGACCCCAGTCTAGACACCGGCCTCACGGAACACGCAGGCACCCCCCAGTAGAAGGCTACAACCCTCGGCCTACCTTGGACCACGTTTCATCGAATTTCCACCTTTGGATCAACAACTTCAATAGAACACAACTTCATAGACCACATTTCATCATATTTTCAAAGCTGGACCCTTTCCATACTTTCAAACTCAAACATACATCACCAACGAAGGATACATATCAATTCGGAAAACACGGATCGGATGGCAATGCGAATAGATCGGATGTTTCTGCCCAATAACCAACCAAACCTAGTTTCATGCTAAAGGTTCATTTCACTGATGTCGCGTATATACGCGCTTCTGTCCACACAAACCAGCATATACCTCTGTATGTATTTCATTACGCATACGCGCTTTCTCTTCAGCGAAGCCGCGTATATACGCGCTTCCTCTTCGGCGAAGTAGCGTATAGATCTTCAACCATCATAGAGCAGCATACTTCTTCAGATCAGACATTCAGTTCAGATTTAACCCTTTACTTCAGACAGATGTTCGCTTCATCACAGATCTAATCACTCCATAAACAGATCTAGAAAATACAGATACATTTCAGATCTAGATATCCCGCTTCATCATTTCTTTATAGGTGCATCATAGATTCATATCTATCATCAAACCTTGACCCTTTCCATACAGATATACTTCATAGAGAAGTAATCATTCAAGCTCAGACATCTTGCACCCACACACATGATTTGCACAATGAATTTCTTCTCCTTATATAGGTTTATCCTTTTTCAATACCACGAGCCAAAACAATACCATGATCCTTCAATACCATGGGCCCCTTTTTTAATACCATGAGCCAAACCAATACCATGAGCCTTCAATACCACGGGCCCTTGGATTTGCACTTTTTGAGCGCTTTTTCCCATACGCGACTTGGCACATTCTTTTCCGCGTGCATACGCAACTTCCCTTAGACAGATCCACGTATTCCTTGAGACATACTCTTTTCATCATAGTTCTAGCACAAACTGAATTCCTTTCTTCATTGCCTTCTGTACTCACTGTAGATACATCAGATTTAGTTCATCAAGACATATTCTATTCAAGCACAACTTCATCAAGTAAGTTGCCATCATCTTCATCAAGTGGGTTGCCTTTCAGGGACAACACTCAACATCATAATATCAACAAGCATCATATCACATCAGATTTACATCATTTACCAAGCCCATCAAGCCAAGAATAACTTCATCAGGTGGATTGCCATCAAGGACAACACATGTCAACAGTCGCATGGCTTCATCTTCATTCAGTGGGTTGCCATCAAGGACAACACTCTGCATCATATTTCCAACAATCTCCCCCTTTGGACTTGATGGAAACCATAATGGTGTTTGGTTACCACAACAGATAGGTACATTAAGAATACAATGACACCATGTCATTTTCCCCATTCTTTGACATCATTAACTTCATTCAAACACCATGTCACTCTCCCCCTTTGACATCAAGGGCAAAGGGCAGATCAAAACCAACATACTCTTCACCTTTTCGTCTCATGTAGAAGAAGCGTCCTGCAGATCTGATATATACTGAAGTGACCAAGCTCCCCCTGAGTTCATGCTGAATCTTCAAACATATTTTCCAATGAAGTACATGACTCTATGACTTTCCTATCACCAATGACTCATACTTACATAAAACATCCAACCAAGTGGATTTACATATGAGACTCAGCTACCCAACCAAGTGGGTTTACAAATTTGACAAGTCCTTACATGACTGAATATTACAATTTTACATCATGGGTCTCAACAAGACCTTTTCATCAAAATACAAGTATGACCATTTAAGACCAACACCTAGAAAATCCTCAAGAAGGAGAACATATTTCAGAACCATCATAATGCCAACAAAGCATTATACTCAGCAATGCTAATGCTCCCCCTGAATCTGTGCATCCAAGCATCCTTTTCATATGACTAAGGCTCCCCCTTAGTTTGTGCATCCTGAACACTTTCACCAACAAATCATCAAGGCATCTTCATCAAATCATTAGAAAAAGAATTATGAGAACTGGAACACCACCAGAGATACCAAACAGCATCAGATATACCAAACAGCATTGTAGCTGTGCTGAAGAGAGCTGACTCCAAGCAAAAGTTTGTCAGCAATCAGACATACGCGGTTTTCTGTGCAGGAACTCGCGTATATACGCGACTGTGTTTCAGGAAACCCGCGTATCCACTACTATCTTCTAAAATTTATGTATATTTGTTCTTTTGACTGGCAGAGAACACTCCCAGCTTCTGTCTTAGATACTCGAACGCTTCCCTGGGCAGAGGTTTGGTAAAGATATCAGCAACTTGTTCTTTGGAGGGGACATACTCCAACTTCACCTTTTGTTCAAGCACTTGTTCACGTAAGAAATTATACTTGATGGGAATGTACTTGGTCTTCGAATGCATAACAGGATTCTTTGAGATACTTATGGCACTTGTATTATCACACATAATGGAGATAGGAGTTGCACATTTGATTTGAAAATCTTGCAAGGTTTGCATCATCCATAGGAGTTGAGTGCAACAAGATGCAGCAGCTACATACTCTGCTTCAGCTGTTGATAAGGCAATACAATTTTGCTTCTTGCTGAACCAGGATACTAACCGGGGTCCCATATAGAATGCACCACCACTAGTGTTTTTTCGATCATCAACAATTCTAGCCCAATCTGCATCAGTGTAAGCATGAAGAGTAAGATCAGCATTCTTTGGATACCATAGACCAAAGTCTTGAGTTTCTTGTAGATATTTGAATATTCTTTTAACAGCCTGAAGATGAGACTCTTTTGGATTAGCTTGGAATCGCTCAACAATCCCAACTGCATGCATAATGTCTGGTCTAGTCCCAGTGAGATAAAGTAGACTTCCTATCATCAATCTGTATTCTGGTTGATTCACTGTGGGAGAATCATCATTAGAACTGAGACTGCATCTGGTTATCATTGGTGTACTTACAGGTTTGCATTCTTCCATGCCATACTTCTTCAGAATTTTCTTAAGATATTTTGCTTGTGATAGAAATATACCATCTGCAGTTTGATGCACTTGCAAGCCAAGAAAGAATGTTAGTTCCCCAAGTAAAGACATTTCAAATTCTTGTTGCATGACAGAGGCAAATTTTTGACTCATAGATTCTTCGTTACTCCCAAAAATGATATCATCAACATATACAACCACAAATCAATAGTTTGTCATTTTCAACTTTTGTGTATAAGTTGCTATCAGCAGACCCCTTTGAAAATCCTTGTTGATGAAGATATTTGTCAAGACGATAATACCAAGCCCTTGGAGCTTGTTTGAGACCATATAGAGCCTTTTTAAGTCTACAAAAAAGATTTGCATCATTTCCCAAAATGAATCCTTCTGGTTGTTCTATATATACTTCTTCTTCTAGATCACCATTAAGAAATGCAGATTTAACATCCATTTGATAAACTTTGATTTGTTGATAACTTGAAAAAGCAAGAAACATT
The DNA here is from genome assembly GCA_034641835.2 of Pinus albicaulis. Lineage (NCBI taxonomy): Eukaryota > Viridiplantae > Streptophyta > Pinopsida > Pinales > Pinaceae > Pinus > Pinus albicaulis. The sequence continues at coordinate 781,611,790 of CM076571.1, forward strand.
CTTATGGCTTCAAGTCTAGCTACAAGAGCAAAAGTTTCTTCAAAGTCTATACCTTCTTGTTGAGTATACCCTTTGCAAACCAGTCTAGCTTTGTTTCTTACAACATCCCCATTCTCATTTAACTTGTTCTTGAAGATCCATTTGGTTCCAATGACATTTTTATCCTGTGGTCTTGGTACCAAATCCCAAGTGTCATTATTTTCAATTTGATCAATCTCTTCATTCATGGCTTGGTTCCAACATTCATCTTTGCTAGCTTGATTGACATTGAGTGGTTCAATTGTGGATAGAAGTGCCTGATGACTAGAAGATCCCACAAAAGTTCTCCTTGTTCGTACACCTGATTCCTTATCTCCTAAAATCTGAGATTCAGGATGATTCTTTTGAACGTATCTGGATGGAGCTTTTTCAGATAGATCATTTTCAGGTTCTTCATTGGATTCACTGTCTATATCATTTCCATCTGATGTAGAAGGCCATATGTCATTATCATCTTCTTTTGTTGTTTGTTTTTCTTCTTTAGGAGTTGCAGGAGACTCATCAATAACAACATCAATACATTCAACAACATTTTGAAGCCTCTTATTGTAACATGTGAATGCTTTGCTTGAAGATGAGTAACCAAGAAGTATCCCTTCATCTGATCTAGGTTCAAACTTACCACGCTTTTCATCATTATTTTTGATAAAGCATCTACTTCCAAAAACTTTAAAATGCTTTACAGTGGGAGAATTAGCATACCAGAGTTCATATGGAGTTTTGTCACTATTTACCCGAACATGAGCCTTGTTGAGAATGTTAACTGTTGCACGTGCTGCTTCACTCCAGAACATGTCAGGAACATTAGAGTCAGCAAGCATAGCTCTAGCCATTTGAACAATTGTTCTATTCATTCTTTCTGCTACACCATTTTGTTGTGGAGTGCCTGCTACAAAGAACTGTCTTTTAATGCCATGTTTTTCACAAAATTCAAAGAATTCATTTGATGAATATTCTCCTCCTCGATCAGATCTAAGACACTTGATTTTTAAATCCAATTCATTTTCTACCAGTGCTTTGAACTTCTGAAATTTTTCAAAAGCTTCATCTTTGTGTTTAATAAATGCGATCTCACACATTCTGGAGTAATCATCAATAAATAGGATATAGTATTCTTCCCCACGTAATGACTTTTTCCTCATAGGTCCACAGATGTCAGTATGAATTATTTCAAGAGGCTTACTTGATGATCCTTATTTGGCATTAAATTGAACTCTGGTCTGCTTACCAAATTGACAAGATTTGCATATGGTACTTTCTGGAAGATTGACCTTGGGAAGATCACGAACAGCTTGAAGTCTGCTTGCTTTGTTGATTTGAGAGAAACTCAGATGCCCCAGCCTTCTATGCCATAGCCAATTTTCTGAAGACTTGCTCAAGTAACATTGATCTATGCCATTTAGTACATACAGGTTGCTTGGATTTCTTTTTCCTTTTATAATGATTTTCCCTGTATCAAGATCACGAACCACACATTCTTTGGAACTGAAGACCACTTCTGCTCCTTGATCACACATTTGACTAACACTTAAAAGGTTATGCCTTAATCCATCCACATACATGACATCTTTAGCCTTCACTTTTTCTTTTAGAAATACTGCCCCTTTTCCTTTAATTACAGTAGGAGTATCATTTCCAAATGTAACTTTCTTTTCCTTTTCTAGAGCATTATAAGTATGAAGTTTGATTTTGTCACCTGTCATGTGTCTTGAACACCCACTATCAATGTACCATTGATTCTCTTCACCCTCTGCAAACAATTCTATCCCACAATTTTCAACCGGTATTTCTTTCTTTTTCCACACTTTAGAGCTTGAGGGAACATGCTCTTTTGGCTGGACCTTGCTCCTGCATTCAGATTCTTCATGACCAAAGTTATTGCAATAAGTACATTCAACTTCATTTTTAAGAGGAGAAAAGTTGTTATAGGTGTTATTCTTTGGTTCATCATTCATACTTTTATTTCTTGCTTCCCTTGTCATAATGGTTTTATATGCAACACATTGAACAACTTTATGACCAAAATTGTGACATGAGAAACATTGTCCATTGAAGTAGAAATTTCTGTGATCATGAAATCTTCTATTGGAATTTACCTGTTGGTTTTAGCTTCTTTGAGTGATCTCCTTGTTAGTGTTTCTTGAATTGAGATGATCATGCTTCACCTGTAAGGATCCTTTGTTCCCCTGCTGAGTGGCTGAATGTAGAGAACCAGTTGTGGCTGCTTTCAGGAATTTTGGTGCTGATGTCTGGGAAGATTCCCCAGTATATCCAAGACCTGTTTTTATAAGAGGAGACCGTTGTACCTTGATAATATCATCCAAGGTTTCTGAACCTTTAGCAAATCTAAGATTGAGAGATTTCACTTTCTCATTATCTTTCCTTAGACTCACTACTTCACACTCCAATTCCTCAATGCGTTTTCTTTCTGCTTCAAGCTGATTTTTAAGAGTCTCTATGATTATGTTCTTTTCTTCGTGGCTTACCTTGAGTTGAGTGTTTTCTTCAAGAAGATTATTGTCTTCTAGAGAATCCACAAAAATACCCTTTTCTTCTCTGAATTCTTGTTCACATCCTTTCAAGAATGCCCATATTTTTGCACCAAGATTTAGCAGATACACTTTTGTTGGTTCCTTCTAGAATATCAGATTGATTTCATTGAATAGAGGTGGCTTTATAGACATTGCTCCTTTTTGACTTCCCATTGCGACGGATCTCCTTTAAGCGATCAAGCTTCTGCAGAAGAACCTGCTCTGATACCAATTGTTGGGAAAAATACTGAGAGGGGGGGGGGGTGAATCAGTATTTAGAGCAAACTAAAATTTTTTACTTTTTCATGCTCTAAAACCCATACGCTACTTTCCTTTATTAAACTCGCGTATACACGAGGATATCCTTCATACAACTCGCATATTAGCAGTGATCTAAATATGCAGCTATTTATTTACTTAGTTCTTTGCAATATTCATTCATCTGATGTTAGGTTATCAGTAAACATGTGCAGTAACAAAAGAATAAACCATCACACAAAGCATCACACATGAACACCAGGATTTTTAGGTGGAAACCCAAGTCGGGAGAAAACCACCGCTGTAGTTGCTCAGCCTTCAATATTTTATTATAGAAAGAAAACATCTTACAACATATGTCTTGGTACGGAGACTCTACCACCACGCGAGAACCCTGCGCTCGTTTACCGGCCTCTCCTGGAAGGAAGCTCCAACCCACGACTTGTTTACCGGCCTCTCCAGGGAGCTACGACCCCCTGCTCTCGTTTACCGGCCTCACCTGGAAGGGAGCTACGACCCACTGACTGAAGGCTACAACCCTCAGCACCACCTTGGACCACGTTTCATCAATTTTCACACTGGATCCAACTACTTCAATAGAACAACACTTGCAGGCCACATTTCATCATATTTTCAAACCGGACCCTTTCCATACTTTCCATGCTGCTACTTTCAAACCACATTTCACCAACGGATACATATCAGTGGGACTTGATGGATCGGATAGTAGAAATACGGCGAATAGATCGAATGTTTCAATACCCCATGTGATTAACCCTAGTTTGCATACGCGCTTTCCTTTCACTGATGTTGCGTATATACGCGCTTCCGTCCACACAAACCAGCGTATACCTCTGTATGTATTTCATTGCGCATACGCGCTTTCACTTCATCGAAGCCGCGTGTATACACGCTTCCTCTGCGGCGAAGTAGCGTATAGATCTTCAACCATCATAGAGCAGCATACTTCTTCAGATCAGACATTCAGTTCAGATTTAACCCTTTACTTCAGATAGATGTTCGCCTCATCACAGATCTAATGACTCCATAAACAGATCTAGCAAATACGGATACATTTCAGATCTAGATATCACTTCATCATTTCTTCATAGGTGCATCATAGATTCAGATCTATTATCAAACCTTTACCCTTTCCATGCAGATATATTTCACAGAGAAGTCTTCATTCAAGATCAGACATCTTGCTCCCACGCTCATGATTTTCATAATGAATTTCTTCTCCTTATATAGGTTTATCCTTTTTCAATACCATGGGTTAAAGCAATACCATGAGCCTGCAATACCACGAGCCAAAGCAATACCATGAGCCTTCAATACCACGATCCAAATCAATACCATGAGTCTTCAATACCACGGGCCCCTGGATTTGCACTTTTTGAGTGCTTTTGCCCATACGCGACTTATCACGTTCTTTCCCGCGTGCATACGCGACTTCCCCTAGACATATCCGCGTATGCCTAGAGACATACTCTTTTCATCATACTTTGAGCACATTCTGAATTCCTTTCTTCATTGCCTTCTGTACACACTGTAGATACATCATATTTACTTCATCAAAAACATATTCTAGCAAGCACAACTTCATCAAGTAAGTTGCCATCATCTTCATCAAGTGGGTTGCCTTTCAGGGACAACACTCAACATCATAATATCAACAAGCATCATATCACATCAGATTTACATCATTTACCAAGCCCATCAAGCCAAGAATAACTTCATCAGGTGGATTGCCATCAAGGACAACACATGTCAACAGTCGCATGGCTTCATCTTCATTCAGTGGGTTGCCATCAAGGACAACACTTTGCATCATATTTCCAACAAGTTTTAATGTTATGAAAAAGCTTTTGAAGAAAGAAAAATGAGGTGTAATTTCACAATTATGCTCACTAGAAGTTCCAAAGTCAAAATCATCTATTTCTCCAGATCTCGAAAAAGTATTGGATAATCATTCCAAAGTTTTTGAAACTCCCAAAGGACTCTGACCTGTTTGTGATCATGACCTTGCTATTCATTTGATTCCAGGAATTTTTCCTCCAAACATCAGGCCTTATAGGTATCCTTATGTCCAAAAGAGCGAAATTGAATGTATTATTGCAGAAATGTTAGAGGCTGGTATAATTCAACCTAGTCAAAGTTCTTTCTCTGCTCCAGTAGTATTGGTGCACAAGAAGGATGGATCATGGTGCATGTGTCCGGATTATAGGGAGCTCAATAAGCTCACTATTAAAGATAAAATTCCCATTCCTGTGATTGATGAATTATTGCATGAATATGGAGAAATTTATTTTACCAAGTTTGATCTTCGTTCAAGATATCATCAAATTAGAATGAAGACTAAAGATATTCCGAAAACAACATTTCGAAGTCACAAGGGTCATTCTGAACTTTTGGTCATGCCTTTTGGCCTTAACAATGCACCTTCTACATTTGAACGGTTGATGAATTCCATCTTCAAACCCTTCCTTAGAAAATTTGTGCTAGTATATTTTGATGGTATACTAATCTACAACAGGTCTTGGAAGGATCATGTTCAACATGTCGAGAGGGTGCTCAAACTATTGGAAGAGAAATAATTATATGCAAAAAAATCCAAATGTTTCTTTGGAGTACAAGAGGTGGAATATCTGGGGTCATATTGTATCTCACGAGGGCATTAAGGTAGACCCTAACAAAATTAAATCCATTAAGGAATGGAAAGTTCCCATGACCATAAAGTATTTGCGAGGATTTCTTAGGTTAAAATGGTATTATCACAAGTTTGTTAAGAATTATGGGAGAATAGAAAAATTTATAACAACATTATTGAAGAAAGATGCATTTTCATGGACTCATGAAGAAACTAAGGCCTTTGAACATCTTAAAGAGGAAATGAGCCTAGCCTCGGTCTTAGCTACACAAGACTTCACAAAAACATTTATTGTGCAATGTGATACCTCAGGAAATGGAATTGGTGTTGTTTTAATGCAAGAAGGAAGACCCATTTCTTTTGAAAGTTTCCCAATCAAAGGAAAATATTTACAGAAAGTTATTTATGAGAAGGAAATGTTAGCAATACTACATGCACTAAATAAATGGCGACCTTACCTAATGGGAATAAAATTTAAGGTAAAAACTGATCATGATAGTCTTAAACACTTTTTGGAACAAAGACTATCTGCATAAGAGCAACAAAAATGGGTCTCAAAGATGTTGGATTATGAATTTTAAATCATCTACAAAAAGGGGAAGATAAATGTTGTTGCAGATGCACTCTCAAGAAAGAATGAAGAGGTGGAAGCATTTCTTTGTGCCATTTCTATTATCCAACTAGATTGGATAACAGAAGCAAGGGATGAATGGAAGAAGGATGAAGAAGTGTGGACACCGATTCAAAAGTTGAAGAAAGATCCTAGTACATCTGATACATTTATTTGGAAAAATGATTCCTTATGGTACAAAGATCACTTATATCTTTGTAAGAATTCCCAACTAAAACAAAAGATTCTTTTGGAATTGCAGATGTCTCCTTTATGAGGACACTCAGGATTTTTAAAAACTTACCAAAGGGTGAAAAAATATTTTTTTTGGGATGGCCTTAAATATGATATTCAAAATTTTCTGGCAGAATGTTTGGTTTTGTCAGCAAAATAAAGTTGAGAAAATTAACACCCCAGGTCTTGTACAACCTTTATCCATTCCAAGTCAACGTTGGGAGGAGATTTCAATGGATTTTATCACAGATTTACCTAAGTCTAATGGAAAGAGTGTCATCATGGTGGTAGTTGATAGACTTACCAAGTATGCAGTACACTTTTTTGCATTATCTCATCCATTTAAATCAAGTACAATTGCTAATGCATTTGTGGAAACAATTCAAAAGCTACATGGAAACCCAAAGATTATTGTAAGCGGCAAAGATCCCATTATTACTGGAAATTTTTGGACAGAATTATTTTCTTGTTTGGGTAGTCAACAAGCTCTAGCTCATCTACCATCCTCAATCTGATCGTCAAACTAAGATATTTAATAAATGTTTGGAAGGATATCTTCGTTGTTTTATATCTAATAAACAAACACAATGGGTCAAGTGGTTACCTCTCGCTGAATGGTGGTATACCACTTCCTTCCATACTGCAAAAAAAATGACCTCATTTATGGCATTTTATGGATATCATGCACTGTCCATCACATCATCTATAAGAGAAAATTCTAAGGTTCAATCAATGGAATATCACATCGAGCATCAACAAGAATTTCTCCAACTCTTAAAGGATAACCTAAATTTGGCACAAAATTGAATGAAACAACAGGCAGATGAACATCGCAACAAGATAAGTTTTGATGTAGGAGACTGGGTATTTTTATGGATACAACCATAAAAACAAATTTCCCTCAAGCAAGATAAGAAGGATAATAAATTATCACCAAAGTACTATGGTCTTTACAAGGTGTTGCAAAAGATTGGTACTATGGCATACAAATTGGAGCTTCCTCCTTCTTCGCGAGTGCATCCAATTTTCCATGTTTCATGCTTAAAGAAGGTTATAGGTGAAAAACTTCAAGTTCAAACAATATTACCAGAACTTGATGAGGAACAAAAAATCGTATTGGAACCTAAAGCAGTCATGGAAAAAAGAACTCGACAACTACGAAATCGATCAATTTTAGAGTATCTCATCAAGTGGAAGAACTTACCCACTAAAGATTCTATATGGGAGGATGAGAATTTTGAGCTACTCAAGCATTGAGGAAAACACTTTTTTTTAAGGAGAGGGGGATGTTAGGTCCATATAGTACTCGTGTAGTCCCTTATTGTTGTTAGTGTAGCCCCCTTATTATTATTGTTGTACACCTGTAACCCTAATTTTGTTATTATTGTTAGGTCGGCTAGGATTATGTTGTGACCTCATCGACTCCTATATATAGAAGGAGGATTTTTTCATTTGTATCATCCAAGAATTGTTCATTTATGTAATGTAAAGGAGGTTTCCCACTCAAAGTTACTTGTTTCTAAGGAATTGATCTCTCCTTCCTTTTATTTTTGGAGTTGGTTTCATAAAAAACAACAAGGAAACCCATGTAAATCAAGCATAAGATCAACAAATAAATTCTAAATCTGAAGATGAAATTAGCACAAGAAAACTAACATTCATACTCAGATCAAGTTCCCCTGTAACAATAATTCTATGTTGGATAAAGGATTAAATAACACTTATGTTTGTTATCCCTCAACAAAACTTATGCCACAAAATGGATTGACCAAGCCTTATCTATGACTCCCCTTAATGAAGATTTGAATGGATTCTACCCTAATATGTTTCTAATGTATTTTCTATTAGACAAGGAAAATAGTCAACCTAATAGGATATTATATGCATGTTACCTCTATTATTTTATAGAGGTACTACCCTTTTCATTCGCTTAAATATTCAAAATAAATCAAAACACAAAAATATAATCATTCAACACATTCACTTGTCAGTGGAACATGTATTTTCTAAAGGGAAAATAAAATAATAATATTGGTAATAAATATGATTGCATAATTCATTCCAAGGTATACATACATTTATACATTATGAGGAACACACATTTGAAGCAAATCAATAGATGAAAGGTAAAAAAAATGGTCTAGATATTTAGAGAGCTCTAAAATCATTTCATTTATTCAAGGATCATAAAGAGTCATAGGAGAATATCCAAGATGTTTCATTTGTATTTTAAAAGTCCCAAAATCATAAATTCCATGCACTCTTGAAAGTAACTCTTTGTAAGAATCAAAAAATAATTTTACAAACATTGAGTTTTTCAGGAAAGTAAGTACCTAAAGTACTTTACAAATTTTTTATACTTAAATGTTTAAATGAAAATGCATTCATCCCTAAGGGATTGGTATGGATCTCTATTTGACCAAATAATAAGAGTTACCTAGAAGAGAAAGAGAAATTATAGTTACAGATAAACTTTACAAATATACAAGACAATTCATAAAGCTGAATGCTCAAAGACTACAGAGAGAGAGGGGAATTGCTTTAAAATAAGATAAAGGAAACTAAAAAAAATACAAAAAGATGACCAATGTATTGAATGTTCTCTCTAAAGCTTGGAAGTAGTTGATGTTGAATTATATATTAGCTTTCATATGTTTCTTAATCTAACAGCTAAAGCAATTATTAAGGATTAACAAATTTGTTTAAATATCTTTTAAGCCATTATTCAATATAATTTTTTGTTAGTGGAACCATTATGTATTTATTTAATTTTAATGTAAATATTCCCTCTTAATTCCCTTCACATCAGATGGTAATTTCTCAATAGTTTCTAGTTGTTCTGCATTGTCATTAAAAAAATGTAAACAACCATTTATTTATCTCAACCTTCAGAGAATCAATCAAGTTGTCAAATTCATAGCCCAATGGTGCCTTAAAAATATATAATTCATATTTAATATATCTTTTTGGATCATCATGGAGTATTTAATTATCCTTGGCCACTCTAAATCTTTGGAAATTGTTATTTCTTTAAAGAAATAATTTCTCTTATAGTTGTTATTACTTCAACATTTAGAAATAACATAATGTAACACTTTAATCCTTTCATACCAACCTAACCTAATTTTCTTGAGTCTCTTCCCTCATAGGAGGCCTTGTTGGTTACTTTGAAGATTAATACGAGTATTATTAATAAAAGTAATTAAATAAATCTTATAAAATTGATAATAATTCTCCAAGTATTTATTAAAATATGAGAAAATAGTAATTCTATCAGAAAAATTTATGAAATGTAAAGAAAAATGTCCCACACTTCCTCAATAATTCCTATTCATGTATTAATATTTATTGTAACATAGGATTTGAGACCATTTAATAATTTTGTTTTATTCTAACTTTTTACGTTGTGCTAGATGTGATTGTGGTCGTAGCTTTAGGTTCCTGAATAGCTAAACAAATCATAAATAGAGACCTAAGACTAAGAGCTTCTTCCATATCACATATCTTTATTTTTAACCTTATATTTTCAACCTCTCACTCTGTGATAGAATGAAAAAGAGAATACCCTGTAGTCATGTATAACTTTAGGAATGTACTAGGTTCTAGTTAGGATTGGTAGCACTATCCACTTCCATATTCGTGGGTCATTCTTCTTGCTGCTACACCTCTTTACTTGAACTCTTAATTTTGGAAGAAGGGATAACATGGGACCTTTCCATGATGATATGATGAGGTGGTTCTTCTCCATCACCTCAATTATCATGTCATTCATTACTCTCTCATTTTATTATAGTATTTTCATGGGATTTCATTCATTACTCTCTCATTTGATTATAGTGTTTTCATGTCTTTTCAAGGTTGAGGACGAACTTCTACCAATATATGTGGTTGAATAAATTTGTGGATTAGTGATTTTTTCATTTTGATTAATATTTTCCTTAGGGTTGATACTCACTTTATTTACTACATCATCAATTGGTACTTTCATTTCCTTTTCCTTTGATGTTCCAACTTTCTTCTCTCCACTTCCTTTAATAACCCTTGTGAGTGAATTTCCATATGCTACATATGCCAAATGTATTGAAAACATGCCCTTGAGATAAAAAAATTAGGTGGTGTTGTGCCAAAATAGATCTAATTCAAGGAGATATTTTATGTGGATTTTTCTAAGAATCCACTAGATTGTGTGTGAAGATAGTGCAATCAAACCAATTCAAGGTACATGCATACAAAAATACCATTTGCAAAGCATGCGAAATGGAGTGTATATTTTAAATAAAGAGGTAATTATTTGGTGTACTTAACTTAAGGGATTCACCATAAGTATTCATTCAAATGTTGAGAACATGTAGACATTCAAACAACATATCTTCCAAACCACATATCTTGCAAGATCCATTATCATTAGTGCAATTGAAACATAATGTATAATATGTAAGGGAAAAGGTAAATGAAAATGAAAATAAAGGAATCAACTTTCATTAATAATAATCCAAAATGATATGATATATCGGAAACATGAGTCCTCTTCCTCAACTTGTAACCTTGGTGTCGTGATAGATCATATATAGTCTCTAAGAACAGAACAATATTACAAAGATGTTTCACTAATTATGACTAAATTATACTATTTGGAACTAACTGGATCTTGCCCCTTTCCTCTTGATAAGGTCATATTATATAGTTCCATTGTATCATATGGGAGAATGTATATGGAAACCGAAGGGTTTGAGAAGTTAGGGAACTTATACAATAATTAACCCCTACTCAATTCATACACAAGTAGGTCAAGATAATCTCCTTGGGAATGGGAAAATAGAGAACCTTTTTCTCAATTATGAAATAATTATTACGTCATAATTATGAAATTGGGAAAAAATAATTATGGGAAATTACTCAATTATGTAATTTCACCGATTTAACATGTAATAAATCCCTTGTAATATCCATATAAGTAAAAGAAAGGATGAAAGGGGGTGCATTTTAGCCAGTAATAGAGGTATGTTGAAATTGGGTCTCTCTCACTATAATGAAGTGGAAAATAGTGTTATAACAAATTCCCCTTAATTCATGAGGTTAGAAGGGAAACTGATGGCTGAAATGCATTATAAAAATAGTTCAAAATGGAAGGGAGTAGCTACGAATAAAGAGTTGTATTAGAGCGAGGGAGGCAAGAGAAGGAGGAGTCATTCTTGGTCCCAATGAAAACATTGTTTCCTAATTCACTTTGGGCCTTCGAATAGCTAAAAATAATCAATCATAATACTTATCCATATGTAAGGGATTCAACCTTTCCAATGAACACAAAAATTCCAATATAAATATTTTGGTGGACTTTATGCTTTCCATTTTCCAGTTTACCAAAGCGAAGAAGGCCATCAATGGTGAATCCTCGGCATTGAGTCAAAGTATACTCAATTTAATCTCTCAGTTTGAACAGGTGGATTTATTTCATATTTATAGACATGTGAACTCGATAGTTGATGAACTTGCTAAAAAAGGTGCCACTATGACCCAAACTATAATAAAAATGTATCATATCTTTGGATTCTCCCTAATTACATTATGATTTATTAGGAGAGTTATTCCCTCTCCTCACTCTTCCATCTGAATTATATAGGTTTCCTGAATCAATTTCGATTCAAAGTGGATCACTGGGCCCATCTCTATCTTATCCTTCAGTCAACCTCCTCCCATATTCAGACGCAGACTTGCATGGATCACTCTTGGCATAAAACATAACTTCTAGGTGACATAAATTTTTTATTCCTTTACTTCTCTGTGGTCATGTTCATTTATTTTGCTTTAGGCTTGAGTTATTGTTGAATTCCTTAGTTGCAATGTTCTATGATTTTTTCCTGAAAATTGAGTTAATTCTCCTATCCTACCTTGCTCTCTCATCATAATTTTCCTACCTAGGTGAAATTATCAAATATATTTAAGATTATATGTTGTAGGATGGCTCATTCTAGGGCTCTAGCTTCAATTATATATTAATATCTCAGGCCTTCTATCTCCAATCATGCCTTTCATAGTTTCAAATGTTAGTGGTGAAAACTCCATTAAGTTTGGTAGTTAGGTGTCAACTCTTTTGATTTCACAATTATTATGCCTAGTGTTAGAATTTTGTGTAGTTAATTTATCTATGTGGGGTGGTAGGGATCCAAGCCCTCATTCCAAGATGGAAAGAAACATTTACCCTCAAGAGAATATCAATGTAGTTGCAGTGATTGATATAACTTTGGATGCAACCCATGAATTTCTTTCTTCAATTCAAAAAATAGAAGACATGGTTGTCTTTCCAACTCTTCTTGGAGGCCACACTATTATACCATGTTTTCGATATGGATCATTCAATGGATAGGTTGATGGAGTAAGTTCATTCACTTAGTGCTCGTGTGGTTGCTTTGGAAGTCTCCTCCATTCCAACTCAGAGGTTAGAAATTAGAGGTTTTGGCTCTTGAGCTCCTATGGAAATAAAGAGAACCTGTCGGACCAAGGGGTCCGAATCAATTAATCGTGGTCCATGGTGAAAAATGATCTTGTTTTTTGGACATAGTTTTTGGTATTTAGTGATCTAAAAATGTTAAAATACCTGTGTTATTATATTAGCATGTAAATTTTTCCTCATCCTTGGGTCCTTTTGTAAAGTATATAGTGGTCATAGTTTCTATTTGAAATGATTATCTAGCCCAATAGGTAGTAAAATTTTTATTTATAGTATCAAATATTTGTTTTTGTCATGGAAAATTGATGTAAGGATTTTGGGCCCAATCTTATCTTTTATTAATACAAACACCCTTACATTTTTCATTGAAAAAAAAGGGTTGTATTAGAGTAACTTTAATACTAAAGTCTCAACCATCCTTATACCATCCTCAAGTCTAGCATCCCCATACTTGATCATAATGAGAAAGTAAACATGGCTTCCAACTATACACTGCAGATCTGTGACATGAAATGCTAGGACAAGGCCATGAGGACTGAAAAGTGGATCCATGTGACAAACAAAAATATAATAGTCACCAACAAATACAACATGTATCTATGTCATAATATGCATTAGTAGGACTATAGAAAAATGGAAAATAGGTTACTTAGGGTAGTCCTCATAGCACATTAAATGATACATAACTCAAATGAAACTTGGGAAGGGCGTCATATAAGAATGAAATGTATCAAACCCAAAGTTTTCTCCACAACCCTGTTGGTATGAATATATGATATGAAAATAGAAGTATTAATGTCAAGCATATTAGAAGCCACCTAATTACTAGTCATTGACTTATACCATTAAAAAATGAGATGGGACCCATCAATGATGAAAATGGACCCAAATATACCTACCACAATCCATTAAGTGTGAATAAATGAGTTGAAGTCAAACACTTATAGACTCTAACAATTAGGATTCAATGAGGTAAACCCATTTTCGATTCAGAGGAAGCCTGCCACTAAAGTCTACAAGATCCAAGTTACTATTAGTTCCTAGATCAAGCTCTTAGATAATGAGATGAAATCGATGGGAGAATATTCATCAAAGGAGGGATTTAATGTATCCCCATAAATCAAGATGGAATAGACTGAGAGATGATATGAATCATATGAAGTCATGAAGTAATATTAAAACAAGGATTATCGACACAAGAAGTTTAACAAGGACTAGATATGTCTGCTTGAGGCTAAGACTTCCCTTGAACATATAATGACATGCCAAAAAAGTGAATTGTAAACGTTAAATAATGAGAACCATATGATATCAAGTAACAACACAAGAGGCATTGAGCCACACTCTATAGTGACTGGAAGAGTAAGTAGCAAGAGGAGTAAAAAGAATGATATGTATGGTAAGGCTCCCGGGCAAGCTAAAACCTAGCTATGAGGAAATGATGCAAAACGGTGCCATGTTCAAGGGGAATCTAATTGATGTTTCCATTTTCACTGATAACTCAATTTAATGATATCCTTTACCCTTTATTCTTTTAGTCTCCTTCATTATTTAATGAGCATGAAAAAGCAGACAAGTAAGCTCAATAGTTACTTTTTGTTTAGTTTTAATGAGGTTGAAAAATGGATAAAATAATACTTAGTATCCTTTGGTTTTTAATAAGCATGATAAGAAGGCAAAGAAATCTTGTCTTAGAGGAACAAGTGGTATAAATGGTAGTAACTGGTTTTGATCTAACATAACCTCTCTAAGAAAACAGAAGCAAAGAGGTTGGACAATGAGACCAGTCATCATAGTGGCGCCTCGAGGAAAGGTACAAACACCAAGTAAAAGAAAGCACTTCGCCAAGCATAATGTGACAATGATCATGAAATAGGACCAAGGCTTATCAACATGCATAATTGAGGATAAAATTTCACAAAAATCACAAGGTTTTAAAGGGGTGGAATCCTCCAAGGGTAAATCTTTAAGATGACAAAGAAAATAAAATGAGGCTCAAATTCTAAGTCATGGTGTGTCAAAAGGGGGGATTCTATGGAAAGAAATAATGTTTCATCGACACCAACATGGAATAAATATTTTAAACTAGGGTATCCATCTATAGAAAATATATATCGCCAAGTTACGATGTACAAAGAGAGATGTGTTAATATCCAAACTTTATGGGGTCAAACCTAAGGCGCAATGAATATGGAAATGATAGTTAAAAATGAAACAAAAATATTAGGGAAGCACCTACCCTACATGCTAGCTTCAAGAGAAACACACCTAGGGTCTAGTTGATGTCACAATAAAAACACCATTGCATCTTGTAAAAATCATCAAGAAAGGCTAGACCCATGGTTAAATTAGATAATGAGAGAAACAAAACATGAATTAGGTACACAAAAAACCATATATATATATATATATAAATTTTTGATTTATTTATTGTTTTTTGGATTTTTGGGCACATATGAGGTACAAATAAGGTTCTCAAATCACAAAACAAACCAAAAGTAAAATACATATGTACAAGGTGCAACACAGTCTAACAGGTCATGTCAAGTTGCGACTATTTCTAGGCACAAGCCTATGATTCCTGTACATAAAATCATGGTATATTTTTAGTATCATCTGGTGAACCATGATGGGTCCATGCCATAGAGAGTTGAATTTATTGATTCCTAAAGGTCGATTATGCCGCATAAGGCTTATAACCATATTGCTATGAGGAATGACTTGAGGACATAAAAGGTGAGTGTTTTCCTGAATGAATGTAGCTCCTTTACAATATTTAGAAGGACATAAAGGTGGTATAAGGAACTCTTTAATGGGAGGATGTGGGTGGGAAAATATATTATTAAGTTCAGTATTAAAAACCTAATAATTGATGTGGTCCAAGGGTGGTACTTTCACGAGTAGCCAAGAAAATTTCCCTTGGCCTGATTCAAGATTTATTTTTTTAATCTCTACCAGTTCTTGTTTAGGGAGAATAGAGGCAGAAAAATAAATATTGTCCCTTGTATTAGCAAGTGAATCCATGACCTACAAGGTGAATTTCTAAGAGGGATATTCATAATAGATGGAATCATGTGAAATAGGTGGAGTGATGGCCAGTGTGGGAAAATTATCATAATCATATTCCATATTGGGATGGATTTTATAACCAACATCATGAGGTGATGAAAGGACTACCAAGGATGCATTCGCTTCCATGAAAGGCAACATATTACAACCATATAGGTCTACATCAAAATTAAAAGACACCACTGAAGAGTTAGGAGACTAATGGGATCCATTGGCGATGAAAGACATCATGAGAATTGGAGATATGGAGGAAGAAGGAGAATCAGGTGGGGGTAAAGGAAAGACATTGACAAATGATGCATTTGTAAATAGTACCGCACCAACACTCTCATAATTCAAAGAGTTATATCCAACAACTGGCACTAAAGTTCACATATTGTTATACTTGGTTGGTGACACAAAATATTCTAACTGATCATTTTTTATAATATTGGCTTCATGAGGGAAGAGAATCACACAAAAATTCAAATACATTATAGCGATTATAGTGTAGAACTAGCTACGACCAAGGACCAAATTATAATCTAAGGGATCATCAACAAATTCAACATCTACGGTCATGGTTTTCCCCATCTCTATGGAAAATGAAGGAACAACACCATGAGGCACAAAGATATGACCATCGAAGGCTTTCAATATAATGTTTGAATTGATGAGTGCTACAAAAAAAAAATATTTCTAGCATGACATAAAGATACCACAAGTACAAGACTCTTCATCCACAAGAATGCAAAATGTCTCGTATTTGAAAACATGCATGGAATTTGAAAAGTAACCTGATGAGAGAGTCCAAAATGAGGGTATTCAACATAAAAAGTGATAAAACTTGAATTCTCAGGATCAACCCCTTTGATAGTAGTAAAAAAGGATTTGTGTTGCATGGGACCACTTTGTAAAACCTCTAGAGAAAACATGGAATACATTTTTGACCTAAATCTTCAACAATACTGTAGTGTTGATAAGTATGTGCATTAGGGATATGTGTTGAATTTCTCAGAAAACACTTAGGTTGGCGATAAATTGGCTCTAATGGCTCATCTAACATGATATCTCCATTGGGTGTAGCAGGGATGATCAGGTCCTTAGAAGTATGACTCGCCTTAAGAGTGTCATAAGACTTAGATCTCATAGATTTTTTATTTTTTTTGATATA
Source organism: Pinus albicaulis (assembly GCA_034641835.2). Lineage (NCBI taxonomy): Eukaryota > Viridiplantae > Streptophyta > Pinopsida > Pinales > Pinaceae > Pinus > Pinus albicaulis. The sequence continues at coordinate 781,628,782 of CM076571.1, forward strand.
TACATATATAGGCGCATAGCCTCCAGGAATATTATGTTGTTCCTTATTACCCCTAGGAAGAGGTGGAGGATCTTGCACAACCATTTATGATTGTACTTTGATGGGGAATAAATGAGTCAATATGACCAACTACTTGGTGTTGGCATGTGGTGCAAGAAGATGGTGAAATTCATCCATATGTGGGAAGTCACGAGTAAAATTGTCTCCTTAATGAATATTATAATGAAATTTAACATTAAGACATGTAAAATTTGTGCCCCCACCCTAATTAGCTTGGTTTTTAGTAGGTTCTTGATGTTGGGTTAACAGAGCACTGAAACAACGCTTTCACCCACTATAATCTAAAGGATTTCCATGGTATATTCCCATAATAAATAGTCAAAATAAATTGTTAATCATAAATAAATAAAATTCATAACCACATAAATGAAGAAATGCACTTATCTTTTCACCAACTGAGCTCTAGGAATATTTACTATATTTGCACCATTTTCCTTCCAAACTTAGGTTATCCAATGTGGATGCAACCCTTGTGCCAGAATATGAGACCACAATAGTGAAGAATAGACATTCTGAGGTTCCTAAGTCATTATTTCCTTCACAAAATATTTCCAATACCATTTAAGAGATTCAATTCTAAATCTGTTTATTCAATCTTTAGATACACCAACTTATGCACCCACTCTACTACCCCATAAAACGTGTTAAAGAGTTCCCTTCTCTATAATCCCTTAAAAAATATCTTCCCCTCTATGCTTTTTATAATGTGCAGCAAGCTTATTGTCGCTATCATATTTCATGTTCAACTTATAGTATAATTATGCTCTTAAGAAAAACAAATTTGACTCTTGTATAGCTACCAAATAAGAAAACAATATATGGAGGTTTCAAGAGGACATTTCCTACTCATTCCTATTGAGTAACATATCATCTCATACCCTCTTACATTCCCCCATGGTTCATGAAAAATGTATGTTTCTTTCTTTTATATAGAGAACTCCCATTTCATTGAAGTAATCTCTTCTCTCTTGGATACCCTCTCCTAATTGTAATTTTTGTGAATGTATGAATCCCCATGAGGACTCTCCCTCCACTCGCTTTTTTTTGGTTTCTTAATGCTATGAATTTTTTTGTTTCAAAGTAGGAGCTGAGATTGAATTTAGGATATAGTTAAATGAATTAATTAATTCAACTCACTTAATATCCTAATTTAATTAGCATAAACATTACGACAGAGGACAATGAAATTCAAACAAAAGGTTAGGATAAAGCAAGTTCATGAGATATATTAAAACTCACTGGATCCCTTTACCTTTCCACTTAGTTGAGTTATATCCTCTTTGGTTCCTCACCCCATTACATCAACCTTGAATCCTTTATTGACCAACAAATATAATATTTATAATATTTCAAAATTACCATGGAAAATTTACCTCATAGTATGAAAAAAAAATAATTAAAAATTCAGGTTTACATCAGTTAAAACACATCATAATTAGTTTCGAAGACATCTGGAGGTTTGAAAATAGGTTATTAAAAACCATTAAAATTTATAAGGGGAATATGGATCACTTACAACAATATTTTGGTGTAAATGGCCATTCACAAAAAATCTATGGTGCAATAAAAAAACATCATCCTCAAATTGGATATCAAAAGTGAATTTGATATAATATGTCATACTTTTAATTTTAGTTCTTATTAAGTTCATATTAACAATGAGTCAGGGGAATGGATTATAGCCTGCATAAATTAATTGTGGATAGCCCTTCGGGTCAATGGGAGATCCACCTCATTCTTCCAAGGTTGTTCAAAGGATATGCTTCATGGATGAGAGACTAGCATATGATAGAAAGCATCAAGCAAATTAGTGAAGCAATCATTGGCAAAAGGCAAGAAGAAGCAAGAAATATATGAGACACCTAAGCAATGATATTTATGACAAACGATATATTATGCTTCGATAAAAAGGTACACATCTTATAGATATAAAAAATATGAATTTTATTCAAAATTGTAGAATTCTTTTAGCTTCGAGAATGCTCAATAAATCTAAAACAAATATCCGCTTCTTGAAACTTTTTTCATTAGTTTATATTTATATATGTATTCAAGATTTTTTTTTTTTATGGGATATTTTTGAGGTTTTTGGGTTTATAAGTCCGACATGATGTATGTTATAAAGTATAATTAAAGGGAAGTTAATTGTACCATAGGCATACGAACAAAAAATTCATCAAATATTAATACAAAAAAGACCAATATGGCCAAAAATTTATACAAATGTAAACTTAATTTTTTTTTCACTTGATTCTTATCTATTTTTATTCCTTATATGTTGAAAAATTTAATATCAAACTTTAACTCATTTGTAAAATAGCGGTCATTAAGAAAGAGAAGTTAAGAAATAAAATACTAGAGACCTAGGCTAAGAAGTAATTTCTTGAACTTTAGGGTATACCCTATTTCTCCAAATTACCAAATGCAAAACGTGTATCATTAAATTATTAATAATGATATTTAAACAATAATAAATTTTCAATTTGGTTTCCTTTCAAATTTTCTTGATACATAACATATGTGGACAGAAATATATGCATTTTAAATTTGATGCTCAAAATGGTTTGAAAATGATTCTCCTTTGGTTATGCTTTAATGGAGATACTTTAATATGATAAGTAATATGCATACTTCTAATTTTCCTCATATTATAATTTTTCAAATGACTCTCCCTATCATGTTTTTAATGAATCCCCCTGTTAACACTGGAAATCATACAGCAGAAGATGACATCAATTAATGTCGAGCCCAAGGATTTACAAGACAATAATACATTATGGAATCGAGAAGTATTTAAAAAATATCTAAGGTTTTGAGAAAATCAGATTTGAACTAGTCATAAATTCTCAAATGCACGTTTTATCCTTCGAGAAGAGCAGCTTCTGTGCACTTTTTTGCCCGATAAGCGGGCATTCCTGGAAATGGAAAAAAGTCACTTTCCAGGACCACACCAAGCAAAGGACAGTTACTCCTTATGTGAAAGCTTCCTAAGGAAAACCAATAGCACCTCCTTAGAAATTATGTGAGCACACAAAAGAGTATTTGAGCACACAATGGAATCACACCTCTCCCTTGGGTCACCATCCATCATGTACCAAAGGAGGGAAGGAGGATTTGAAGCTCACCTATATAAACCCACCAAGAGATGAAGAAATGGTGATCACAATGTTATGCTGGCCAAAGTTGTCGAAGAAACACCAACATTGTGTGTGACCCGGAGCTGGAGCTAAAGAGGACTCGATAGTTGGCCACCCAACATCTTAGTCCACCACAGCAGAGAGAGAGAGAGTGAGACTGCATCAGAGGCAGAGCTTGGAAGGAAACATCCTTGCATCGGGACCTACAGCCATTGCCTAGGGGCATACTTCGGCATACTATTTCCATTAAGTTTTATTCTTTTGAGCTCCCCCACTTTCTGCTTATTACCAATAGTTTAGAGAGTAGACCACACTCTCTAATTTGGTGTGATTTCATACACCTGTGCGACTAATCCACAACAACGGGATTGGAAACTCCACTGACGTTTTCCAAGTTTATGTGGTTATGCCATATTTTGCAAGAGACCCTTTGTCTATGCTGAAGTGGAGCTGACAGTCCTATGAACCCTCTTGCAGTCCCTAGACTCACTGAAGTGACAGAATGAAGAAGGTAGCTCCTAATATTTTACTTGCAGGATTTCTGCACGCAGTTTTTCCACACAGAGACACATTGCGCGCGTTCAGGACTGATCTGCACGTAGGAAGGCGCACCTGTCAAGGAATTTTGTGTGCAAATTGCAGAGAGATTTTTTCTCCCTATTTTCTGCATTTTTTTTTCTTGTAAGTATGTTCGGCAGCACCTAATGTATCTGCCAACACCTATGTTCATACCCCACAACTTCTGAGAACTCAATTTTTGCTGCTTTATTTAGGCATTTAGTTAGTTTTCATTTAAGTTGGTTTTTGCAAAGAGTGTTCACATAGTTTAAGTAGGGGGCGAATTAACCATTGCTTTTCGAACAATTTATGTTTTTTCAAATTCTGGTATGCACACTTAGTTTAACTAGTCCAAGTAAGTGGCTCATGACCACACATGCATAAGCTAGTGTAGAAATTGTGTAGTTTAAATTCAATTTCTTCATTTAGGAAATTACGGGACTAAGATTGAATCGCCAATTAGAGAAAGTAATATCTACTATCTTTGCACCATTTGGTGACCGTAGACAAGCATATGAATGCTCTACATTTGTGATTTTCCATCTCCCTTTAGTCACTCACATAGACTAACTAGGAAGATTTGGAAGCGGCCCATTATCCCCAAATGCTTTCCATTTGAGCAAGGAACAATGTCACATAGTTTAACTAGGGGACTTTTGTAAAGGATCACCGATATCCATATGTTAAAATGATGAGATTATTCACCATACGCTCACACACATTCACCCACTAAGAAAAGAAAGCCACCTAAAAATAACTTAAACCAACTCACTAAATTCTCCCCACAAGGGCCATAAGAGAATTTATAGATTAAGTTAGGATCAAGGGGGTAGGAATTCAATAATCTGCCTTGATCACACTTCACATTGAAACATAGAAGTTGTGTATTTAGGGAGCTTTAAAATCCACCTATCAGCCCATGGAAAAGAAAACTCGAGCACGATAGAGACCCGATTCAGAGGGGGTTAGGCTTAGGCGTAGTGTGTGCGGTATCAGTTGGGGCTACCTGACATGGTTGATACTCAGTACTGTTAGCTGACTACCAAGAAGCCCAAGACTCGAATTCTCATGTGGGATGGCGGTTCTTAGTGACCAAAACTAGGGCATCCTTTACCCTATAGGTGACGGTGCAGTCAAGCGCCAGACCCTCTACCCTTACCTTGGTTGATTCTCTTCGGCTGACTGGGGGTGTCGCCAACTCTTACAAGAAGTTGTGCCAGCACTCGCAAGAAATCCTCTCAAGGATTGGTTACTTTTGAGTGTGTGAGGACATAATAGGTCTTCTAGGATTTTGAGTATCACGTGCAAACAAGTAAAACCATTTTTTTTTGCTTGATTGATCACATAGATTAAATTAAAGGGAAAATTCATTTCATTTTCACTTTGTTTTATGTATGTGGCCATAAATTTGTCATGATCATAAACTCAATCCCCTCAAAATTTTTCCAAAACCTAACCTGGTCGACACTCAAACAGTTCCAATGGAACCTCGACGGTCCAGGCGTCTTTTGGACCTCCCGCCATTACCAGAAGGGGTTCCAGGTCTTTCGCTGTTTAGGCGTCAAAGACATAACACTACCACAGTAGTTGGTTCCTCTTTTCTTAGAGCAACCTTAGTTGGGAACCCTAATCGGTCTCCCAACACCACACCGAACACCACTCCCCCCTCGTCCCCTGGGGGCAGAGGAGTGCGTCCCATATCTGAAGCCAGCTGAATTCACAACAGGGTACGTCACAGACTAACCCTCGTTCTAACCAGAAATTCGTGTCTTCACACATTTCCATGGCATCAACCTCCCAGTCACCCTTCTTAGCGATGTTGAATCTACTAGATTTGACCAAGCTCACCAATGACCCCATCGCACACGACCCCAATTGGCCTCCCATGCCCATGAAGCTCCCTTCGGACATACCAAAGTTTGAAGGAAAGCAAGCAGAAGACCCAAGAAATCATATAATGACCTTTCACCTATGGTGCTCATCGAATAGCATCATCGACAATAGTATTCAGTTGAGGCTATTTCAACGCACTCTTATGGGAGTGGCCGCGAAACGGTACGTGGAGCAACCCCTTGCTTCACATGGAACCTTTAGCACCCTCGCTACCACATTCCTCACATACTTTCAGTTTCCCATTCACCACAATTCGGGAATGGAGTTACTAACTCATTTCAGACAATCCCCCTCTACCCATATTTTAGAGCATCTCCATGAATGGAGGCGGCATTGCAGTTTATGCAAAGCAAAACTCTACGACCGAGTCCTTTTAGATTTATTCCTAAAAACTCTAACGGTGGAGATTTTAAAGGATGTGGCACAACGTAACCCCACATCCGAAGAGGACGCAATCAGTAAAGCCCAATAGCTTGAACTGATCTACATGCAGTTAGGATACATATACAATATCCTACCCAACGCCCCACGTCTGCAATCTTATCAAGAATTTCTAAGCACGTTTAACACTGTAGATGGACTTATTAGGTCAATGACCCAAGGGTACCTAGGCAGCAGCAGTCAGAATCCTGGTTACACACATGGTTCTACCCATAACATGTCTCAATCCAGATTTCAAACTCATCACATGCAGCAGAAAAATTTTACTAATAGGGTGCCAGCATATCACCAAGGAGGACCTTATCCTTCAGTTAAGGGGAACGAGTACGCAGGAAGAAATACTGATGGAAGAACTCCCTCCCAACAGCCAGGTGCAAACATGGGATAGCAATATGCTCAGTCCCAAGCACATAACCCACCAACGCAAAACAATGCATAGGTGAACTTTGTGCAACCGTCCCAAAATCAATCACACTAGTATGATCAGGAGAACTACCCTCCTAACATGGTTAAGAAAAAGGTAAAAAGCAAGCCCAAAAGTAACCCTGGACAAGGTGGCAGCAACCAATAGCGCCCACCATGATCCCAGGCTGGAGGTGACTCCAACCGAATCAAAACCAAGAGCCAAACAATGCCCAAAGGCAAGGAAAAAGGCCACCTCTACGAACAAACCATTCTTTTTCAATATGTGGTGAGTACGAGCACTATACTCACCACTGTCCTGAACTCCCTAAGCTTAAATAGCTTCAGAGTAACCGAGGACAAGGAGGATCTTCCAAGACAACTGCGGTGATGCAAGAACCCTTCCCCCATCAAGGAATGGTCAACACTTAGCAAAAAAACGCCCCGGGAAAAACAACCATGAAATTTACATGGCTAGGGAAGAAATGTTTTTCCAAACTCGAAATCACAGCTACGATACCCCACTAGAAACCAGTACGTTAGGGACTAGTACAAGCACATCGACTGCACCTTTAACCATTCCAAATATTCCTTTGGAACCATTTCCAAAAATGGTAAAAGGGCCTAATAGGTGAGTAGGTAATTACTCCAATGCGGCCCACAATTATAGCATCGTAGATAGATTAGCTCAATCACCTACTGCTATGTCTGCATTGGAAGTACTGCAGTCATGCCCAAAACAACAGAAAGCCCTACTTTCCACATTAGGCGTTGTCGACCCTGCTGACACGCGCATGATGGCTTTTGACTTAGACAAAGCCACCCCTAAGCTTCCCTCCATCGTCGCCTTCCACATACCATTATAGGTACATAATATCACTATTCATCGATGTGTCATTGACGAGGGTGCATCCACATGCATCATGTCAAAGAATGTATGGCAGAAGTTAGGAGCCCCCGAACTCAAACATTCCGTCATCACACTTAGAGCATACGACAGTCGTCCCTTGACCCCCGTTGGTCTCTTCCAAAATGTACCGGTTTGCTTAGCCAGCAAGATGGTCCACATAGACATCAAAGTCTTGGAAGCTCACTTGGATTACAATATACTCCTTGGGCGGAGTTACATGTACGCCATGTCTTCCATAGCATCCTTCGCCTTCTGCATCATGATGTTCCCCACGAGAATCGAATCATTACCGTAGACCAGCTGACGCACAGTGAAAAGAGTCCCTTGACCAACACAGATGTAATTCTACCCTACGTAGATACAACCGCAGATGGTCTTTCATGGTATCAAGAATATGGCCCTGGCTAATTCAAACCATCGTCCATCCTAGGGTCATTCCTAAGAGATCCTCCCATTATCCCTGAGCTATTGCTCGATGCCACAGGGGCCCCGGTATGCATGATGTCCACATCAAGCACCGAGGTTAGTCAGGACACAGACTTAATTAGTAACGACACTGAGGCTTCGGCCACGAAAACCTCCATAGTCTACGCCGCCCCCCAAACCCCTTTCCTCTACCCACCTCCTGGTTTCATCTCCCAGCAGGTTTTGGCAACACCAATGTTACCCAAGATATTGTTGGCATTCCCAGTTTGGTACCTTGTTCCCCCTTCAGGAACAACAGCTGCCAACGTTACCACATTTGGGTTAAAGCCCCCCAATCCCGAGGAGCCCCAACCTACCCAAGCAATGGTTGAAACCACCCCCACAAGGGAAATTCCCATTGCGAAACCAGTGACCACAACCAAGAAAATCGCCAAGAGAGGAGATAAAGCGGTGACCCCCACCATGCAAAGGGAGTCATCAACCTACACTATATGTGATGTCACAAGACACCCTACCCACATATGTCTGGAGTTGGACAAATTAAAACCACTCCTCGGCTGCGAAGTAGGCACCTCCACATGGCATTCCCATAAAAAGGAACTTGCCACCAAAAGTACAAGCAAACCGCTGCGTACCAAACACGCATGCGCTATCTATGACTCCTATGGGCACTATACCCACCATTGCCTATAAATACCACGATATAGGGATGCCTTACACACGATCTAGTGAACCTATCGAGAAGATCCCTCCATCCAGTCTATCAATGACGAGCCACGTACCATCCTATACTTAGAAGAGGAGCAAAAATTCATAGAGCACCCCCCAGTAATGCCCATTATCCGTTGCACACTATGCGATGAACATGGCCACTACCTCGAAGAGTGTTCTGCATTGGAACTCATCCACAGATGGTATCCAATCGAAAGGATTTACTACGTGGGGCTACGGGCAACATAATTCACATGCCCGTTATGCATCGACGATCACCTATTAGAAGATTGTCACTACATACCTCACTTTTGGCTAGCCCTTGCTAGCCTCCGCTCAGCCATAGTTCGTCTTTCCCAAGAAGACGATATGGATGCTGAGTCCACTGGTAGCACCATGACCCAAGCAGAAGATATGAGCGGGTCCATAATGTTCTTATCAGCTGAAGAACGACCTAGCAGGAAACCCTTAGTTACCCCCAAAGGCACTTCATGAAACCCACCCGCATGCATGTTATGCCAGCAAACACACCATATAGTCGTCCACTGCCCTAAATTAGTAGTGTTACGACGTTGGTTCCTTGCATGGCCTTAGACGATGCACGATGGGATCCCCAAATCACATATATTTTTCCTGATATGTCAGGGTAATCATTATGACGAACATTGTACATATGTCTCATGGATCCATACCACTATGAACATGATTAATGTCGTAGAAAAGAGAACGGGTGATCTTCACGAATGGATTAAAAGATACATCTCTAGCTCAACGTCCCCACCACCACAGTGGTGTTTCAATCCTGATAAAACCACACACCAACCACATATACCGTAGGCCAAGCCTAGGATAACATGCAGCCTATATGATATACGATCACCGAGTCAACCAATGGAGATAACTCAAATTCCCTGCAAAAATTCTCCACATAGTCTTGCCTCTCCCTAAAAAATTTCTTTCTAATCAAGAGAGGATCACACACACTTACTTCCGAATTTTTTAATATTCCTTTTCAGTAATTTCTACAATATGTTCAATGGAGACATTGTATAAAGAAAATCATGTAGCAGAAACAAAAAACAGGACTTGGATCCTCTTATATATGTTTTATGTATCTTAAATATGAAATGGAATTAGAAAAAAATCATTCTAGCTACATTAAACAGATCTCCCTAGCTCATATGTGCTCAAAAGCATCCCAATCCCATGACTTCACATAATAGAATTTCTGAAGAATGAAACAGTGTAATTTTCACTAGGGCTTCTATAGAAAAATATGATTCAATATATATCTAGAGATTTAATTAATCATAGAATAAAAAATTTGAGGTTTGACCTCTTTTACATGAACATTAGAAGACCCCGGCAGGGGTTTCCAGCAAAATACCAATGTAAAATGCAGTATTGCAGAAAATAACACAGTCCACTGCAACCCTAAATTAAATAATACTAAAAATTACATGAAATAGATGATTAATATAGAAAATGGACAAAGGCCCTCCTTAATAGGCTTTCTAGAGAGAAATAGTCACCTCCTCCTCCAATACAAGCACAAAATCAAGGGGTTTAACCCTGCTACTGCTACTCCTATAGAAAAGACGTAGTTACTGGAAGTGACTGTGCTGTAGATGTTGAAGACATAATTACCTCAAGTTATATGATGGAAAATTAGCTCAGGACCTTCCCTTTTGATCTCTTAATCAAGATGAACCAAAGGTGAAGATGGAATTCCCACATGAGAATTCTTTGCACTAAATAATGCTGCAACTACAACTAAACAGCTGAAGCTTGAAAGTAGTCAAAAGACCAAACATAGATGTATACTGAATGCCTTCCTTTCTTCTATCTCCTTCTTCTTATCCTTGGTGAGCCTCCTCACCCCAGACCCCACTCATTGATGATGTGACTTCCTAGAAAAGATTCCCCTTTCAAAACTGCGTTGTCCTTGTTGGTTTCCCTCTTGTAGCAGCATTGTTGACTTGATCAACTGGATCTAGTTCACCTGCATTGTCCCTATTTCACACCAAGGTGGCTTTATTTTCCTTCCTAACTTGATCCCTTTTCACACAAGGATTTGTTTTATTGTCTTTTTACTCTTCTACTGCAAAAATGGAGCAATTATAATATTCCAACTAGCAGTGGCTAATTGGGAATATTACAGTCCCCCCCGCTCAAAATTTTCTTACCCACAAGTAATCGTAAAGAAGGATGCTGCAATATCTTCACTCCCTCCTAAGTGGCATCCTCATCTGGTAGATTCCTCCATCGAATCAAATATTCCTTGATGACTCTATTTCTTAGCTACCTCTCCCTTGTGTCCAAGATTGCTTCCGGCTGCAAAATTAGTTGGCCCTCATCATCAATGGGGGGAGATCCATGTTGGCAACTACATTCCTTCCAATGGAATTTTTGAGGCAAGATACATGGAAGATATTGTGGATCTTTCTTCCCTTAGGAAGCTCCAACTCATATGCTACCTTACCGACACACTTGATCACCTTGTATGGCCCATAGAAATGTGGTTTGAACTTCTAGCTCCCTTATCCTTGAGTGTGGACTATTTATAAGGCTTAATAAATAGATAGACTAGATCTCCCACCTCAAACTATCTCTCTATCCGACCATGGTCTGCATATATCTTCTGCTGGTTCTGGGCAGTTGTAATATCCCTTTTTCAGGGATTTAGCAATACATGAACTATATTTCGGTCCTGCTATGACGAATAAGCTGAAAATATACATAAGAAACATATGGACATAATTTCTACCTACAACATCAACTTATTCCTCATTTCATGATCCAGAAAGTGGAGAAAAACAACTATTTCAGCCCTAAAACGCTTAATTTCAGAAATGTGTGTTAAAATAAGAAAGGGAAACAGTTGGATATGTTAGCTTAGGTCAAGAGGAGTCTAAATACCAAATTTCAGCTCAAAATAATACTCCTAGCTATGTTAAACAACTCCTACATTCCCGGCTAGGCTAGAAAACCTAGATTTCCCATGACTTTGCTAAACAGAAATTTCTGAATATTGTGAGAGCGTAATTCCCATGAGGGTTTCTACATAAAATGATGAAATAATACTGATATATAGCTTATATTAATCAAATGACAGAGAAATGGATGTTTAACCTCTTTTACATAAAGAAAAAGACACGCAGCAAGGGTTTCTGGCAATATACATGTACAAAAAGCAGGACTACAGAAAATAACACAGTCTACTGCAAATATACATTAATCATGGCTGAATATGACATATCAGAGCTGAATAATAAAAAAAATGGCCAAAGGCCTCTCTAATAGAACTCCCATAGGGAAATAAGCACCTCCTCCTCAAAGACTATCATAAAATCAAAGGGTGCAACTTTGCTGCTGCTGCCCCTGCATAAAAGACACAGTTTTCTGAAGGAGACTATGCTGTGGGTGAATGTGGATGAATGGCCACAAGCCAAATTCTGAAATTAAGCTCAAACCCTTCCCTCTTGATCCCTTAAGAAATATTATCCAAAGAGAGGATGGAATTCCTGCACGGGAATTCTTTGCACTAAGGAGTGCAGCAACTCTCGCTAAACAACTAAAGCATGCAAGTGGTCTCTAGACCAAAATATCTAAATACATGAATGAATTCCATTTGATGCTATGCCTTCCTTTTATCTTTGGTGAGCCTCCTGACCTCAGACCCCACACAAGGTTGAGGTGAATTCTTCATGAAGCTTCCTCTTTCAGAACTGCGCTACCCTAGATTGCTTCCCTCCTCTTGTGGCTGCATTGTTGACTTGGTCAACTAATCCACCTCCAATGCCTCTTTTCACACTAGAGATATTCAATCTAGTTTACATATGTGTCTTATGCTGATCCTTGTTCACATTGAACCATTTGGCTTAGGTGATCTCTTCCTCCTCAAGAATGCATGTTGACTTAATCAAACTTGACTATGTCCTTATCTATTTTGCCCATGTTCACACTTGTAAGTGTAAATTTCAGCTCCTGAAGTGATACCCTTCCTTCTTAAGGTGTAAATTATTAATATTTTTATTTTTCATGGGATCCCTTACACATTTATTCATATCTTAGGTGAAAGTAGAAAAATCTAATGTTCCAAATTGCTATGTGCAAATTTGGGAACATTACAGTCACCCCCTCCCAAATGTTGCTTGTCCTCGCGAAATCACAAGGATAGGACTAAAGAGCACCCTTTTCTCCCCTACAGCAACCTCATAAGATGAAATCCTCCAAGGATCAAGGTGCTGCATCATCAATATATCTCAAAGTTTCCCCTCCAAAGTGTGCAAGCCATCTTTTGGGAAGCATCCCAAATAGCTAATGCTGTGAGACAATGGAACATCCATGGAAGCAACAATGGGCTGTTTGAAGATCCTCTTGAAACATGGGGCCTGATATAGATTGGGACTCATCATCCCCTTTTGAATCTCTCCTCCCCAAGCTATCAACCAAACAAAATGAGTCACCCTCCAGTATGGAAACTCATGAACGATCTCTTCCACCTTGAGCTCCTGCAAAAAAGGTGGCTTGCATAGATGATTATGTGGAGTTAAAATGTGCATCTCTTGTTGCTTCTCTCTCCACTTATAATATATATGGGGCTTCTACTGATATATGGCTGAGATATAACTACCTTCAAGAAATGCCCAAGCCACCCCATCAAATCCAACACCCATGAGGTGTCTCCCTAATGAACTAAAACCTCCCAAATGAGTTCTCTCACTTGAAGGCAAGATGTAAAGCATGGAAATCAAGGTTTACCCCTTGTCCTTTCTGAAATATGCAGCTGTATAATGTGAACAACCATATTTTCATTGGGCCTCTCCACCTCTTGTGCCACTCCTCCAATGGTGCTTCCTACAATCAATGTTTTAGCAGCATAATATGGAAGCATAAACATATGAAAACAAGGAGGTAGAACATAGTCCCGAACATGGAACCAACGTAGGGCATTCTTTGCCTACCTCAATACATAATGCAACAAGTGTATTTTCGACCACTTGTTTGCTTCCACATCCATTTTACAAAATGAAATCATGAAAGAATAATTTGGTGCCAATGATGCACACCGAAAACCATGTGGGTTTCCCCCACAATCCACAAATAGAATGGCCATCACAAATGTTGCAAGTGGCCTGAAGTACATAATAATATAATATGCAAGAAGAAAAGACCCTTCTTGGTATGATATGCTGCTCATATAGATAAAGAAGTGTAAAATACAAAACAAAATTTTACCTCCTCCATCATGTACTTTGGTCATTGAGCTGAAATGGCTCAAGTGCAAATTCTCCCTTGTTGCAAGTGAGTAGGGGAGTGGTTGTGCCAACCTTTTCTTCATCTTCTGGGCTTTGCATCTCTCCATATGATAGTATAAATTTAATTGAATTTCCTCCCAAGTGAACTCCTCCATTGAAGGATGGTATGCATAAAAATGCATGGAAGGAAAGTCCACAAATGCTGCATGTAGATCTTTATCCTTGTGCTTGTGAATCCAAGCCAAGAAGGTCAAAACATAGTAAGGGATACTCTCATCCATTACTTCCTCATGCTCATCCTCCAAATGCATCCAAGGTGTGTTACTTGTGAAGTGGTTTTGGGAACACTCCAACAAGCAATCCAAGCTCCTAAGTGACAGCATTGCTAGCCTTTGGAGTAGGGCCACTGTCAACTCAAAGCTCAATTCTTTGACATAGATTGTGTCAAAGACTCTTCCAAAAATGATGTTGTGTATGTAGAGATCATCCCAAGATGGAGGGGCTGCTCTTTGCACTATGCTAGTGCCATCCCTTACTCTTGCAACATCATGCCAAGTTTGAGAGCAATTCTGCCCTTGCTCCCTCCCAATCCTCCAAAGCAACAAATGAGTTTGTTGCCTCACCATACCTCCATCATATAACTATGTGGTGAAAACATAATGATCACATCACCATAATGCATCCACCCTCCTTGCTGCCCCATGATGAAAGTATTCTACCAATCTCTCTTCCCCTTCTCATCCTATGGGAAAGGACATGTCATAGAGTGACCAGACTCTCTCAAGAGTAGCCAATGCAACATTGCATCTTGCTGCCCGGTGTCATAGACTTGCAAGAGGTTTACCAATATCTTGCCTCTCATCCACATCCACTCAACTCCATGTGGATGCCTCCTAGCTTGCTCCATCTTGGCATTCCTCCAATGAGTTCTACCATCCTCCCATATCAGATCTTCCTTCTTACATTTCATAACAGGCTGAAATGCAACTCCTTGGAGATCTCCAAGAAAAGATCTCTCACCAATGATTATCTTGGACCCATAAGGATCCAAAGGGGCTAAAAGCAAAGCCTCCTTGCTGCTACCTCTTGACAGTGTTATAACCCTCCTCCAGGGTGTTTTGGCTATCTCATGTGTCAACTCCCGGATTAACATGTGGTTCTGCATGAATTTTCTTGGAGCAAAGTTCACTCCAACCTCAAGGGTTGTGTGTAACTCATCAGTGATACATGAGGTTGAGATTTCAAATCTCCCTTGAACCCTTCAAGCTGGCACAGCGCAGTGCAATCATGCTGCTTTATATCAACAATACCATTTGATCTTGGGCCATATGAAAACAAATCTCCAACCCTTTCTATAAATTTTTCTGAAATGTTAAGACATGGAAACTTATGCATACCTTTGTGAGCCCTTGGGACATCTTTTGTGGCTGCAAGAGGTCCTCTCTTCAATGTGTTGCCTGATCCAACTGCTGGTGTAGCAGGATGCTCTCTTAAGGCCATGGCAACACTGGTACTTGCTCCCTCCCATGGTGGTGTGGGTCTATTCTCCTCTGATCTTCCTCCATCAAAGGTTCTGATCAGCTCTTGAGTAAATTCAGAAAAAGAAGTCACTCTTGTGTGGTTTAAGTGACTGCACCACCAAGCATTGGCTTCACCCTCCAGGTGTAGCACTAAAACTTCTGCTGCCTCCTTCTCTCCCACTAGAATAAGTATGAAGAATGCCTCAAGGTTTCTTTCCCAGGCTCTTATTGTATTTGACCCATAAAATTTAGAAAATAGGAATCTATTGCCTTTGATCTCTTCTTTGCTGCAAGGTCTTCTTTCTTCTCTTAGTTGAATAAACTGAGGAAAATCTAGGGTCTCTTTGAAAGCCCTAGGTTGGAACTTGTATTTTTCCAAATACCCACTCATAATTTCATGCTCTAAGTGGTCTCCTTAATCTTCAACTCCTCTATAAGAATAGGAAGTGCATGCATCTTCTTCTACTTCTCGAAACCTTCTAGAGTTCTCACTGCAATTCTCTCCTCCTTGAAACCCTACTAGAGTTTCAATGCATTTATCTTCTTCTTTCTTCTTGGATCTGAAAATGGATGAGAGTAAGCTCATCCTATCCATCATTTTTTTCTCCTCTCCTTCTTATCTTCTGAGTGGATATGAAATCCACGGGTTGAGCCAAGATGGCAGCTCTGATACCACTGTAATATCCCTTTTTTAGGGATTTAGCAATACATGAATTGTATTTCGGTATTTCTATGATTAATAAGCTGAAAATATACATAAGAAACACATGGACATAATTTCTAGCTACAGCAGCAACTTATTCCTCATTTCATGATCCGGAAAGTGGGGAAAAACAACTATTTCAGCCCTAAAACGCTTAATTTCAGAAATGTGCAAGAAAATAAGCAAGGAAAAAGGTTGGATATGTTATCCTAGGTCAAGAGGAGTCTACATACCAAATTTAAGCTCAAAATAATACTCCTAGCTATGTTAAACAACTCCTACATTCCCGACTAGGCTAGAAAACCTAGATTTCCCATGACTTTGCTAAACAGAAATTTTTGAATATTGTGAGAGCGTAATTCCCATGAGGGTTTCTACATAAAATGATTCAATAATACTGATATATAGCTTATATGAATCATATGATAGAGAAATGGAGGTTTAACCTCTTTTACATAAAGAAAAAGACACCCGACAAGGGTTTCTGGCAATATACATGTACAAAAAGTAGGACTGAAGAAAATAATGCAGTCTACTGCAACTCTGCATTAAGGATGGCTGAATATGACATATTAGAGCTGAATAATACATAAAATGGCCAAATTCCTCTCTAATATAACTCCCGGAGGCAAATAAGCACCTCCTCCTCAAAGACTAGCATAAAATCAAAGGGTGCAACTTTGCTGCTACTACCCCTGCATAAAGGACGTAGTTTTCTGAAGGAGAATGTGATGTGGCTGAATGTGGATGAATGTCCCCAAGCCAAATGCTGAAATGAAGCTCAAACCTTTCCCTCTTGATCCCTTAAGCAACATGATCCAAAGAGAGGACGGAATTCCCGCACGGGAATTCTTTGCACTAAGCAGTGCAACAACTCCGCCTAAACAACTGAAGCATGCAAGTGGTCTCTAGAAAAAAATATTTGAATACATGAATGAATTACCTTTGATGCTATGCATTCCTTTTATCTTTTGTGAGCCTCCTCACCTCGGACCCCACACAAGGTTGAGGTGACTTCTTCATGAAGCTTCCTCTTTCAAAACTGTGTTGCCTTAGCTTGCTTCCCTCCTCTTGTGGCTGCCTTGTTGACTTGGTCAAATAATCCACCTCCAATGCCTCTTTTCACAATAGAGATATTCAATCTAGTTTACATATGTGTCTTAGGCTGATCCTTGTTCACATTGAACTGGTTGGCTTAGGTGATCTCTTCCTCCTCAAGAATGCATGTTGACTTAGTCAAACTTGATTATGTCCTTATCTATTTTTCCCATGTTCACACTTGTAAGTGTAAAGTTAAGCTCCTGAAGTGATCCCCTTCCTTCTTAAGGTGGAAATTATTCATATTTTTATTTTTCATGGGCTCCCTTACCCATTTATTCATCTCTTAGGTGAAAGTAGCAAAATCTAATGTTCCAAATTTCTATGTGAAAATTTGGGAACATTACAGTAGTAGAAATGTTGTCTTTGAGTGCTCTAAGTATGTCCTGCTTCTCCTGAATCCATTCCTTTGTTCTTGGAGCCTTACTTGCCCCAAAAATTACATCAGAAAATGAGAGTGTCTCATACCCATATAAGGCCCAGAATGGATTCATGCCAATAGACATATGGTCAGTAGTGCTGTAACAATACTCTCCCAAGTGGAGCCAATGAAGGCAAGCCCTCTGCTGCCCTACCACATAGTTCCTCAAGTAGCCCTCCAGCCACTTGTTCACTATCTTGTTCTGTCCATCGGTTTGGGGGTGATAGCTAGTGTTTGGAGTCAAATCAGTCCCCACCAACCGGAAAAGTTCTTGCCAAAAACCACCCATGAAGAGATTGTCCCGATCACTCACTACGGTCCTTAGGAGACCATGGAATCTAAATACATCTCTGAAGAAGAGCACAACTACCTGTGAAGTAGTATAATGTGTAGAAATGGCAAATAAATGAGAGTAATTTGTTAGTCTATCAACAACTACAAAGATACAATCATTACCCTATACCGTCGGTAGGCCAGTGATGAAGTCCATAGATATGCTTTCCCACTTACCATCCAGAATAGGTAGTGGCTGCAATAACCCAACGGGGTGGGTGTGTTCTCCCTTGTTTTGTTGACAAATTGTGCACCCTTTGACATGTTGGAGCACATCCTCTTTGAGACCCTTCCATGAGAATCTTTGTATTATGGCCCTATAAGTCTTTGTGAAACCTTGATTCCCTGCAAGTGGGGAATCATGTGATGCTAGTAGGATCTTCTCCTTGAGCTTGGAATTATTAGCCAAGAAGATCTGGTCCTAGTAATAGATGATCTTATCCATCACCCCATACCTCTCATCTGATACCACCCCATCAAGTATCTCACATGAAAAGTCATCTTTGGAATACTCAAGTAAAAGTTGAGCCTTCCAATCTCCATCCATGCCCCTTAAAGACAGTGTTGTATGCCTTCTGGATGGAGCATCAACTACCACATTGCTCTTCCCCTTGACATACTCTATGTCAAAGTCATATGCTTGGACTTTGGTCACCCACTTTTGTTGTCTCTCCTAGAGTTTCTTCTATTCAGGGAAGAATCTAAGACTATTATGGTCAGTCTTCACCTTGAACTTATTCCCCACTGTGTATTGCCGGAATTTGGCTAATGCATGTATGATAGAAAACATTTATTTATCATATATGGGGTATAACCTCTCATGAGGAAGCAGCTTCTTGTTCTCGAAGACTATAGGATGCCCTCTTTGCATCAATACTGCTCCAATTCCTTCACCTGATGCATCACATTCTAGAACAAAAGGTTGAGAAAAATCAGGCAAAACCAAAACAGGACAATTACTCATTACCTCTTTGAGCTTATCAAAAGCCCTCTACACTGTAGGTGTTCAATGGAAAGCTCCCTTCTTTTTCAAGTCTGTGAGTGGTTCTGCTAGCTGTGAAAACCCTTTCACAAACTTCTGGTAATAAGTGCGTATGCCCACAAACCCTGAGAGTTCTATGACATTTCTGGGCTCAGGGAAATCTATGATAGCCTGTATCTTTTCCTCATGTACCCTCACTTCATCCACTCCTATGATGTGCCCCAAATACAACATCTCTCTGAGGCCAAATTCACATTTGGAGAGCTTGGCATAGAATTGCTGCTCCTTGAGAATATGTAAAACTATCTTAATATGTTGCAAGTGCTCCTCCTAAGTGCAGTTGTAGATAAGAATATCATTAAAAAAGACCAATACAAATTTTCTCAAATGACCACGGAAGATGTGGTTCATGCAATATTGGAAAGTTGCCGAGGCATTAGTCAATCCAAAGGGCATCACCATAAATTGAAAATTCCCTTAGTGACATCTAAACGTTGTCTTAGGGATATGTTGCTCCCTTACCTTCATTTGATGGTACCCGGATCTCAAATCAATCTTGGAGAAGTATTTAGATCCCCTCAACTCATCCATGAGTTCATTGATCCTGGGTATAGGGTACCTGTTCTTAATGGTTTTCTTGTTCAAGGCTCTATAATCAATGCGCATCCTCAATGTGCCATCCACCAAGACCACTGAAGAAGTAAAAGGACTAGTACTAGGTCGTATGTGTCCTAGAGCTAGAAGCTCTTAGATGGCCCTCTCAATCTCATCCCTATAAGCCTTGGGGTGCCGATAAGGAGTGGTGATTACTGCTTGGATCCCTTTTTCCAACTCAATAGTGTGTTCAAACACTCATTCAGGAGGTATCCCTAGTGGGATATCTCTAAATATTGTAGAATAATGATCCAAAAGAGACTGAACATCTGGATGCATTGGTGAATCCTTGCCCCCTACTTCTGATATATGCAGCTCCACTGCCCATTCTACGTCTCCTCTGCATAGATCTGCTTCCATCTTGTGTGCTGAAACCACCTAAGGGGGGTTATGTGTTTATGCCCTTGATATTTTGATACTGACCACTCTTCTCTTCTGTCCATTCCATCTCCAAAGTTTTCCAATTAGTGGTAACTCTCCCAATGGTGATCAACCACTGGACTCCCAATATGACATTGGTGTCTGGAATATCTACTAAAAAGAAGTGATCTGTTAAGGTGTAGGTTCCCATGGTAATGGATAGTGCCAGAACACACTTGGTACACCGTAGGGTCATAGCTCCTAGGACCAAGACTGAGAATCCCTCAAACTCCTCCATGTGGATCCCTCTCCTTTGTACCAGTTGCGCATCAATAAAATTATGAGTTGCTCCACTATCTATTAGTACAAACACACTTTGCCCCAAAATAGTACCTCTTACCCTCAAGGTCAGATATTTTGGGACGCATCTTAACACTACAATAGCTTCTCTGCTTGGAGCAAAGTCTTCTATGGATGGCACAACGCTATCCCCTTCCTTGGAGAAGGTCTTAGCACAATGTGCTTCTCCTGCAACACATTCTTCCTTCAAATCATGAACAAGGATTGTCTTCCTTGGCCCTGAAGAGGTTTCTTGCTGTGGTAATGTTCTTGCCCTGGGCAAGGTGTGTTGTAAGTCTCTTGCTTTCTCCATAGCTTCAAGGAGAGTGGTTGGTTTAGTAGACTTGACCAACCCCTGCAATGGTTCAGCCACCCCATTAATAAACATGCATATCTTCCTGCTCATAGTGAGGTTGGATACCATCACTAAAAGCTGTAAATATTCAGCAATATAGTCTTCAAGATCTCCCTCATGTTTGAGCTTGGTTAATTTGACAAAATGGGCTTCCGGATCTTTTGGATGAAATATTTCCACTAACCTCTTGGTGAAGATTGAGTATGAAGTGATATGATGATGCCCATGTGTTTTAAATCCATGAAACCACCATTCATGAGCCTCCCCTTCCAAGTGCAATGTAGCTATCTTGATGGCTTCTATTTCAGAAATCTTGTTGAGCTAAAACTAAGTGTCCAGCATCTCCACCCAAGCCTTAGCTGTACACTTAGGTGTTCCATCATTAGTGGGCAAGAATAACCTCCCCATACTACGCTGTAGGTCTAACCCTTGCATAAAATTCTCCTCATGAGTATTAATTCTCCTTCCATCCTTGATCCGGCAAAACTCCTGAAAACTCAAGTGTTCTTTGAACATTTAAGGTTGGGACTCATATTCCTCAAAACACTTTCCCAGGTTTTCCTTCTTATCTCTTACAAATAGAAATGAAGGCATGGTAGAGCGTTGTGATGTCGTTGAATGCTCCATACCATATGAAGTGTTGGTGCTTACCTCAAGGAAACACCCTATAGAATCCCCTTTATCCCTCATCTTCTTGAGGTCCCTTACAATGTTCTGTAGTGTCTAAAGTAGGAGTTCTGAAATATATTCCTCCTCCATGACGAAGATATATTATCCCCACAAGCTGAGCCAAGAGCAGAGCTTTGATACCACTGTAATATTCCTTTTTCAAGAATTTCTGCAATATGTTCAATGGAGACGTTGTATAAGGAAAACCATGCAACAAAAACGTAAAAAAGGACTTGAATCCTCTTATATATGTTTTATGTAGCTTAAATATGAAATGGAACCAGAAGAAAATCATTCTATCTACATTAAACAGATCTCCCCAGCTCATATGTGCTTAAAAGCATCCCAATCCCATGACTTCACACAATAGAATTTCTGAAGACTGCAACAGTGTAATTTTCATTAGGGATTTTTATAGAAAAATATTATTCAATATATATCTGGATCTTTCATTAATCATAGAATAAAAAATGGGAGGTTTGACCTCTTTTACATGAACATTAGAACACCTCAGCAGGGGTTTCTGGAAAAATACCAATGTAAGATGCAGTACTGTAGAAAATAATGCAGTCCACTGCAACCCTATATTAAATAAGACTGAATATTACATGAAATAGATGATTAATATAGAAAATGGCCAAAGGCCCTCCTTAATAGGCTTTCCAGAGAGAAATAGTCACCTCCTCCTCCAATACAAGCACAAAATCAAGGGGTTTAACCCTGCTACTGCTGCTCCTACAAAAAATACGCAGTTACTGGAAGTGACTGCACTGTAGATGTTGAAGACTGAATGAAATCAAGTCAGATGATGGAAAATTAGCTCAGGACCTTCCTATTTGATCTCTTAATCAAGCTGAACCAGAGGTGAAGATGAAATTCCCGCATGAGAATCCTTTGCACTAAATAGTGTTGCTATTGTAAAAAAAATACTGAGAGGGGGGGGGTGAATCAATATTTAGAGTTGAACAATATTTTTCTTTTATTTCTCTTAAAACCATATGTTACAGTACTTCATTCAACATGTATGTCCAGATATCTTATTATGTCTTTACTTAGATCATTGCATCAGATAATCATTAAGCATGAACAGAAATAACAGAACAAACCATCAAACATAAACAACACATATGAACACCAGGATTTAAGGTGGAAACCCAGTTCGGGAGAAAAACACCGCTATTGTAATCTCAGTCTTCAATATTTATTATAGAGAAAACTTCTTACAATTTTATGCTAGTGCAGACTCATACTAGCACGCGGGCACCCACCTGCAGAACGCTACAACCTTCTCTCATTTACCAGCCTCTCCTGGAATGGAGCTACAACCCCCTGCTCATAACACCAGACTCTACTAGCAGGAAGCTTCTACTTCCATACTGAAGGCTTCAACCCTTAGACCCACTGCAGACCACGTTTCATCAATTTTCACACTGGATCAAGCAACTTCAATGCAACCCTTCAATTAATCATCAACTAACATATTTTTCCCATAACTTCAAACCGAACAGTGAGACCACTATAACCAGAACATCAGGATTAACCCAGACTTCAGAGAAGATGGGCATTCACCAACCCGTGTATACTTCCATGTAATTTAATCTTCTGAAACCTTAACTGCCATATGCACGTTTAATGAAAATAACCTGTATGTAGAAGTGCATTTCCTGAATCGAACTAGCGTATAGATCTGTCAGAATGTATTTTGCAGAGCAGGCCAGATCTATAAAACTTACCGGAATTCATATATGTTCTTCAGCAGATTTGTGCCAGTTCTTCGTTATTTCTTCTCTTGAATAGACTTAAGGCTCATCATCTTTCGATCAATACATTCATGGGTGTATTATTGATTTAGATCTATCAGGCATGTAGCTTGCTCATGTAGATATTCCTTAGACGAATTTTCCTTTTTCAACCCTCGCTCCTTGCCACAATCGAATAATAATATTTTTCCTTTATATAGTTTTCACCCTTATTAAAACCATGAGTCAAAAACCATTTAACCGCTAATGGTATTATTTTGAAAATATTTCCATTAGTTTGGCCCTCGGGGTTTTTATTTCTTTTTAATTTATTTATCAATTGATAAATAAATATATTTACAACGTTTTAATCCCTTATGTATAACCCTTCGAATTTTATAAACAATATCCAATGGTTTCAAATAGTTTAATATTTCAATAAAAATTTGACCCGTGGCCCACATATGTGCCCCACCGTACCAAAATAAACTTCGCGCAAGTCCATTGTCCGATCACCATTGGATCGCGAGCCTTCAAGATCGACGGCACATATGAAAATCGCTCGACCTCCGATGCCGAATGTTAACGTGCGATGGCCCGCCATACCTGTGTTAATCTTTGCGCACTTTCAACAAATGATGACCATCCGATGACCCCTTCCCAGATCAACGGTGCTCAATGATATCGCTGGGCAGCCTGGGTCGAACTATAACTCGCGATGGTGCACAGTGGCAAGCGGTTTTGTGGGGGTCCACCTCGCCACATGTCGAAAGCTCTATGGAATCGCTCCCAACCTCTTCAGTACCGCTTACTCCGCATAGGTGGTGCAATGAAAACCGTAAACCACCTCCACTGTTTACTTGGTCATGGTTCCGCTCTTCCATGCAGGGTTCCGTTGCCTTTTAAATGTATTATTATAAATAAGTTGCACTTTAATGTTTTGCCTTATATTACAGATCCATTGCTAAATTTAACGCTCTGTTCACAAATTTCATTTGAGTCTTTTAGCATACATTCTTTACACCGGTTGCTTCCTTCCATCCTCGACACAACACAATGTTACTCTGTCTTCCTATCACAGTTCCGCTTCTACATGTATTTACATTCAAAAACATCATATCTCTGCCACCATTAAAGTTCTTCAATGGATATACTGAATGCCTCGAGAGCCCCTCATATATTCAACCAAGAGTTCCACGATTGCAAATATCAAACTAAGCTAGTTCTTCATTACAAGAAGGTCTCATCCTGGAATTCGAATCCTACCACCATGATTCTCCAACAGGATTTCACTTTTAACTCCATACGCAGAGACTCATACTATGCATAATTACAGAGAACAATCGCAAGGTATTCCCACACAGATTTTAATCTTCAGGTGCTATTCTGTTTTCTTCCTATACTGTCTCTAGACAACTTTCAATTCACTGCTTGTCCCTACTCCTTGACCGATACTACAGCTCTGTAGCTCAAACTGTAGATTCATTCTTTTTGTTCTTCTCTGCTACATTTAGATGCCAATTCCTTTGCCACATCCTTTGCCATCAATCAAAATATTTCCAACAGCTGCAACTACAGCTAAACAGTTGAAGCTTGAAAGTAGTCAAAAGACCAAAAATATATGAATATTGAATGCCTTCCTTGCTGCTATCTCCTTCTTCTTATCCTTGGTGAGCCTCATCACCCCGGAGCCCACTCATTGATGAGGTGACTTCCTAGAAAATATTCCCCTTTCAAAACTGTGTTGTCCTTGTTGGTTTCCCACTTGTAGCAGCGTTGTTAACTTGGTCAAATGGATCTAGTTCACCTGAATTGTCCCTCTTTCACACCAAGGTGGCTTTATTTTCCCTCCTAGCCTGATCCACTTTCACACTGGGATTCTTTTTATTGTATTTTTACTCTTCTACTGCAAAAATGGAGCAATTATAATATTCCAACTAGCAGTGGCTAATTGGGAATATTATAGCCCCCCCCACTCAAAAGTTGCTTTCCCACAAGCAACAGTAAAGAAGGATGTGGCAAGATATTCTCTCCCTCCCAAGTGGCATCCTCATTTGGTAGATTCCTCCATCGAATCATATATTCCTTGATGATTATGTTTCTTAGCTACCTCTACCTTGTGTCTAAGATTGCTTCTGGTTGCAAAATTAGGTGGCCCTCATCATCAATGGGGGGCAGATCCATGTTGGCAACTAAATTCCTTCCAATGGCCTTTTTGAGGCAAGAGACATGGAAGATATTGTGGATCTTGCTTCCCTTAGGAAGCTCCGGCTCATATGCTACCTTACCGACACACTTGATCACCATGTATGGCCCCTAGAAATGTGGTTTGAGCTTCTCATATCCCTTTTACTTGAGTGTGGACTGTTTCTAAGGTTTAAGATGCAGATAGACTAGATCTCCCACCTCAAACTGTCTCTCTATCCAACCATGGTCTACATATATCTTCTGTTGGTTCTGGGCAGTAGAAATGTTGTCTTTGAGTGCTCTACGTATGTCCTGATTCTCCTAAATCCATTCCTTTGCTCTTGGAGCCTTACTTGCCCTGAACATAACATCAGAAAATGAGAGTGCCTCATACCCATATAAGGCTCCGAATGGAGTCGTGCCAATAGACATATGGTGAGTAGTGTTGTGACAATACTCTCCCAAGTGGAGCCAATGTAGCAAAGCCCTCTACTGCCCTGCTACATAGTTCCTCAAGTAGCCATGCAGCCACTTGTTCACTATCTCGATCTGTCCATCGGTTTGGGGGTGATAGCTAGTGCTTGGAGTCAAATCAGTCCCCACCAACTGGAAAAGTTCTTGCCAAAAGCCACCCATGAAGCGGCTGTCTCGATCACTCACTATGGTCCTTGGGAGACCATGGAGTCTAAATACATCTCTGAAGAAGATCTCAGCTGCTTGTGAAGCAGTATAATGTACATAAATGGCAAAGAAATGAGAGTATTTTGTTAGTTTATCAACAACTACAAAGATACAATCTTTACCCTGTACTGTCAGTAGACCGATGATGAAGTCCATAGAGATACTCTACCACTTCCCATCCAGAATAGGTAGTGGCTGCAATAACCCAGTAGGGTGGGTTTGTTCTCCCTTGTTCTGTTGACAAATTTTGCACCCTTTGACATGTTGGAGCACATCCTCTTTGAGACCCTTCCATGAGAATCTCTGTATTATGGCCCTATAAGTCTTTGTGAAACCTTGATGCCCTGCAAGTGGGGAATCATGTGATGCTAGTAAGATATTCTCCTTGAGCTTGGAATTATTAGCCAAGAAGATTCGGTCCCGGTAATAGATGATCTCATCCATCACCCTATACCTCTCATCCAATACCACCCCATCAAGTATCTCACATGCAAAGTCATCTTTGGAATACTCAACTAAAAATTGAGCCTTCCAATCTGTGTCCATGCCCCTCAAAGACAACGTTGTAGGCCTTCTGAATAGAGAATCAGCTATGACATTACTCTTCCCCTTGACATAATCTATGTCAAAGTCATATGCTTGGACTTTGTTCACCCACTTATGTTGTCTCTCCTAGAGTTGCTTCTGTTCAAGGAAGAATCTAAGATTTTTATGGTCAGTCTTCACCTTGAAGTTATTCCCCACCAAGTATTGCTGAATTTGGCTAATGCATGCATGATAGCCAACATTTATTTATCATATATGGGGTATAACCTCTCATGAGGAAGAAACTTCCTGCTCTCAAAGGCTATAAGATGCCCTCCTTGCATCAAGAATCTTCCAATCCCTTCACCTGATGCTTCACATTCTAGAACAAAAGGTTGAGAAAAATTAGGCAAAACCAATACACGAGAACTACTCATTACCTATTTGAGCTTATCAAAAGCCTTCTGCGCTGTAGGTGTCCAATGGAAAGCTACCTTCTTTTTCAAGTCTGTGAGTGGTGCTGTTAGTTTTGAAAACCATTTCACAAACTTCCGATAGTAAGTGCATATGCCTAAAAACCCTTGGATTTCTGTGACATTTCTTGGCTCAGGCCATTCTCCAATAGCCAAGATCTTTTCCTCATCTACACTCACTCCATCCACTCCTACGATGTGCCCAAAATAAAACTTCTCTGTGAGGCCAAATTCACATTTGGAGAGCTTGGCATAGAATTTCTGCTCCTCGATTATATGTAAAACTGTCTTAATATGTTGCAAGTGCTCCTCCCAAGTGTGGGTTTAGATAAGAATATCACCAAAGAAGACCAATACAAACTTTTTGAAATGAACACGGAAGATGTGGTTCATGGAAGATTGGAAAGTTGTTGGGGCATTGGTCAATCCAAAGGGCATCATCAGAAACTCAAAATGCCCACAGTGACATCTAAACGCTGTCTTGGGGATATCTTGCTCCCTTACCTTGATTTGATGATACTCGGATCTCAAATCAATATTGGAGAAGTATTTAGATCCCCTCAAATCATCCATGAGTTCATCGATCCTAGGTATAGGGTACCTGTTATTCATGGTCTTCTTGTTCAAGGCTCTATAATCAATGCACATCCTCAATGTGCCATCCTTCTTCTTTACCAAGACCACTGAAGAAGCAAAAGGACTAGTACTAGGCCAGATATATCCTGGAACTAGCAGCTCTTGGATGGCCCTCTCAATATCATCCCTATAAGCCTTGGGGTGCCTATAAGGAGTGGTGATTACTACTTGGATCCCTTGTTCCAACTCAATAGTGTGTTCAAACCCTTGGTTAGGAGGTCTCCCTGGTGGGATATCTCCAAGTACTGTAGAATATTGATCCAAAAGAGACTAAACATCTGGATGCACTGGTGAATCCTTGCCCTGTACTTATGATATATGCAACTCCAATGCCCATTCTACATCTCCTCTGGGAAGATCTGCTTCCATCCTGTGTGTTGAAGCCACCTAAGGGGGGTATGTGTTTATGCCCTTGATCTTCTAATACTGACCACTCTTCTCTTCTGTCCATTCCATCTCCAAAGTTTTCCAATTAGTGGTAACTCTCCCAAGAGTGATCAACCACTGGACTCCCAATATGACATTGGTGTCTGGAATATATACTACAAAGAAGTGATCTTTCAAGGTGTACATTCCCATGGTAATGGATTGTGCCGAAACATACTTGGCACACTGTAGGGTTATAGCTCCTGGGACCCTTCTTAACACTGCAATAGCTCCTCTTCTTAGACCAAAGTCTTCTATGGATGGTACAACACTGTCCCCTTCCTTGGATAAGGTATTGATATAATGTGCTTCTCCTGCAACACATTCTTCCTTAAAATCATGAACAAGGATTGTCTTCGTTGGCCTTGAAGAGGTTTCTTGCTGCGGTAATGTTCTTGCCCTGAGCAAGGTGTCTTGTAAGTCTATAGCTTTCTCCATAGCTTCAAGGAGAGTGGTTGGTTTAGTAGACTTGACCAACCCCTGCAATGGTTTAGCCACCCCATTAATAAACATGCATACCTTTCTACTCATATTGAGGTTGGATACCATCACTGAAAGCTGCAGATATTTAGCAATATAGTCTTCAAGATCTCCCTCCTATTTGAGCTTGGTTAATTTGACAAAATGGGCTTTCGAATCTCTTGGATCAAACCTTTCCACTAAATTCTTAGTGAAGAATACGTATGAAGTGATATGATTATGCCCAAGTGTGGTCAATCCATGAAACCACCATTCATGAGCCTCCCCCTCCAAGTGAAACGCAGCTATCTTGATGGCTTCTATTTCAGAAACCTTGTTGAGTTGAAACTAAGTGTCTAGCTTCTCCACCCAAGAACTGGCTATACACTTAGGTGTTCCTTCATAAGTGGGAAAGAAGAGCCTCCCCATACTATATTGTAGGTCTGACCCTTGCATAAAATTCTCCTCATGAGGATTAATTCTCCTTCCATCCTTGTTCCGGCAAAGCTCCTTAAAACTCAAGTGTTCTTTGAACCTTTGAGGTTGGGACTCATATTCCTCAAAATACTTTCCCAAGGTTTCCTCTTTATCTCTTCCAGATAGAAATGAATGCATGGTAGAGTGTTGTGATGCATTTTAATGCTCCATGCCATATGAAGTGCTGGTGCTTGCCTCATGGCAAAACCCTATAGAATCCCCTTTATGCCTCATCTCCTTGAGGTCCCTTGCAATGTTCTATAGGGTATGAAGTAGGAGTTATGAAATATATTCCTCGTCCATGTTGAAGATAGATTATCCCCACAAGCTGAGCCAAGAGCAGAGCTCTAATACCACTATAATATTCCTTTTCAGGAATTTCTGCAATATGTTCAATGGAGAAATTGTATAAGGAAAACCATGCAACAGAAAAACAAAAAAATAATTGGATCCTATTATATATGTTTTATGTAGCTGAAATATGAAATTGCATTAGAAAAAAATCATTTTAGGTACATTAAACAGATCTCCCCAGCTCATATGTTCTCAAAAGCATCCCAATCCCATGACTTCACACAATAGAATTTCTGAAGACTGCAAAAACGTAATTTTCATTAGGGATTATATCAAAAAATATGATTCAATATATATCTACAGCTTTCATTAATCATAGAATAAATAATGGGAGTTTTGACCTCTTTGACATGAACATTAGAACACCCCAGCAGGGGTTTCCAGCAAAATACCAATGTAAAATGCAGTACTGTAGAAAATAATGCAGTCCACTACAACCCTGTATTAAATAAGACTGAATATTACATGAAATAGATTATTAATATATAAAATGGAAAAATTCCCTCCTTAATAGGCTTTCCAGAGTGAAATAGTCACCTCCTCCTCCAATACAAGCACAAAATCAAGGGGTTTAACCCTGCTACTGCTGCTCCTACAGAAAAGATGCAGTTACTAGAAGTGACTACACTGTAGATGTTGAAGACTAAATGAAATCAAGTTAGATGATGGAAAATTAGCTCAGGACCTTCCCTTTTGATCTCTTAATCAAGCTGAACCAAAGGTGAAGATGGAATTCCCGCATGAGAATTCTTTGCACTAAACAGTGTTGCAACTATAGCTAAATAGCTGAAGATTGCAAGTAGTCAAAAGACCAAACATAGATGAATATTGAATGAATTCCTTGCTACTATCTCCTTCTTCTTATCCTTGGTGAGCCTCCTCACCCTGGACCCCACTCATTGATGAGGTAACTTCCTAGAAAAGATTTCTCTTTCAAAACTGCGTTGTCCTTTTGGTTTCCCTTTTGTAGCAGCATTGTTGAATTTGTAAACTAGATCTAGTTCACCTACATTATCCCTCTTTCACACCAAGGTGGCTTTATTTTCCCTCATAACCTGATCCCTTTTCACATTAGGATTTTTTTTATTGTCTTTTTACTCTTCTGCTGCAAAAATGGAGCAATTATAATATTCCAACTAGTAGTGACTAATTTGGAATATTAAAAATTTGCTCACACTTTCATCATATGTTTAGGTGTGCACATATCCCCAAGTTGAGAGTAGTTAGAGTGGCATTAAGTCAACCACCCACCAAAGAGGGAGGCAAGTCTCAACCTATGATGCAAAAATGGAAGCAGAAGATGACCTCGTCCACAACCGACCCTTTCCAAGCGTCCACATCAGGAACATCGCATAGCGTAGAATATCACACTATTTACTTTGTCAACGCTATGATACCATGCACCATTTGCACTGGTCATGATCACATGCCAGAGGTATGCCCATTGCTAAAAGAATTCAGGAACCTCTATGATAAAAACATCTTCCACCTACTAGAAATTGACTATCCTAGCAGGAAAGCTGACCATAGGCTCACACAGGACTCCATTATCGAGATCCTTCCCCCACTGCATGCCTGTGACACAATTTACCACATACGACTTGTATCATCGCATGCCTAAGATAGGATTTCAACCAACCCCTTGTCACAGGAATTCCTCTTTATTCCTATCACAAAAGACCAAGGTACCTTACACTTTTGTATTGATTTCCGTAAGATCCCAAAATTGCATGCCATCATCAAACTCGTTGATGAATCCGAACCTCTAGAACAACGCCTAGTACAACTAGAGCTAGTTAACAAAAGTCAGTGATAATCGCTGCAACCAAATGAGGCCAATAAGAAAAGGTTAAAAGCATCATTCAACCACCACATCACCCCTTGCTAATTTACTGAGAGAGAGTTAGTCCTTTGCTACAATGTCGCAAAAGAGGCCTTAGGGCTAGGAAATTTCGAAACCTTGTGGAAAGGACCCTATATCATAAAACATTGTCTCTGACAGGGGGCATACATCTTGATGGAACTGGAAGGGACCTACCTCACTCACCCTGTCAACGACCTTTACCTCAAGAAGTTCTACCCATAAGGGCCCTAGTAGCCCTTATCCACTAGAGTTAGGGTACACAAAAATCCCAACACCAAAATATTTTTGACCAAAGGACCTAAATGTGCTCAAAGTGCCACCATGGATCACCAACTTGAACCCTATTTCGGATTTGCTGATGGAGCATCAC
Source organism: Pinus albicaulis (assembly GCA_034641835.2). Lineage (NCBI taxonomy): Eukaryota > Viridiplantae > Streptophyta > Pinopsida > Pinales > Pinaceae > Pinus > Pinus albicaulis. The sequence continues at coordinate 781,660,206 of CM076571.1, forward strand.
GATGGTCTCAAAACTTAGCTACAGCCTCTTGGGTCATCTACCATCCTGACCGATCACCACTGTGTTTAAATGGCGTGTGCATAAGATCAATAACCAATAATAAGGCAGAATATGATACCGTTATCGGACTAATGTGCGATTCCCTCCATTAGGCCATCCACCATATGCATGTCTACCTTGATTCCCAGTTAGTGGTATCGTAGTTAAACCAAAAATTTGAAACCAGAGACGCAAACCTGCTTAGAAAATATTTGCGTGCCAAAAGATTAAGTAGAAAAATTGATTACATTAAATTTTCACATATATCGCATAGCTAACAATATCCTAGACTAGAATGCATCGTGAATAAACTACCATACATAAGAAACCAAAAACATAGATATCCATTAGCATAACACAAAATACATAAACCAAAATAGATAGCACACCATGTAGAGTTGCAAAAAGATCTCTCATATATATATCAAAAATATGTGTATCTGAGTACCAAAATAGTATCACTGGCCCATTTCCTAGCCCAAAAATACAAGGTTCATCAAAAATAAGGGAAGCATCCTCATAATGGGTGCTTTCCCTATGTACAAAACTACTCTAGGTGGGTGCCCCCTCAAGAGGAGCACCTAGGCCCACCACGGCTCCTAGGGCCACCACTGGAGCTGCTGTTGCCACTACAATAGCTACCCATCATAGAGTGGGCCGATAATCCCTCTCACAGTCCATCACCGTCTCTAGCCAAACCTTCTCGAGGTCATCCATAAAATCTCGAGCAGGCATCCCCTAGGTCAAATGGTCCACTTGACCCTGGAAGTCCTCTACAACGACCACTTGAGCCGTAAGTACTGCGATGCACGCCTCAACCGCATCTACACGAGCTCGCTCAGGCACTACCTTAGCTGCAGCCGAGTTTTTTCCCTCACCAGAAGGGCCAACACCATCCCCGCCAAGTCCACCAGCACCACCACCCGGTCCACCTGTGGCACCTCCTCCTCGACCACCCTATGGTTGTGGCAGAGGATCATGACCCACCAGTCTGGCCACTGGGTGTCCCACCTCGCCAACATCTGCACAAGTAACCAAAAGAATGTTAGTGTAGATAACAAAACACACAAGTACATAAAAACTCGAACAAATGAAAAATATAGCACATACCTGCAAGACCCCGAACATAACTAAAAGGTAGATCGATATCTGGATCATCCTAAAAGTCCATCCCTACATACGGGTATGGCAAAAACATCTGTGGATTGGCCTCGAACCAAGCCTTTGTTGTGTCATTCCAATAACGACCCACCATGCCACCATTGACACGTGGCATCACTGGAGCTCACCTCCTCATGCGTGGCTCCCTCAGCCCCCCAATAGGCACTGCCACAATGGGCCTCAACAACACCACCCTCTCGTACATAATGTTGCACAAAATCCTAGCGTACACAAATTATTTAGATCCACGTTGGACCATATTAAATTGCGACACCATACCATCAAAATAGAAAAGGGCGAAATCGAAAAAATGCCCATTCCTCAAGTGGCGTAAAACTCCCACCTATGGGCCTGATGCAGAGCAAACAACCTCGCCAGTCACACAATGATGGAAAGGGTACACCGCTTAGCCACATCTCTCACTGATGTACTATTGATGCACCCCTTAGTAATAGGTGCACCACTGCAATGCCTCCTCCGGAACCTGTCTATGTTCACTCTCCCAGTAGGGAGTGGATACCTTAATGCCTCACTCGGAGGAAGTAACCCAGTCACAAAGTATATATCCGTCTTTGGACTGATAATCAAGTTCATCCCCCGTAGTATGAACATATTGCACCTCTTGTGTCAATTTTGTATAATATAACGTAACAATCGGTCCTGTGACCGAAGGAACTCATTCTCAGCAAATTTCAGAAGGCCCCATGCAGCCAACTAACAGTGCACCCCAGCATCAGCAGCCAGAGTAGTCCAGATATCTGGCCAGTCTCGCTCTCTCCACACCAACCTGCCAAGCAACAGGCACCCTTCAGTAGAGAGAAAAACATCAAAAGGGACAAAAACCCTGCCCTTGCACGCCTGTTTCATTCATAGGCATGCCCTTGCACGCAAAAAGGAGGGAACATCGTGCCCTCGTGTGGTTGTCCCTCAGAAATAAGCATAAGTGGGGTGCCTCTTTGCTTAGATCGCCTACGCAATCTAGGATAAAATTTCCCTTTGAGGCCGTACAAACCTAATTTTTATGGCCCCAAGCATCATCAAACTGAAAAAATTGAAATACTGGACATCATGGAAGTTACCTCAGCATAATATCTCTAATCCTCGGTACACAGGCTGACCACAACGGTAAGAAAGGCTCTGCAATCACCTCTGATCTCCCAACACTCAACAAGTACAAATGAATAGGATTAGGGCCATAATCCCATATTTATCGCCCTTCCCCAGAACTTTGGAGGTCAATAACAAGAGATCAGAAGGTCCATTCCGCAAACCGTAAGTTGCACCATCATCAGTATGCCATGATGAATGAAAGTAATGCCCCACATTCACTTTCCAGAAAAATAGTTTTTTCAACGCCGACAAGTATGCACCCTCCCATCTTCCTTTCCAAAATTCATGTTTTTCAATAATATTGGATGAAAAGAAGATGCTTTCACTTGAGGTAGTTGTTTTTGCAGGAAGAACCCACAAACCATTCACAGCACCATTCACCAAAAGTTTCAGAGCAGGTATCATTCTACCCTCAACATGATAGAGTCCCAGATAGCTTTGCATATCTTGACATCATTTCTCCATTAGAAATAAACCATAGGGTCCTCATACCCGACCACGTCTATCATCGCCTCACCCTACATATGATAAACGCCTGCTTTGGTCAATAGAGCCTCCCATCCATGGCGATCGTCATCCAAAGTAGACCATAGATCACCCCACAAGTGATGCAATGACCATACCATTTTAGTCTTGGAAGCACCTCATGCCAATCCATATACCATGCATAAGGTCAAGTTCACCATTCAAACTCAAACCCCCTTCCCAGACTATCAGGTTGTACAAGCAGATTGAAAGCGCACCTCCACGCATCGTATTTGGCCTACCATACCTCCAACAGCATAATCCCATCTGTGACATCTTCCACTTCATCAACCCCGCACATGATACCAACCAATGGGACCCCTACCCCCGAGAAAAAAAATGTCCTCACACCTGTAGTGAGCGACCCTCTTCCATGTTTTGGGGTACCCGTCCCTATGTTTTGTAAAAACCAAACCCCATTATTTTATTCTTTTGGTAAGTGTACAAAGACCGCAAATGATGCCCTTCACCACTTCGCCATCATATTTCACCTTTTCTCCCATGTAAGCAGTCCCTCATTCCCCTTGGTCGAAGTATTTCACTCACGTCATGCATGCACCATCCCAACATTCATAGCCGGTTCTACCCACCCTTGAAGTCTTATCGACTGTAGGAACTTTTCCCTTTAGAAATAACTATTACTGCCACCAAGATGCTCAAGTATACTTTGACCTCAGGCCATTGAATCCCCATCATCCATTTTCAGTCACCTCTCACCAAAATTCCTATGTTAAACCCATCATATCTCAGTCCCCGAACCCGCAGGTTGGCAACTCATAGTTCGGTTAAGGCTTCCTTTTTGTCAACCCCAACACCTCTTTTCCAAAAACGAAGCGGTACCTTGGATGACCCCTCCCCATGCAAAGGGGTATCCTCAGGTGGCACTATGGGAGACATCATTGTCCACAGATGTCATCGATCCTCCTCACATTTGACCACAACAAAAGCTTTCATGTTATGATGGTATCATACCTTACAACCATTGCACTTTGATCAGATCCGTTGAAGACCCATGCCTCCATAAGCCTCTCTGACAATAATGCTTACACGAGAAGGTCCCAGCTAGTACATATGCGTACATTGTGCAATGATATGCCATACCAAGATTACGCATATGGGTACCACATTCCACCTATCATGAAAGAAAAAAGCGCCCCTGAGGGCGTCAACAGTCATCGTCAACAACCACCAACATCACTACCACAGTAGTTGCATAAACAGCACATGTATATGTCAATTTTGTTTAACTAGCCATAACATCATGCGCATGGGACATGCCCACCTCATTGAAATTTTGTAAATATGTTGTATATTTTGTTTGCTTACAGGGGGTCCCTTAGGTCATGGTTATCTTGGAAATGGTGCAAGGTGTTGTCAATTCCAAAATACATGCAGACCTCTCTCTCTCGCTCTGCGTATGATACAGAAAAGAAACTATAATGTATTTTGGCTATACAGTTCATCCAAGACCTCACACATTAGGGGGAAACTGTTAACTCTAGAAAATCGTACAGTAGAAGATGACATCAATTAATGTCGAGACCAAGGATTTACAGGAAAGGAATACATTATGGAATCAATAAGTATTTAAGAATCTCTAAGGTTTTGTGAAAATCAGATTTGAACTAGTCATAAATGCTCAAATGCATGCTTTATCGTTCGAGAAGAGCACCTTCTGCGTGCCTTTTTTCCCAATAAGTGCACATTCCTGGAAATGGAAAAAAGTCACTTTCCGGAACCACACCAAGCAAAGAACAGTTACTCCTTATGTCAAAGCCACCTAAGGACAACCACCAACACCTCCTTAGACATTATGTGAGCACACAAAAGAATATTTAAGCAGACAATGGAATCACACCTCTCCCTTGGGTCTCCCATCCATCATGTACCAAGGGAGGGAAGGAGGATTTGAAGCTCACCTATATAAACCCACCAAGAGATGAAGAAATGGTGATCACAATGTTATGCTAGCCAAAGTTTCCCAAGCAACACCAGCATTGTGTGTGACCTAGAGCTGGAGCTAAAGAGGATTTGATAGTTGGCCACCCAACATCTTAGTCCACCACAACAGAGAGAGAGAGAGTGAGACTGCATCAGAGGCATAGCTTGGAAGGCAACATCCTTGCATCGAGACCTAGAGCCATTGCCTAGGGGCCCTTTGGCAAGTGGGTAAATTTTTTTCTCCATTTAGAACGTTTAATAACAAGAAGCCATTGAGCCATCGTTTGCATTATTATCATTTGGAAATCTCTATATAGCTTCTTTTACATTAATTTTTATGCTTTTGAGCTCCCCCACTTTCTTCCTATTACCAATAGTTTAGAGAGTAGACCACACTCTCTAAGCTGGTGCGATTTCGTACACCTGTGAGACTAATCCACAACAACACCCCCTATCATGTTTTATCATTGGTTGGTGTTGATTTTATTGAGGTTGAAACTAGTGTTGCAAAAGAGATGGTGAAACCATAACATTATCAATCCAAAATAACATAATATATTTTCATTACAACTATAACCTTATAAAGATCTTGATGTTCTAATACATGACCCATCATACTTCCCATGAGATAATTCTCCAACATTTTATTGAGATAAAACTTCGATTCAAACCATCTATATATTAAATCACAAATGTATAATATATCCACATATATATATATATTAATGATTTTATTTCAATTACTATAAATGTGAAGGATTTTATTTCAAGTGATTTGGTAAACATTTTGTTTTTCTAATTACATAGGTTTACATAAGTTCAAAGTCTCAACCTTCTCCAAATTACCAATTCTCAAAAAATTCTCATTCTATTAAAAAAAAATAAAAAACCAATTACTACAAATAACATAACATATTGAGATTATATGAATTATTATTAATTAATATATCCTCTATTAAAAAAAATTTCTATGTAAAATAATCACTTATACTTGACATGAAAAAGTCCAACTTAAGATAGAAACACTTATATGCTATGTTTTAAGTTTTCTACCATTCCATTATTACAAATGGCATACTAAAATAAATTACTTATTTTAAGTTTAAAAAAAAGAATATTGGGTGAAAGCATGGAGCTAGGTTACACCTTTTGGTGAAATAGGGCGCATTTGGGTGGAAAACCCAATGGCTCAAATGAGCCATTTAAGTGCTTGATCTAGATCCTTGGGTGCTAAAAAGGTAGCTTAATCGAGGGCTAACACTAACCCTTGATTGAGCTATAACACTCAATTGATATTTAGGGCTTGATCGAGAATTACAGCTAGATTTAACATTAAGGCTTGATCAAGCCATTCTTTTTATATATGTACTGCTCTTGCGGTCTGTGCACACCATTTCCATAGACCGTTGGGGATCGACTGAGAGTTTAAGAGTAGCTTGACCGAGGTTATTGGAGCTTGACCAGGTAATGGAGAATTCAAATCAATCTCACCAACCACCCCACCAACATCGAAGATGCTCAAACGAAGGTAGGTACTCTATCCTTTGTCTTTCTTATTTAATTGCTTTTACAAAATGTAACAAATAATTAATTTTAAAAGATAACAACCATGTACAAAAACTATGAAAACCAATTAAATAAAAAAAACAACCATATAAAAACTACAAAAACTACAAAGAAAAAACCCCTTGAAAGAAACTTAGAAAATCACAAAACCAACTAAGAAAACCATAAAAAAAACCCTTCAAAACAACTTAGAAAACCACAAAACCAATCTAGAAAAACATAAAAAAAGCCATTCAAAACAACCTAGAAAACACTTTGAAACCACCAAAAAAACTATAATTTATGTTTTAAGTTTGTTTCATACTTGCAATGTTTTGTGTATTAAGTGCATATTTTCTAATTTTTAATAGTAATTTAAACATTTTTTTCTAATTATTTTAGGTTTTAAATGTTTTGTTTTGGAAATTTGTGAAATAAATTTTCAAAATTTTTATTTTATTTTTTGTTATTTAAAATGAATTTTGAATTTCTAGGAAATTTGACAAAAAACACTCGAAAACATAAAGCAATGAAACTATAACCAATAAATAAGAAAATAAGGAGCTTGAGATTGACATGATCAATATGGTTTCTCATATTATACCTTTATTTATAAAATAAGAAATTTTACTTTATTTTATTATTTTAAATTTAAATTAATTTATATTTAAATATTTTTTTAATAATAAATATAGTACGATTCTAGTTTTAAAAATAAAATATGAATCTTTAAAGTTAAAAATATAAAAGAGATTTTTTATTTATTTGTTATATATATATATATATATAGATGTTTCAACAATTCGTCACTGATAGATACATTAAATCCGTCATGAAAAGTGCATTTGGTCTAGTAAATAAAAGTATTTAGATTCAAGCTTTTAATTTGTACCATATTGTTTCATTATGTAGTGCGTTGTACAAGAAACATTGTATTCATGTGCTTGCACCTAGTATAAGTTATGTGCTAAAGTCAAACATTAAGAACGTAAAGTCTATTGTAGTATTTGGTTGACACAAAATTTAGTTAGTTTTGTAAATATGTTCATTTCAATTTTTACATATATATTTACATATTTATGTTCTATGAATAAAATGAATTATTTAGAAATGAGAAAAAGTTTGAGGGTAGATTTGGTTACTTCTTTCGATTGTGTTTACATGGAAATCAATGTACTTTGGTTTATAAATTATCAGAAAATGGACTCTAAAGTTTAGGATTTCATGCTAAATTATTCTTCTTGAGTTTAGAAATGGTTTTTTTGTCAACAATTTTTTCATAGATTAGTTTATAGGTAAAATGTTGAGGTATTCCATATACATGCCCCAACTGCAAGCCATCATAGTGCGAGAGGTTCTCTTATACATGGTCAAGCTCGTGATATATCGTGTATTCCACTGAGAGTTCATGTTCCCATTCTAGAGCCTGCCTTTGATGTCAATCAGAGTGTAAAAGGCAATGTTTCTATCTCTGTTGATGACCATGCTACATCCAGTGAACCTTCTTCACCCATTTCAGGTACACCTCCTGCATTTTTAAATCCTCTTTAAACTTTACGTGTTTATGTCTTGAAATTGTCTTTAATTTTTAAATTGTATTCAAATGATGTGTTTGAATTTAATGTATATTTTATTGCATGCCTCTAGTTTGTTAATTATATATATGTTAAATTATGCTTATGATTTATAGGTCGTTAGTTGACTGAAGCTGAGGATCAGAGTGCGACATCGATCCATATTTGGGATGATGCTAGAACTCATATCACATTATAGGATGTTAAGACCCTTCATACAGGGGTCACAACAAAGATTCCAAGATGTTCCTACCAATTCACCGACTCATCTTGCATTGTATTTGATGTTGGATATCATGAATAGGTTGATTGAGACATACTAGAGGTTAGGCCCACATATCCACATATTATAGTTCATACATAGGGTCAGCATACATGAGGTTAGAGGCCTAGATTCCTAGGGAGTTGTGAAAGAGGCCACCAAGGACATTGGTGTTCAGTGGGAGTTGTTTGACATCCCTATGAATCTCCCTGATAGACATAAAGGTCCAATCCCATTGAAATATTTTATTAATGTTAATGCAACCCCTTTATTGTATGATAGATTAATTGGAGCTTGGGGGGAGTTCCCCAACCATTGCCAGTGTAACACCCTCCTCCCACATCCACCCAAGTAACCGGCCAACCAGGGTAAACATTTGATGGAGAGTTACTATGATATGATTAAACTCCCTATGTGTCATTTGAGGAAGTGGAATTGACGGAACACAACAAAAAAGAACTTATGCACCTACTATAAGACACCCATGAGCCATCCAAAGCTTCTAGGAGGCTAGCCCCTAAGACAAAATGACCTTTTAGTGAATCAATACCCAGTTGCTCCCTTGACATGGGAAAGAGTGTGACTCAAAACTTGGATCAATTTATATATATGTAGAGAGACAGAATCGCAAAAAAACTAGCTTTTGTATTGCATTCGTCCATTATTTTATTATCATTTCATCTATTTCATAAATCCCTTTAACTTTGTATGCACAAAATCTTGTATAATAATGGCCAACAAAATTGAAGCACTTTTATTTAATCCATGGATTTCATACACATCAGAATTTAAAGTTTAGTAGTAAAGGAAAATTTTTGATCGATCACTATTGGAAAAAATCACTTGAGAAAACACTTTCCTCCCAATCTTGAACTGAAGCCTCCAGTTTCCCCCAAGTTGATATTTTCTTTCCCTCCAAAATCAACAACCTCTTGTTATTCTAGACAATGTATTTTTATACCTTTCTTCCCTAGCTGACTTTTCCTTAGTGGTGTCCTAATTTCGAGGGTTTTCCAACCCAATAGCTTATGATTTTTCCTATATTTCAAAAAAGGTATTGCCTCTCTTTCCTTAAATACCTATTTTTTCTCCTGTGATGCTTTATTCACCCTTACTCAGTGTGAATGATTTAATGCACTTTTCTCTCCACTCATATTAAATCTCATTAAGTAGCCCCTAGGGGATTTTAGGAGTTATTTTAGGGAATTTTGTCTTGATATGATCCATCCACATTGGTTTCTAGATCCGGGCGCTAATATCTTTAACTCAAGTTTTTATTTCCCACATAGTCAATGTTTTTTTTCATTCATAAAATTTATTTATTAAATCATCATCATACTTTATTTCACATTGAATTCATTATGGATTTCTAGCCATCACAATTAAAAATAGTTCAATGTAAAATAAAATATATTTACATGGAAACTAAGAGATTTCACATTTTCCCCCTCTTAAAAATAACAATGTCCTCAATGTTTATTACTCAATTGCCTCATTCTTGAACAAAGTTAGGTAGGATTCTTTCATAGTATTCTCCTGCTCCAAAGTATCTTCCTCATGTGTAAAGTGCCTCCATTACACTTTATCCCGAGTGACGACTCAATTTCTGAGTGTTAGTGTCCTATAATAATAAGGTTCATAGTTTTTGAATTTACTTTGATAGTCTTGTAAATATGTACATACCTTGCTTTCTGCAAGTTGTTTTATCATATTTGAAAAAATAATAAAAAATGAAAAGAGGGTAGAAGTTCTAAAAGAAATATCAAAGGACTTAGAAAAATATAGACCCCAAAAGAAAAAAGAGATAAAATAACACATGAAAGTGAGCAAGTCAAAATGCCACTACTATTTATTTTTACTGCAAAAATAATGATTATGTGGATATTGTTAATAAATGCCATAATCCATGATCAGTTAAATACTTTAATCTTAACTTTCCATGCTTTGAATTTCATGTTTTAGATAGAGAATAAAGATATGTCAAACAGTTTAAATTTGAAAAATCAGTAGATAGTTAGAGAATAAATGAGGAGCTCAACAATTTGATCTGAGCCCTCGGATGAAATAAGGTTAGACTTAGATAGTTTTTATGCTTTGAAAGAAAAATAGATTTAGGGTTGCAGGCCTAAATACACCCATGAAAATGAAGTAAAAAATTTTATAATAATGATGGGTACGTAGAAAGTAGTTGTGAAAGACATGTAATAAAGCATCATCGGGTAAAAATTACTAATTTCCCCTCCCCCACAATGATTCAGTATTCTAAATATTTAGTTAAAGAGGATCAGAGAATTTCTCTGACTTCTATTGGGATCGGACCCAAGGCTCGATAACTGATTGGTTAAAAATATTGAATTCCCTACATAAAACCCATTTCATCAGCATATTCACCCTTTTCCAAAACTATGATCCCTTTTCCTAAGTAAAACAATTTTTTCTTAGTAAAAGTAAAAACCCTACTTAATTAATTTCATTTTTATTCAAAAACCCTCAAAAAACCTACAAAATACATTTATCCTAAGCTCATGTGTAAAAATAAAAAAATGGGACAAAAATATGTTTTATTGCTTAGTTTTACACTTTACTTAGTTTTAAATTATGTATTCTAATCCATTTCATACATTACACCTTCATTTCATATTAACTTCTAACCTAAAGTATTAAATCCCTATATTACATCCCTCCCATATTTATTAAATCCATTATATGTAAATAACCCCCAAAACCAATTTATTTAAAGTTTAAACCTATGTTAAATTATCCCATGTGACGAAAATAAACCCGCCCCTTTTCTCATAAGGTTTAAACATATCAAATATAACAATATCTCACCCCCTATGGTCTTTAAACACTTTTTAAAAGGTCTATATGCCATATAATAATACCCGTGCCAATATTATCGAAACATTTGTTAATGTTTTAAGTTGAAAACATAAAAAAACATTTGTTAATGTTTTAAGTTGAAAACATAAAAACATTATTTAATGTTTTAGGTTGAAAACATAAAAACATCTATCCCCCTTTGCCAAGCAAATAATATAAAGTTTTAACTTTATAAATACATATTTATAAAGTTCAAACTTATCCCGTCACATATATAAAAACCCTGGACCCCACTCCAAATGCCGAGCAACTTCATGAATAATCGCAATCATTCACATTAGCCCTCCTAAATCTGATGATCGAAAGGCCATATCGCAAATAAAGTTGTGCAATGATAACTCTTTCCTTTCCATGCGAAATGGGTTGTTTCACCCTTTCCTCTCTCCTCCACGTGGCTCAGTTCCATTGGATCGCATCCGATCCAACTAAAACTGCTTACCACTTTAATCCAACACGATAACCAATTACTATTTTCGGCTTTGAGGCCAAAAAACCGCTCATTGTCTAACATGACCGCCATTTATTGCAAGCCATTTTAGACCTAAAACGCCTAATAAACTTCTAAAATGTGCCATAAATCCCTTTTCTGCGTTATTGCATTGTATTTATCCTCTCGACTTAGAGAACTAAGCCTGTGCTTTGTTCTCAAGCCTAGAACCAGTGAAAAACCTGCATTTGCTGTTGAAGATTGTTGAAAGACTTCATAAAGCTTCCAGAGACCAGAAAAGATACCAAGGACCCGTCAAACAACTTAGAAACTATTTTAAACGACCAAACACTTGTGTAAACAAGTATTTTCTGAGAAAATTGAGCCTTTTGTCATTCTGAAAATAAATTACTAAAGAAATTGAAACATGTATAAGCCTAAAGTCTCCAAGAAAGCCTTTAAATTGCCCAAAAAGAGTCAAAACCCTGTCAAAATTTCGATAAAACCCTGTTTTATATTTCGTTCAATTTTAAAAGAAAACATTGAATTTATTAGTTTTTACAAACTATATAAAACTCCAATTAAAGTCTAGAAATACTCTGTAGGTAACCCAACCCTCTGCGCCTGATTTCAAAAAAAAATTAGCCCAGTTATCCATTAAAAAGGCCTACGAAAAACCTGTTTATTATTTTATAAGGTCACACATTATGAAGGTAGGAACACACTGGAACAAGACCTGTACCTGCCACATTTGGATAGCTGATAACATTTTATGTAGGCGAACACACCGAATCAAGATGTGTCGGCCACACCCGGAAAATTAGTAAACCTATTAGTAACATCAGAACATAGCAAGAAAGGTAGGGGATACAACGCTAGCCAATGGGAGCTCTCGAGTCTATTTCCCTAGTTATTTGTTTGCTATTGGGCTGATGCGAGGGTTCCATTCTAGTGAGAGTCTGAAACACATTTTCGAAGATTGAAATTGAAAGATAAATCCAAAGAAAGAATAAGTTCTATCCATTTTCTTCCAAAAACCTTTGTCAAAGTCAAGAATACTTTTGTAATCCATTTAATCTTACAGAAGAAAACAGAAAGCCAAAAAATTGAGTTTCAATAGTCCTAAAAGCCTAAAAATGCCAAAATCCAATCCAGCTATGTCCTCCAAGACTACAATTGTGGTAAATCCTCTACAACCTCATGTTGTAGACATTGAACACACACCTTTATCAGATGTGGATAATACGATAACAGAACCAGTGGCAGAATTCAACTTGTTAGACATCCACTGCTGGAGTTTTGAAAAGTCACTAGATCAGGATGAAGAAATCCAAATTTGGGAGTCAAACCTACCCAAATATGTTGTTGCAGTTACATATTCATGCCTAGAGGTTGTTAGGTTATGTCAGAACTATTATGTACCTGAACAAAGAGCAATAGTAAATGCAAACAAAGAAGTTCTATTTACAATTACTGTTGAGCCAATAAACCAGATGTTACAGCTCAAACCTGATCCCCAAGCAATTCCTTTGTCAATAGAAGCACTCAAAAAGTTGTACATTGGCCTCGATTTTCCCAAAATATTTCAGATATTCCAAGTATTCATACCCTTACATGTGTAAATTCCTCAAATAAACCCTCCATATTCTACTTCAAAGTTTCCAGAAGGGTCCAGGCATGTAATATCCATGTTGTCATTCATCCTAGGATACTTTACAAATGACCATACAAATGAATCAATCCTAGGTTTCTTATCTAATTTTGCACCACGACAACCTCCTTCTATTATCTTCAATTATGCTGAGTACATTGCTGACAATATCCATGATCAGTTAGTTAAATTGCCAACTGAAGGAGTGTTTAGATACACATCTTTCCTCTTCCATATGTTCTTGTATTTTCAAGCAGGCAAGTTTCCAATAACCCTCCAGAAGCTTGACATAGAAGGAAATCCACTTTCATTCATCTTTTGGACATCTTTGATCCGAAAAGAGTCCATAGGGTTCAGTTATGCAGAGTTTTCAGATTCCTTTGTTCATCCATTGATTAACATGTTGACAAATACTGAACAGCCAAGAATCATAGATGAAATGAAGAAGATTCTACAGCAATCAGAGCAGACTAAAACTAGATATTGGTATTTATATGAAAAACATAAAGAAATTAGAGTTTTTGGGTCTAATCTTCTACCCTAAAAACTACCCATATATGTACGAATGAGTGTTTTTTCCTTGGAATACATTAGGAAAATCTTAAATTGTAATTCAATTAACTTCCTAGCAGCTAAGAAGAAAACACAATTTAAGTTAAAGAATTAGGTGGGACCCTTTATTTGTAATCATAGAGATGCAGAGACAGAAGCAGCCAAACAATTACTTGAGTATAGATTTGAAGAAAGATTCTAATGGAACTATGATCCACAAGGAATATTAAGTAAGATGAGGGTCAAGTGAAAACTAAAAACTTACATTCATGAGAAAAAACGAGAGATTGAAAATTATGTAAATCAGACTGAGTGGATAGAAAAGACCTTAATGGAAGAAGTAAAACAAGGTGATACTAGTCACACCATTCCAACTACAAATCAAGGAGAAACAACTACTAAAAGAGTTAGAGAAGAAAATACTTAAACTGCTAAGACAACAACTCAAACAAGGTTTAAACTAAGATACAATAAAAATCCTAAGTTGTGACTCAGTTGAAAAATAAAAAGTAACTATTGAAGTTGAAGACACAGATGTCCCAGTAAAAAATACAGATGCTGCTATAGTCATTACAAATGAGCCAGTTACAAAGAATTTAAATGAGAGAAATCGAGATAATTCCAATACATAGGTCATAGAAAAGCAGAAGAACATGGAGGCATCTTCCTCATGCACAACAGAAGAAAAATATCTTGATATCAGGGAAAAATATAAGCAGATTAAGGCAAAGAACGAAGAAATCAAGACTGAAATTTATTCTCAGTTTTTACAACAAACACCAACTATTCAGAACAGACTTTTATCAGCTTTTGAATATTAAAATAAAAATTTGATTATGTCAGTGTTACAACCTACAGTTAAGACTCCAAATATAGTTGCATACTACAAGAAAGTTGATCTAGAAGTGCCAATAGATAGTATTCATGAACTAGATCAAATTGAGTTTCATAGACAAAGCTTAGAGACGTTATATTCAACCATGACTACCAAGGCTATGAGTGCCCAGAAAATTTAGAATACAATCATAAACATGAGAGAACAAATGAAAATTGACAAAGCTTCCTTATAAGCCAAATACCTTAGGATTAATTCTTTGGAAGAGTTGGTTATCCAAGTTGGATATGATCCTACAAATGTTAAAGTTGCAGAGGAGTTAGTGAAGAAAAAGAATGTTGACATTGCAACATTGAGGAAACAGCTGAAGCTTCCATAAAATGAACATCCTCAAGACAAGGAAATTATACAAGAACAGACTCAGAAGGATGACATGATGAACTTTATTTTTCAGTTGACAGAGACAATCCTTGAAATAAGGAAAGTCATTTCAAATAATAATCTGATGAAGAAACTTGAAGAAAAATGTGGAAACATGAATATAGCCATAACCAAGTTTATGGTTAAATTTGAGATTTTGAGGCAAAAAGGTTTGCCTAGCATTTTTGTGTTAAATGATAAACTCATGCCACAGGGGGATTACAATAACAAAATAAGATATTATGCAAAAGAACAACTAAACAAGATAGTAGGACAAGGAATTCCAATAGGGCAGCTTTTATACAGAAGTTTTGAAGATTTGTTTTATCTACAATATGAGATAAAACACTTATTTGTCATAAAGCCAACGTTTGTCAGATATACTGAGGCAGATGAGAAATTTAGAATATTAAAAAAGATCAAAATCCCTCATGATGAATTTTGGGAATCATTTACTGACTTACTGTAAATTCAAAATGCAAAGAGAAAAATAAAACAATTTGCTGATTTTTATAGTCAAAACATAATTTATTACAACAGTAAAGCAATTTTTATAGAGGTTAAAGAGCATTATAATTAAAGAGTATTAGGCTAAAGGGAATTAGAATGAAAGAGTATAAGATAAAAAAGATCATATTTCAAAACAAACTTGAAATATCTAAACCAACAAAGAGAACACCAAGGCAGCTAGCTGCACCTAATCCACAATCAGTTTTCTATTTTATTTGGATAAACAAGATAGCTTGGTCATTTGTTAAGTAGCTGTCACTATTTTGTTGTAAAGATATTTTATTTTCCTTAGATAATTCCTAGAAGCATTCTAGGATATTTTTTAAACATTTTTGTATATATACTTCATATTTTGAAGTATTAGTGTGGAATAAATTGTTGAAGTTTTCGATATTCAATTTTGTTATACTTGAAGGCTTTTTGTAGCAAGTTTCGAGCAGCAGACTGGGTCAATTCATCTAGCATCATATTTCAGGATTCATGTGATGAGCTATTGAAGTGAAGTACTTTCTACTTGTCATTGTTTTTTCTCTTATGTCTGATGCCTCGATATATGTGTTCCAAATTTGAATGATAAACTAGGAGTATTACTATAGGATTTGTTAAAAGCACACTGTCTTTAACTATTTATCATTTCTATGTTTTCTGATGATTTTCAGAGTAGGGAACCCTTAATTGCTCCCTCTTTCAAATGACCTCTATCTAATTCTTCTCTCTCCAGATCAAAGAATTCCTAGTTTCTCTTTATCCCGATCAAACCACTTCACTAAAGAGCCTTCCAAGATCTTCAAAGCTTGTCTATCTTGCCCTGAAAACATTTGACTTTTTGACCTTGATCCTAATCCTTCCTGCTTGATATTTGACTCCTTAGCCCAATGGACAAATTGATTTGTTACTATCTGTCTCATTAAGTGATTATTCTCACCCAAACCAAACCAAACCAAACCAAATTTTCACATCATAACTAGCGTAATATTTTATAATCAAAACAAAGTTAAATATTATAGAGAGAGCCCTCTCTAAACCCTAGGAAGGCTAGATCCTAGAGTTTAAAAGTTGGTTTGTAGTTACCTCTAATGTTCTTTGACTAAAAATTATAAATCTCACAACTTTAGAATTATTAGAGTGACAACATACTGGCAACTCCAATGGGGAACTAACCAATCCTCATTCATAAAATTAGTCTTAAAGGAAATAATTTATATCATACTTTTACTTTAATATTGTTTTATAAGTTGTGAGTATCAAAAATTGTAATTCTGACTTCTAGGAAAAATTACTATACCAGGTCTAACCTAGATCCTAAACCTGTTGCTATAGTAGACAATCCAAACCAAATTGGGAAAAAGAATAACAAACAGAAGATTTAGATGTTGAAATTTCTTTACTTAGAGTCAATTCATTGCCCAAAGAGTTACTTAGCTTTCAAGACATAAAGTTTGATTTGAAATTTGAACATTCTTTATTCAGAAGTAAATCAGAAAATGATTTAAAAAGTGTTATTTTAGATCCCGTTTTCATTTCATTTCTTGAAACAAAGCAGGAAAATATGGTTGTAGATTTTTAATTAAAGGTATTTAAAACTCAGGATAAACTTGAAGAAATAAATGCTACTATTCTCAAATAAATAAATGAAGCCATTGAATTAGCTGAATTATTATCATATACATCTAAACCTTCAGTTTCTCAGTTAGATAACACCATAATATCTTCTGTATATTCCTCTCTGTTTACCGCTACATCATCTATAATTTCCACTACCATTCAATCTACAGATCCATTTATCCCTAGACTACCCTTACAACCTAGAATAATATTTCCATCACCCCCCACATCCACTTCATCCACTAGCTTACCTTTTACAAACACATCATTCTCATTTCCTATTAGTTCCATATACATTCCAGTTTCATTTCCTAATACCTCAACTTCATCTTTTAGTTCATCCACCACTTTTTCTAGGTCACCATCTTATATTCCAGTTTCATCAGTTAGTATTTCCATTTCGGCCCCAAGCACTTCTAATATACCTCCTAGTCAAGCTAAGATTCAAGCTATGGCTGCTAGGTATGCTCCCCTTGTCCTTCCAGGACAATTACATGATATGCCTCAAGACTACCAAAGAAAGATACCCCAATTTGATGCTACTACTCATTACACTACCCAACAACATATAAATAAAATGACAGATTACTTTGAGCTTCATCAGATAGATGATTCAGATGTACAAATGAGGTTATTTTCTCAAACATTAATAGGGGAAGTTAAGAAATGTTTTAAAGGTCTTAATGTTGGAAGTATAGCTGATTTGGAAATTTTCCAAAGATTTTTTTTAAATAAATGGGAAAAGAAGAAAAATTGACTCCAAATATTGTTTGAATTTGATGCAATGAAAAGAGCCCCTAATGAGTCAGTTCAAGACTACTGCACTAGATATAACAATGTTTACAATTCAATTCCTGCAAATCTTAAACCCACTCCTAGTTTTGTCCTACTGAAATTCTCTGATGGATTTGACATAGACATGACCTATCAACTGAGGGATAGAAATGCAAAAACCTTAGAAAGAATGCAAACTGATGTTGTTGGTGTAGAAGTAAAAATTTTAGCCAAAAAAAATAGATTAAGGAATGAGAGGAGAGTAACCATGATAGAAGAAACTTCTAATTCAGAAAAAAAAATAGATCAACTACCTAATACTTTAGAGAGAATTATGGATAGATTAGACAACATAGAATGGATACCTCAATGGGATAATCAACAAAAAATTAGGAATCCCAACATCAGGAAAAATACAAATTCAGGAAAATTAAAAGAAACAACTTCTGATCAGACAATAAGACCTCCCTTTCAAGAGAACTATGTTGAGAGCTCTCAACAAAATAATGATGATGGGGATACCATAAATATAATGGGAATAGATGATAATAACACTATCTTTCTTACACAGGAATACCAAGAGTTATTTGAACTCCAACAACTCCAATTAGATTCAGGTGAATCATTTGACTATAAACAAGGTTATGATTTTGCTATAAATGAAATACACAGTCAATATAGCCTTAGAAAAAAGAAAAAAATAGAGCCTTCTAGCAAGAAAAATACTCAAACACAGAATAAGAAAAAATTAGAAGCTACTAGAACAAAATTTCTCTAAATTCTCCCTAGGGAAAATAAGCAAAACTTTATTTCCTCCCAAAAAGTTACCAGCCCTAAAATTTCACCAAGCCCTAAGATTGTTGATACAACTGATGAAGTTTCTCAAGCTACAAAAGATTCACAAAACTCTGCTACTACAAAAGTACCTAATTCTGTTAAAACAACAAACTTAGATCATAAAACACCCACTGCTAATCCAAAATCATCAAATCCAAAAGCTGCTACTGCAAAAATAGATTTTGATAATTCAAAATCTGAAAAAACATCTACTGCTTCACAAACCATTCCTGAAAAGAAAACAAAGAGCAATAAAACACAAGATACTAAAACTAAAAATGTTAAACCCATTGAAAATGAAAAAATAATTGTAGAAAAACAAGATAAACCCACCCAAACTACAATTACTAAGGAAGATTTAATTCAACTAAATAAATCACAACCTTCATTCAATATACAAGCTGAAATTGAAAAGTTAAAAATGCCAATTCCTTTAATAGAATTGGTAAAACATGATTTGTATAAATCAACTATCACTGAAACATTAAACATGAATGTTGGAGAAGACTTTGTGAACTTAAATGATGATCAACCAGAGTTGATTTTTGGCCCAGATGTCAATGGAAAACATTTAGATGGAGCAGTTCCTCCATTTCACATTAGTTTAACTATTCATGAGCAAATTCTACACAATGCAATGTTATATTCAGGGGCATCACATAATCTAATGCCTAAAGCTATAATGGAAACCCTGAACTTAGGCATAACAAGGCCCTACAAAGATTTATTTTCATTTGACTCAAGCAAAGTGAAATTCCTAGGTTTAATTAAAGATTTGTGTGTAACATTATTTCAATATCTTGGTAAAAGTATACTCATGGAAATTGTAGTAGCTGATATCCCACCCAAATATGGAATGTTATTATCTTGCTCACGGGGAGCAAAATTACAGGGATCTCTACAATTGGACATGTCATATGCTACTATATCAGTTTTTGGTCAACCAAAGAAACTATATAGGGAAACATTGATGAAATATATGGTGAGTAGTGCAGAAAGATCAATAGATTACCCAATTTACACTACACCTAATAACCTTGATTCATTCATCCTATGTAACTCTGAAACTGATAATGAAATCAAAACTAAACTAAGAGAGAAAAAAAAAACACATAACAATAACAATATATTTCATGAATATCTATGGAATTTAGATTTTGATGGATCAGTAAATAAATTAGGGGCAAGATCAGGAGTTTGGATAACTAATATGGAGACTAATCGTTGAGAAGCCCATGCTTTCAGACTGAATTTCAAATGCACCAACAATATGGCTGACTATGAAGCCCTCATTTTAGGACTCCAGATTATCAGAAACTTAGGAGGCAAAAGAATATTAATCATGGGAGATTCAGAGTTGATCATAAAACAAATAAATGGAGTTTATTCTGTTTACAATCCTCGATTAGGCCGATATAGAGAAATTGTGTTAGATTTGACTGATGATTTGTTGGAGTGTAAATTTGATACTATAGCAAGAAAACAAAATATATAGGCTCACTATCTAGCAGCCTTTGCTAGTACCTGTAATTTATCATTCCAACCCAATCACAAATATACTTATGAAGTCAAACACATACCAATAATTCCAGACAACCTCAAATGTTGGCAAATTTTTTCGCAAGATGAACAGATTTACAAGTTTATGAACAATGAAGGTGAATTTCGGAACTGTAAAATAAACATTGTTTGTACCATAGATCAAGATTTAGATAGTGAAATTGATTTAAATAACATATATGTAAATAAATTAAAGTTTTCTAGACCAAATAAATTTAGTCAATCAGATATAGATAACTTAGAGAAGGTAGAAATTGATAAGATAATTGATGATGAATCTGATATATTAAATCTCAAAGATAATTTCTGACCAAAAGGTTTAACTCCTTTAGAAGATTTATTTAACTCAAATGATGTTGCTATAAAACCCAAAATGGAGCCAATTTGATCTGATATTGAGGAATGTAACATTGGCAGAGAGTTAAAACCCAAAATGATCAAACTTTCCAAAGCCTTACCTCAGCAAGAGAAATAAAAATATATTGCTCTTTTAAAGGAATTTCAAGATGTTTTTGCTTGGATTTATGAGGACTTAAAATCCTATGACACCAACATAATACAACATAAAATCCCTATAAAAGATGATCAAAAGCCTTTAAAGCAAAAGTTAAGAAGGATCAATCCTGTGTTGATGCCTTTGATAGAAAAAAGGTAAAAAGAATGTACAATGCACATATAATTGCTCTAATCAGATATTCTGATTGGGTTTCTAATCTGGTTCCAACCAGAAAAAGGACAGGAGAAATTAGATTATGTGTTGATTTTAGGAATCTAAACAAAGTCCCCTTGAAAGATAATTATCCTGTACCAAAAATGGATCATATTTTACAAAGGGTAGTTGGTTCTTCTAGGATTTCACTTTTAGATGGATTTTCAGGATACAACCAAATTTTAGTCCAACCAGAGGATCAAGCAAAAACAACTTTTACTACTCCTTGGGGCACTTTTATGTAAGTAAAAATGCCTTTTGGTTTAATGAATGCAAGGGCTACCTTTCAAAGAGCTATGGATATAGCCTTTTCTAAGGAAGTTCATGAATTCTTAGTGATTTACTTAGATGACATTATTGTATTTTATAATGTTGATTATGAACATCTGGATCATCTTAGACAAGTCTTTATTAAATGTAGAAATTTTGGCATCTCCTTAAATCCAAAGAAAATTTTATTTGGATTAGAAGAAGGTAAGTGACTAGGACACATAATATCTAAGGAAGGAATTAGAATAGATGCTGCTAGAATAGAAGCAATTCTTAATAGTAGTCTTCTAAGAAACATAAAAGAGGTACAAGATTTTCTAGGAAAAATTAACTTTTTAAGAAGATTCATATCCAATTTAGCTGAAATAATTACAGAACTCAATAACATGCTAAAAAATTATTCAGTTCTTAAATGGACTATTGAGGCCAAACGATCATTGAAACGAGTGAGACCATCGGGAGAGGAACTAGGACCATAACCTTTAGCAGATATAGTGGACTTTCCTAATTGATTCTCTATAGCCGTAACCTTTAACAGAGAATCCATCAAACAAGCCTTAACTAAAATCCTAGTCCTTATAAGTCCTGACTTTCAAAAGGATTTCATCATTTTTTCATTTTCTTCAGAGCACACCATTGTTGCAGTTTTACTGCAGAAAAATGACCAGGGTCATGAACAGCCCATAGCCTTCTTTAGAAAAACACTTAGAGATGCCACTTTGAAACACAATATCATGGAGAAATAGGCCCTAGCTTTGGTAAAGGCCATTAAATATTTCAGTGTGTACATTCTCTATTCTAACAACATTTCCTATGTCCCAAATGTTGTAGTAAAAGACATTCTTACTCAAGATGGTCCTGATGGAAGAAGAGGAAAGTCGATTGCCACAATTTTTGAATATGACAGAGATAAAACCCACTAAACTTATCAAAGGTCAAGGTTTAGCCAAACTTATGGCTGAATCAAATTTTCATGCCCTAGACATAAATTTTATTGCCCAAGCTGATGATCAGGAAGAGATGGCGACTCCAGATATCAGTGAAGCCTTTTCAGACTCACCATGGTATGCAGATGTCATATTTGTACTACTAAACTTACAAGATCCTCTTGTATTATCTAGAACAAAAGCTAGATTTTCAAAGCTTAAGGTAGTAAGATTTTGTATTTTAGACAATGTACTATTTTGGAAGGATCATAGTGGGATTTTGTTAAATTGTTTAGTAAAGGAAGAAGTTGACAAAGTATTACAAGAATTTCATGCAGGTGACTGTGGAGGACATCTTTACTGGAAGACTACTGCAGATAAAATCTCTAGAGCTGGTTTTTATTGGCGTACTTTGTTTCTATATGTTAAAAGGTATGTGACCTCCTGTAACAAATGTCAAATATTTGAGGGTAAGAAAAAGCTGTTACCCCTACCATTAAAGCCTATTTCAAATAAAATTCCATTTCAACAATGGGGTCTTAACTTCATTGGTGAAATTCACCCTCCATTATCAACCCAACACAATTGGATTCTGACAGCCACTGATCATTTTACCAAGTGGATTAAAGCCATACCCTCCAGGCAAGCCACAGATAATGTCATTATCTCCTTTTTAGAAAACAACATACTTTCAAGGTTTGGATGCCCTGAAAAGATAATTGCTGACAATGTTGCTACATTCAAATCTAAAAATATGATTGACTTTTGCCATAAATATCACATTACCCTAGGCCATTCTACTGCATACTACCCTCAAGGTAATGGCCTTGCTGAATCTTCAAATACGAGCCTTGTAAAAATCATAAAAAAGTTACTAGAAGATAACAAAAAGACTTGGAACAAGAAGTTAGTCAATGCCTTATGGGCAGATAAACTTACTACCAAAAAATCTATTGGTACATCTCCTTATCAGCTTCTTTATGGAATGGATGTTGTCTTTCCATCTTCCTTAGGAGTACCAGTAATGAAGATTATCCAAGAATTACAGGTGGAGACAAATGAAATTCAAAGAAGGATTAACCAAACAATTCACTTGCAACAAATAAGAGAAGAGGTTTATATAAAGTCTCAAGTTATCCAGGATAAGATAAACAAATTCTTTTACAAAAGGAGTAAAGAAGATGATTTGTACATTGGAGACAAAGTGTTAAAATGGGATTCTAGAAGGGAAGACAAAGGTAAACATGGAAAATTTGATTTTATATGGAAAGGACCTTATGTTATTTATGGTTACATAGGTAATAATGCTTTCTTTTTGAAAAAAAATGGATGGATCAAATCTGCAAGATGGACCAGTAAATGGCAGAATGCTGAAGCACTACTACTCCTCAGAGATAACCAATAGTTAGTTTCATTTACCTTGATAATTGTACATATAAATTGAAGATTTTAGATTGGATTGAATTTTTTCCTAACAAATTTGAAGCCCAAAGAGAAGGCCTTAAGATTTGAGAGGTAAATATCATAAGTATGAATAATTGTAGATATGAGAAGATACTTATAGGGTCATCATAGTCAAAATTCAAAGGCTACGAGTCTTAAAGTTCTTGAAGTTTCACTAGGAAATACCATCCCCATGTGGAGCCACTGTTAGGTTCCTATAATAATAGGGTTCATAATTTTTGAATTTACTTTGATAGTCTTGTAAATACGTACATACCTTGCTTTCTGCAAGTTGTTTTGCCATATTTGAAAAGATAATAAAAAATGAAAAGAGGGTAAAAGTCCTAAAAGAAATATCAAAGGACTTAGAAAATGATAGACCCCAAAATAAAAAAGGGATAAAATAATACATGAAAGTGAGCAAGTCAAAATGGCACTGCTATTTATTTTTACAGCAAAAATAATGATTTTGTGCAGATTGTCAATAAATGCCATAATCCATGATCAGTTAAATAGTTTAATCTTAACTTTTCATGCTTTGAATTTTATGTTTTAGATAGAGAATAAAGATATTTCAAACACTTTAAACTTAACAAATCAGTAGATAGTTAGAGAATAAATGAGGAGCTCAACAGTTTAATTTGAGCCCTCGGATGAAATAAGGTTAGACTTAGATAGTTTTTATGCTTTGAGAGAAAAATGGATTTAGGGTTGCAAGACAAAATGCACCCATGAAAATGAAGTAAAAAAGGTGAAAATAATGATGGGTAGGTAGAAAGCAGTTGTGAAAGGCATGTAATAAAGCATCATCAAGTAAAAATTACTAATTTCCCCTCCCCCACAATGATTCAGTATTCTAAATCTTCAGTTAAAGAGGCTCAGAGAATTTCTCTGACTTATGTTGCGACTGGACCGAAGGCTTGATAACTGATTGGTTAAAATTATTGAATTCCCTACATAAAACCCATTTCATCAGCATATTCACCCTTTTCCAAAACTATGATCCCTTTTCCTAAGTAAAACAAATTTTTTTTTAGTAAAAGCAAAAACCCTCATTAATTAATCTAATTTTTATGGAAAAACCCTACAAATACATTTATCCTAAGTTCATGTGTAAAATTCAAAAAATGGGACAAAACTATGCTGTATTTCCTATTTTTACACTTTACTTAGTTTTAAATTATGTATTTTAATCCATTTCATACATTACACCTTCATTTCATATTAAATACTAACCTAAAGTATTAAATCCCTATATGACAGCCTCCTGTATTTATTAAATCCATTATATGTAAGTATCCCCCAAAACCCATTTATTTAAAGATTAAACCTATGTTAAATTATCCCATGTGACGAAAATAAACTTGCCCTTTTTCTCATAAGGTTTAAACATATCAAATATAATAATATCTCGCCCCCTATGGTCTTTAAACACTTGTTAAAAGGTTTATATTCCATATAATAGTACTCACGCCAATATTATCGAAACATTTGTTAATTTTTTAATTTGAAAACATAAAAACATTTACCCCCCTCCGCCAATCAAATAATGTAAAGTTTTAACTTTATAAATACATATTTATAAAGTTTAAACTTATCCTGTCGCATGTATCAAAACCCTAGACCCCACTCCAAATGCCGAGCAACTTCATGAATAATCGTAGCCATTCACATTAGCCCTCCCAAATCCAACGATCCAAAGGCCATATTGCAAATAAAGTTGCGCCATGATTACTCTTTCCTTTCCATGCAAAATGGGTGGTTTCACTCTTTCCTCTCTCCTCCACGTGGCCCAGTTCCATTGGATTGCATCTAATCCAACAAAAACCGCTTACCACTTTAATCCAACGCATTAACCACTTACTGTTTTCACCTTTGAAGCCCAAAAAATGCTCATCGTCCGACATGAACACTATTTATTTCAGGCCATTTTAGACCTAAAACGCCTAATAAACTTCTAAAATGTGCCATAAAGCCCTTTTCTGCGTTATTTCACTGTATTTATCCTTCCGACTTAGAGAACTAAGCCTGTGCTTTTTCTTCAAGCCCTGAACCAGTGAAAAACCCGTATTTACTGTTGACGATTGCTAACAGACTTCATAAAGCTTCCAGAGACCAGAAAAGATACTAGGGACCTGTCAAACAACTCAGAAACTATTTTAAACGACCAAATACTTGTGTAAACATGTATTTTCCAAGAAAATCGAGCCTTTTGTCATTCTGAAAAAAAATTACTAAAGAAATTGAAACGTGTATAAGCCTAAATTCTCCAAGAAAGCCTTTAAATTGCCCAAAAAGAGTCAAAACCCTGTCAAAATTTCGATAAAACCCTGTTTTATATTGCGTTCAGTTTTAAAAGAAAACATTGAGTTTATTAGTTTTTTAAAACTATATAAAACTCCAATTAAAGTCCAAAAATCCTCTGCAGGTAACCCAACCCTCTACTCATGATTTCAAATAATTTTCTGCCCAGTTATCCATTAAAAAGGCCTAAGAAACCCATGCTTCTTATTTTATAACCAGTGAGAGTCTAAAACACCTTTTTGAAGATTGAAATTGAAAGATAAATCCAGAGAAAGAATAAGTTCTACTCATTTTCTTCCAAAAACCTATGTCAAAGTCAAGAATACTTATGTAAACCATTTAATCTTACAGAAGAAAACATAAAGCCTAAAAAATAGAGTTTCAGTAGTCCTAAAAGCCTAAAAATTCCAAAATCCAATCCAGCTATGTCCTCCAAGACTAAAATTGTAGTAAATACTCTACAACCTGTTGTTGCAGACATTGACCACACACCTTTAGCAGATGTGGATTATAGGATAGTAGACCCAGTGGTAGAATTCAACTTTCTAGACATCCACTGCTGGAGTTTTGAAAAGTCACTAGATCAAGCTGAAGAAATCCGAATTTGGGAGTCAAACCTACCCAAATATGTTGTTCCAGTTACTCATTCATTCCCAGAGGTTGTTAGGTTATGTCAGAACTATTATGTACTTGAAAAAAGAGCAATAGTAAATGCAAACAAAGAAGTTCTATTTACAATTACTGCTAATTCAATAAACAAGATGTTACAACTCAAACCTGATCCCAAAGCAGTTCCTTTGTCAATAGAAGCACTTACAAAGCTGTACATTGGCCTCGATTTTCCCAAAATATTTCAGATCTTCCAAGTATTCATGCCCTTACATGTTGAAATTCCTCAAATCGACCCTCCATATTCTACTTCAAAGTTTCCAGAAGGGTCTCAGCATGTATTATCCATGTTGTCATTCAGTATAAGATACTTTACAAATGAACATACAAATGAATCAATCCTAGGTTTCTTATCTACTTTTGCACCAGGACAAACTCCTTCTGTTTTCTTCAATTATGCTGAGTACATTGCTGACAATATCCATGATCAGCTAGTTAAATTTCCAACTGAAGGAGTGTTTAGATACACATATTTCCTCTTCCATATGTTCTTGTATTTTCAAGCAGATAAGTTTCCAATAACCCTCCAGTAGCTTGACATAGAAGGAAATCCACTTTCAGTCATATTTTGGACATATTTGATCAGAAAAGAGTCCACAGAGTTCAGTTATGCAGAGTTTTCAGATTCCTTTGTTCATCCATTGATTAACATGTTGAAAAATACTGAACAACCAAGAATCAGTGATGAAATGAAGAATATTTTATAGCTATCAGAGAAAAATAAAAATGGAGATTGGTATTTATATGAAAAACATACTGAGATTAGAGTTTTTGGGTCTAATCTTCTACCCTAAAAAATACCCAAATATGTACCGATGAGGGTTTTTTTCCTTGGAATACATCAGGAAAATCTTAAATTGTAATTCAATTAACTTCCTAGCAGCTAAGAAGAAAACACAATTTAAGTTAAAGAATTAGGTGGGACCGTTTATTTGTAATCACAGAGATGAAGAGACAGAAGTAGCCAAACAATTACTTGAGTACATATTTGAAGAAATATTCTCATGGAACTATGATCCACAAGGAATATTAAGTAAGATGAGGGTTAAGTGCAAACTAACACCTTACATTCATGAGAAAAAATGAGAGATTGAAATTTTTTTCAATCAAATAGAATGGGTAGAAAATACCTTAGGAAATACAGTTAAATAGGGTGATACTAGTCACACCTTTCAAACTGCAAACCAAGTAGAAAAAACTACTAAAAGAGGTAGAGAAGAAAGAACTTACACTGCAGAGACAACAACTCAAACTAGGTTCAAATTAAGATACAATAAAAAGACTAAGGTCCATCCAGTGTGTTATCACCATAAATTTTTTCTTTCTTTCTAAACTCTGAAAATTTACTTGTTCTAGGCATGTTTTCAAATAGGTCTTGAGTCATTCATTCTTAAAAGGGTAAGTGATAGGGTTATAGGTCTTAAAAAAGTCAGTTTTCATTTCCAAATAAGGTCTTTAAGTCTCATTCCATGGTTGAAAAGTCCCATCATTCATTTAGAAATCATGTTTTAAACCTTTGGAAAAA
This sequence comes from Pinus albicaulis, assembly GCA_034641835.2. NCBI lineage: Eukaryota > Viridiplantae > Streptophyta > Pinopsida > Pinales > Pinaceae > Pinus > Pinus albicaulis. The sequence continues at coordinate 781,688,263 of CM076571.1, forward strand.
TCCTCTGCAATTAGCCACAAAATCGCAGTTTCGTAGCGCGGTTGGTTGAAAAACTCAGTTTTGCGCTACGAAAGCGCTGCTACTTTTGTAGTGCATTTCATCAAAATCGCACTATGTGTGCTACGAAAGCGCGAATTCTTAGAAATTTCATGTCAAAACACATAAACTATCAGGATCCATTAGGTTTTCATCATTAGGAGTCAATTAGGGGTCATTTCCAAAACGTGTAGCCATTCAAAATCATCATTGCAATCATAGAGCTCTCATTTATGAAAGGCAAGTTCAAATTTGAAAAGGTTGGTTACTTATTCCAGTTTTCATGCAGAACACTTCAACATATCTTTTTCAAGTGTTAAGCTTATGGTCATCTTACACCAAAGCTTTCCTCATCTATTATCAAGTGAGGTTGACTGTTCTATCAAGCGAGGCTGACTGTTTTGAATTCAAGCGAGGCTGATAATCAGATTCTACAGGAAGCAGACAGAAATTTCTGAATGCAAGAATGACAGAAGAAAAGAAAAATCACAGGTCAGGGAATTGCTTAAGGTCAGAACCTAAAAGCACAGGATCCCTAGCTAAAGATAAAATAGTGTTAGAGGCTTTCAGGAAGGTAGGGTGTTTGAATTTTTGTGAAAAGCTGCAGGGAGGACACAGTCAGGTAACAAAGGAATTTGCCTTGCATTTCAGTGGTTCAAACACAAAGATTGGAATACTAAATTTGTCATCCTGAGACCATAGCCTTGGTAACTGAGATTCCTAGAGGGCAAGAAACATGGTTTAAGGGTTTCAGATTTGACATGGAGGCATGAAAGGTGTTTCTAAAGCCAGAATTCACAACAATGCAATTCCCAGGAGCTGCATCAAAGATAGCTATGCAAATCTACTCTTCTATATCCAGAGGTATTTTACATGCGAGGGTAGGTATCATAAAGTTTATTCATACCATTTTAAGCTTTTGTTACACTTTACAGGCATGATATCTTTAGACTTGCCATTTTTCCTATATAGAAGCATAGCTAAGATGGTAGACAAGGTTCAAATGAAATCTGAAGGGTGTGAAACTTCTCTATTTCACCATGGTATAATCAAATTGATGGTCTTCAATGAACTCCAAAAGATTAACAGTGAATGGTTATCATTTTTATTTTTATGTGGATTTGGAGTAGAAGCTCAAACTATAGGCAGTAACCCTAAGGCAAAAGAAACTCCACCAGCAGAATCTAGCAAGCCTGTAGTGACAAGGACAAAAAGGTTTGTGAAGTTAAAACCTAGGAAACAAGTGAAATAACAGGTAGGAATGACATCAGTTGTCATTAAAGAAACTCCTCAATCTGAAAAATAAAGGTTAGATGAAATTGAATAAATTGCACAGAAACAGTCCGCTGAAAAACAAGTTCAACAGAGATTGACTAGGAATCAAGTTGCAAAAGCAAAGGGGAAAGTAGTGTTTTCAGGAACAAGTTACAGTATAGGTTTAAAGGTAAATTTAGATGATATATTGCAATCCATAAACATAGAAGAGTCCCCTTTGGTACAAGTTGACTTCATAAGAATTGATGAAGATAAACAGAAAAAGATGAAGTCATCTAAAAAGTTGGAGTTCAAGGATGAGGATGCAACATTTGTCTTCAAGGCTAGGAAGCCTGTAACCAGATAGTCAAAGAAATTGAAAGAGATTAATGATGAGCTAGAGAAAACAGAGGAAACATCTACTGTTCATGAATAATTTATAGATCTTTCTTCACCCATACTAGAAAAGGCCAAAAACAGAGTATTCTCCACACAAACAGAAAAAATCAGTTATGAAGAGATGGAAGAAAAGTTGAAATCAACCAATCATGAAATTTTCAGATTAAAGAAGAGAGCTAGAAAGCATGCTATTGAAAAAAATGTTTCAAGAGGATGAAAGCCCTCAGGGAAGGTGATAAGGTTTCTAAACCATAAATAATTAGCAGTGAAGCACAATATTTCACTTGGACTGTACCAGCCATAAAAGAAGCAAGATTTGTGAGGATTATGAATACTCATTTGAGGACCAGCAACAGGAGACTAAGGAGACAGGTTGAAGACTTAGAAATCCAGCTAACAAGATCTCAAGAAAAGCTAAAGCAATAGTGAAACAGGGTAATGGAACAGTGCAGAAAAATGATAAATTTTAAATCAGTTTTTCATTAAGGTGAAGACCAATTTTGATGACAATCATATTTTTGAGGTTAAGTTACTATGTTTTTTGATAAAAATATCAGTCCTTGTGAATTTTAAATATCCTCGACTTAAAGATTTCTGAAGACTGTTTTGAAATAAGCCTACATAGCAGTTTCTTAGCGCGCTACGAAACTGCTGAAGATGAATTTTTGCACTTGTACATATGAATTTTGGAGATAAGGTTGATGGGTTTTGAGTTTAAATGTTGCTGGTGGAAGCATGGAGATTACAGGTGAAGGTTCAAATTGTAATATAGGAGAAAAAATGGTTAAAGGAAAGTTTTTACAATTACCTACAAACTGCGCTACGAAAACAGGCTACTTTCGTAGCGCAGACATATTTCATAACCTTCTACACTATTTCAGAGATTTTTCTTTGCACAGGTAGAATATTAAAGGTTTCAAGGCAATGATTGACACATGTGACACATATGAAACTAAGCTATCAATGTTAACAAGTGCTCGAAGATGAAAATGGAAGTTAAGGGCTAAAAAGCAGGAAACCTGTCTCCTGATTTTTAGGACAATTTTTGGCATCATCAACGGGATTACCTGAAAGGTGGAAGCATCATCAAAGTTTGAATACAAGGGATTGCAACTATCAAAGGAAGTATTAAAGTTTAGATAAGGTTGTTTCAAGCATATTTAGGAGTTTCACTCCTATTAGAACTAGGACTTTTCAAAGGTAGTAAAGCTGTCACTTTGTAATTAATGGCATGTTTAAGATTAGGAAAGGTGTCAAAATAAGTGAATTCGAATTCTCTAATGGAGGATCAAGGAATCCTAGATTGTAAATTCTCTATATAGAGCATGAGGTCGAATTCATAAGGGTTAGACATTTCATTAGCAAAAGACTGTGTTTTGTATGTCACTGTTTTACAGCTTAATACAGAGTTTCTTCTTAGACAACTCAAGATTCATGAGGAGTTACTCTGTGTTATTGTTTTGATGGAATCCTTTCAATTCTTATATTGTAGTGGTGTTTGATTATGATACTTAGAATTCATCAATGATGCTCTGACTTCCTTCATAATTGAGCTGACCTTGTGTTTCACTGTTTTACATGTTTTATTCCATTGACTTGAACTCTAAATGCCTTGACTTCCATGCTAGGTAGACTGTGTTGATTTTGCTAAAGATTACCATGACTCCATAATACCCAATGTATACATGCTGATGTTAGTTTCAACCTACAGGTTGGAAAATGTTATCTAAGCATACCACTTTGTAAAGGTTTGGATTGACTGATATATACAGTAATAATACCACTTTCCTTTAACCTGAGATTCTTAGTGTATTTCAATGAGTTTATGTCCTATCATTTGAAATGTTTTTCTTTCATAGTTTAAGGGCTTATTACTCAGAATTCACGACTATTCATGCTCTGACTTCATTTAAGGATTTAGCTATGGTGAAATCTCTTTCAATATTTTTGCTTTCAATACCTTCATGTCTCATTATTCAGAATTCGTGTGCTACATGCTCTGACTTCCTTTGAACCTCAAGTTATTGGGATTTTCCTGAATGTGTTATTCTTTCATTGAATTATATACAAGCCTCAGCTTCCACAAGGAGAGCCTTTGTCATCTTTATCCCTGTCACTAACTCCATAGCCCAATGGTAGCAGGCCTTCATCTTTTCAACCTACAAAGATACAAAACCAAGACATAATTCATAGAGTTATCCATATATATTTATCATTAATCAATATCATTAACCCTTGAGAGCCCTCTCAGGCTCAGGAGGCTAAGCCTCAGCCAAAATATTGGTATGAAATAGTTACTCAAATTCCACTTGATGAGCAGCCCATCAGGCCTGATTTTGTGATAACACAGTGGGTACAGAGAAAGTAACTATTGAGGTAGAAGATACAGTTGTCCCAGTGACAAATACAGAGGCTGCTACAGTCATCATAAATGAGCAAGCCACAGAGAATATAAATGAAGAACAACTAGATAATTCAAATACACAGGTCATAGAAAAAAAACAGAATATGGAGCCATCCACCTCACATACAGTAGAAGAAAAAGACCTTGATATCAGGGAAAAATATAAGTAGATTAAGGCAAAGAATGAAGAAATCAAGACTAAAATTTATTCTCAGTTTTTACAGTAAACAACAAGTATTCAGAACATACTTTTATCAGCTTTTGACTATTCAAATAAAAAGCTGATTATGTCATCGTTACGTCCTACAGTTAAGACTCCAAAGACAGTTGCAGATTACAAGAAACTTGATCTAGAAGTATCAACAGATAGTATTCATGAACTAGATCAAATTGAGTTTCATAGACAAAGTTCAGAGATGTTATATTCAACTATGACTACCAAGGCTATGAGTGTCCAAAAAATGCAAAATACAATCATAAATATGAGGGATCAAATGAAATTTGACAAAGCATCATCATATGCCAAAGACCTTTGGATTAAGTCTTTGGAAGAATTGGTTATCCAAGTTGGATATGATCCCGCAAATGTCAAAGTTGTAGAAGCATTGATTAAAAAGAAGAATGCTAACAGTGCAGCATTTAGGAAACAACTCAAGCTTCCATCAACTGAACATCCTCAAGCCAAAGAAATAGTTCAAGAGCAAAGCCAAAATGATGACCTGATGAACTTAATTTTCTAGTTAATAGGACAGATAAAAGAAATGGAAATCCAAATGGACAAGATTGTCCATGGAAGTGAAACTTCAAAAGCACAGGAAACTCCTACTGTCATTCCCATGGTTACTTCAGTTGTTCCTTCAACTCTAGCAGAATAGTTGGCACCCAAAGTACCACTGGATACTGTAGTGCCAGTGACATCATCCACAACATCAACTAGAGAGTCATCTACTACAACAGCTCAACATTCAGATGAGGCTAACAAACTAGTCAAGGCCATGGAGGAAATGACACTGAAAACCAATTGGATCAGCAGATTGCATAAAGTAATTGAAAATCTTGAAGACACCAAGAAACTAGCTCAAATCAATGCCAAAATTCATGAACAAAAGGCTAACAGGTTAGATGTTGAATTGAAGAAATTACAAAAGGATTTAACCTTATAGGAGCCAATATCATTTATAAAAAATCAGTTATGGAACAGAATCATTGAAGCCATCAATGATATATGGCCATCAATCCAAGTAATATATGAGCAAAAAGATTTGCTAAAAGTAGCCCAAGAAGAGATTCAAAAAACAAAAGATGAACTGGGTAGCAAACCTGAACAAGCCCTAGAGCTGATAAAATTTCTTAACACCAAAAACAAGCAAGAGTTGGAAGAACTTGAAATCACTGATAGAACAGAGACAATCCTTGAAATAAGGAAAGTCATTTAAAAGAAGAATCTGATGAAACAACTTGAAGAAAAATGTGGAAACATGAATATAGCCATAACCAAGTTTACGGTTAAATTTGAGATTTTGAGGCAAAAAGGTTTGCCTAACATTTTGGTTTTAAATGAAAAACTCATGCCACAGGATGATTACAACAAGAAAATCAGAGGATATGCCAAAGAACAAGTGAGCAAGACAATAGGACAAGGAATTCCAACAAGGCAGCTTTTACACAGAAGCTTTGAACACTTGTTTTATCTACAACATGAGATAAAACACTTATTTGTCATAAAACCAACATTTGTCAGATATACTGAGGTAGATGAGAATTTAGGAAGCTAAGAAAGATTAAAATTCAAAATGAAGAAACTTGGGAATCATTGACTAACTTACTGTAAAATGTCGAATTGCAGATAAAAGGATAAAACAGTTGGCTGATTTTTTCACAGTCAAAATAGAATTTATTACAGCATTAAAGACAGTTTTACAGAGGTTAAAGAGTATCAGGTTAAAAGGAATTAGAGTGAAAGAGTATAAGATAAAGAAGATCATATTTCAAAAAAAACTTGAAATATCCGAGCCAGCAAAGAGGACACCAATGCATCCAGCTGCACTTAATCCACAATTAGTTTCTATTTTATTTGGATAAATAGGGCAGCTTGCTAATTTGTTAATAAACTGTCACTATTTTGTTGTAAAGATATTTTATTTTCCTTAGATAATTCCTAGAAGAATTCTAGGATATTTTGTAGACATTTTTGTATATATACTTCATCCTTTGAAGTATTATTGTGGAATAAATTGCTGAAGATTTCTATAGTCAAATTTGTTATACTTGAAGGCTTTTTGTAGCAAGTTTCGAGTAGCAGGCTGGGTCAATTCAACTAGCATCATATTTCAGGATTCATGTGATGAGCCATTGAAATGAAGTACCTTCTTCTCGTCATCATTTATCTTTCTCTGTTACATGCATCTATATATGTTTTCTAATTTTGAATGATAAATTAGGATTATTACTATAGTATTTGTTAAAAGCACCCTGTCTTAACTGTTTATCATTTCTATGTTTTCTGCTGATTTCCAAAGTAGGGAACCCTTAATTGCTCCCACTTTTGAATGAAATCTGTCTAAAAATTCTCTGTTCGGATCAAAGGATTCTTTAGTTCCCTTTATCCCGATCAACCACTTCACAAAAATTGCCTTCCAAGATCTTCAAAGACTTGTCTATCTTGCCCTGAAAACATTTGATTTTTTGACCTTGATCCTAGCCCTGCCTACGTGATATTTGACTCCTTAGTCCAATGGACAAACTAATCTGCCACTATCCATCTCATTATGTGATTATTCTCACCCAAACCAAACCAAACCAAACCAAATTTGCACATCATAACTAGCCTAATATTTTATAATCAAAACAAAGTTAAATCTTATAGAGAGAGCCCTCTCTGAACCCTAGGAAGGCTAGATCCTAGAGTTTAAAAGTTTTTCTGTGGTTACCTCTAATGTTCTTTGACTAAAAACCAAAAAATCTCACAACTTTAGAATTATTGGAGTGATAACACACTAATTACCCACCCACTTCAGAGATGCCACCATTAAATTTTTTCTACAAATTAAAGACCTTGAAAAGAATGTTTTCTTTCGAACTAACCTTGAAAAGAATGAAATTGATTTTTTCTTTCGAACTAAAATAATTTTTTGGTCTCTTTGTGTTTTCTTCCTATTTTTAATTTTAAAACATTCGGGAAATTTTAAAAAACACCTATGATGAAAACAAATCCTTATTGAAAAACCAAATAATTTATTGAAAAACAAAATAATTAATTATGCTCACGAAAATTTTAAAATGATTATGATGGAAAAATATCCTTGCTCAAAAACCAAAACATGTAATCATGCTTTTAGAAAATGGATAAAATTTCAATGTGCGAGAATGGTTAAAATTTCAATGTCTTATTAGGGGCTATGACCAAGTGTAAAGGTATACTACACTTGGTATAAATTTTAACTATGTTATATTTTAGCTCTTTTGGGGGAAAGTCACACAGTGCCTTTCTTATACTATTTTTTTTTTTAATTATTAAACTATAGTTAATTTTATCTCTTTTGGGAAAGTTACAAAGTACCTTTCTTATACAAATTATTTTTTTAATACCATGTTAGATAAGTGAAGATAACTATAAAGATATATTTTTTTCCTAGGTTAAATTGTGATTAGGGTGTAATATTTTTGGCATTATTTATAAGGTTGACAGGATGAGTAATGACTAAATAAGAATATTGATTATTTAGTCAATATTGAGCTGAAATCACTTTATTTTATTTTTTAATATGGAGTATGATTTAAAATTATCTTTAATTTTTGGGAGTTTAATTTTTTTTAAAGCAATTTAATGACCTAAGATGAAAGATATTTAGCAAGAATAGAATTCATTGCGGTAATTTATCCAAGGCCACAATTATGTTATTCATTACTTTTGACCCAAAGTCATCATCGTGGCTTATGCTTAAAGATATCCTTTGCTTGTTTTGGAATTGTATTGTTTGCGGTAAGTTATCCAAGGCCACAATAGACTCATGGTTTTCAAGAATGTTCATTGTAATATTTAAATGAATGGATGAGTAAAGAGTAAAATATATGAAGATTGGGTTGATTATGGTAGTTGAATTTCAGTTCTAATGGTTTTTAAGGTATTTAATTTTCTTTTTAAATTTTTCTAACTTAATAGATTTGGAGTTTGAGAAAAAAATTGGGCCTCTTTCATTTAAGTATCCTGGAGAAAGAAGTAGGTTTTTGAGAGGTTGGGCTCATTCATTTTACTTTTTGCACCTTTACATATTCTCTTGTGTGTGTCCAATGCTTGTCCTCAAGTGCATTTTATATTCTTATGGGCCTACAAAAAGCTAGGAGAAAGCTAGGTAAATTGATGACATTATTCCATACCTCTGTACAAGTCTTTAGATGTCCAACTCCAACCTTAAATGCATTTCAGAAGAAAATTTGAGTATAGGGGAAAAGTTTCCAATGAATGAGCTCAAACCTTGTAATCTCATAGTGTTTTTCCTTCTAAAGGCTCACCTTCATGCCATGTCACACTATTTGGAGCAAACACATGTATTTCCATGTGCAATAGTAGTGTGAGATTAGTAATGTGTTCACTCACAATATTAACATGTGCGATGCCTATATGATGGCCACGTCATCATGTTACTATCATGACTATGGAAAACATAAACACACATAGACCAATCAAATGATTCCATAGACACAAATGGACACACACATACCGTAGCAATGTGTTTTTCCTCTAAAAATTAAAATGTTCTGCTTGAGGGAATTTTTTGCTTGAGTTTTATTATGTCGACACACAAGCTTTCCACTAAACACTAATATGCTCCTTAGGAAACCATATATATTGTAAAATGGTTTGTCTTGGATTGCACATTCTTATTCATGTTTTTGGCACTACATATGATATGGGAAATCAATTATCTCATATTGCTCAAAGCATTTAAAACATAACTAGATTAGTGGTTATAGATAACATTGATGAAATATAATAAGAACATGGTGAAAATATTATTTTCTAAAGCTTGTTATTGAAGCCAAAGTGCGACCTTAAGGAGAAAGAGCCAAAACAAAGAAAACAAAATTTTAAAACAAATATAAGATTTGATTTAAGTGATTGTTCACCTTTTTTTTATAGTGATAGCATTGAGAATTTGGTGACTAAGGAAGTTATTGATAATTTAAAGTTGATATGCACCATGCACTTGAATTCCTATCAAGTATTGTGGCTGCAAAAATGACACGATGTCATTATTTTAGAATAGTGGAAAACTTAAATTTCCATCTTGGGAATTATCATGATCAAGTCTTACATGACATAGTGCCAATGGATGATTCCCATTTGTTGTTGGGGAGGCCTTTGATATTTGATTGGAAAGTTGTTCATGATGTGATAGATAATACTTTTCTATTAGAGAAGGGTGTAAATAAGTTTAGGTATCAACCCTCGAAAGAGGAGAGGGGAGATAATGACAATAATAATAGTTATAGCAGTGTGTTGATGGTAAAAATGATCACATCAACATGTAAGGGAGACCTCCCGGTCAGAGCCCCAACTAAGCTCTTACCTGTTTAATGTAGTGGTTCCAACTGGTTCAATTGGGTCTAGTTACCCTTTCTCCATGTTTGTTGACTTATAGTATGCCTATTACTTGTGAATAGAAAAAGAGAAATCAAATATGCCCTCTTGCAGAGCTCTTGCAAGAAAGCAATCCTTAAGCTAACTCTATGGCTCAGCCAAATCACAACTTAGTTCTTCCCCTGTGTAAGAGGACTTCTAAAATGAAAAAGTTAGAACTAAATGAAAATTTACTCCAAAATGCAAGTAAAATCTAATCATATCTCGAATTGGAAAAGGATAGTCTTCTCTCAATTCGAGAGCAGATGGACTAATTAACCAGGGGAAAAACACTATTTATATGATTGAATTAATTATATAATTTTCATTAATTAAAAAATTAGTTCATTCAATTAATTAAAAATAGAGCAAATGCGAATGTATTTAAACAATAAATAGTTACCGCCCAATTCATTCATATCTTAATGAATTCATAATAATTGTATTTTTTTTTTTTTTTTTTTTTAATTTTTTTTTATTTTTCTGCTCCTCAAAGATAGCTCTTATAGAACTTTAATAACAAAAAACAATTGATACGACAATAGTGCTCAATATTAGAATTCCATACACTATTTAGAACAGAAAATTAAAATCAATTGTATAAGTTCTAGTAACAAAATGATTAATTCACATCCCAGACAATAGTGCACATGAAATGAAAATTAATTAAAAGCATACCAAAATCTCATTTCAAGTCTTGTAGTCCATGAGCATGTTCAACTTCTTGGAGAAATTTCTAACAATAGTGCCAAACAATCTTCTCTTTTGGAGTTCAAAATGATCTATCTCTCTATAATTCAACTCACAGTACATTAAAATAGTGTGAATGCATAGAAAGAAAAGTCACTGAGTTTTCCCCAAACTTCATATCTAAAGTTTTCCTCTCACCTACAACTATAATCTCCTATAAAATAGTGCCTTCAGAGCCTCTAGTTGTAAATAAGAGGAATGCCTTCCTCATTCTCAATATTGATATTTAATAATTACAAGAATTCTAAAAAATAGAGAATTGTTGAGAGTGGTTTTCTAGATCCTAAATTAGAGCTGTAAATTCTCTATTCTTGTCTTTGCTAGTCTATTTCATTGCTCCAAAATGTCCCAGATCTGAACTTGTCCAAATGATCTCCTCTACAAACCAATCAAAACCAAGACAAAAATAAATTAAATTGCAAATCATAAATCAAAGAAAAAGAAAGCAAACTCTCATGAAATTGCTAAATTAAAATAAATAAAATCCAAATAAATTCCATGCTACGATTACTTCAAATGGATCTAATTATCCTGTTTTTTTGTAAGCTTGCTTGTTAGTATGAACCTTGATTCGAAGTGTACGAAAAAAGACCACTTTAGCTACGCATAACTTATAGCCCTAACAACAGAAATGACTGCTAATATCTTCAGATCTGCAATTAGATGATCAAGACAAATGCTGCAAAAATCTAGATCTATGCATTAGAAGACATTAAACAATAGAAAAATAAGATTTACTCCATAGATCTAATAGACACGACAAGAATATATCGAATGAATATTTTATTAATGGCACCTTGGAGGAAAACACAAGAGGGTGTTCCCTGTTCTCCTCAATGGGACGTTCTTGTGAGTCCCCAACACTTCAGATTTAGAACTTCTCTCTCTTGATGGTGTAGAAAACCCAGAAAAAAATGGAAAAGTATGGCTATGATTATGGGTCAATATCCAGACCAAGTGTTGAGATCCAGAGTGATCTTTAGGCAACAAAAGGTGACAAATGAATGGGAAAACCCTTCTATTTATAACAAAATATTGAGTTAGTCTAGATCTTGGTGCATAATTAAAATATTATTAACCAAATCTAGTTCCAAATTTTGTGGAATATTTTATTATATTTGTTGGGGGGAAAAGGTATTTGACTTGAGTCAAATCCCCTTATTTGTAAATAATAAATAAATAAATGATTTATTTATTATTTTAAGGATGTGATTAAGTAATAATAAATAAATAAATTATTTATTTATCATTTTAAGGATATGGTTGAGTAATAATCAAATAAATAATGATTTATTTAATTATTTAAGGGTGAATTAGTCATATTTAACAAAGAATATTATTTAAATAAGATTTAAACAATTATTCTTAGAAAATAATAAGATAAATAATGATTTATCAAATTAATTTCCTTGTTTTGGGTTAAATATAACCAGAAATATTAATTAAACTCCTGTTTAACTAATTATTTCTTGAGGAAAATCAAACAAGTGTATATTTATTTAATATTTCCTTATGGGGTTTCCTGTTTAGACCATAAACAACTTAATAAAGGTGATTTAATAAGTTATTTTCATAGTGAAAGCAATTTTACTTGGAGTAAGATTGGTCTTACATGATGTACTTGGGTCCATTTAATGATAATAGGCTAGATGACCAAAAAATGGTGTAACAGATTGCCCCCCAGCATGCGAGCATTAGGAGCTAATCGTATGACCGAAGTACGTTGTAAGAACTCAATCACTAGACATCGAAGGGGAAGTCAAAGAGAGAGAAGTATAAGGTAAACCAAAGTGCTGAAAGACCTAGAACCTGAGGAGGTGACTTGTAGGTGCAACAAGTTTTTTTAATGAGTGAGTACCTACTATAGGCGGCGGGGGAGGCATACCTATGCCCGTCGAGGCAATAGTACAAACAATAAGGCACCCGAAAAACCACGAAATGCAATAATAAAGTATATGCTGGCATAAACATGAGCCAGATGAATAACATGATAATGAATCCCACATACATATTTTGTCTGGGATAACAGTTAGGAATTGTACAATAAAATATGAGTACATGAGATATGAATGCAACCTAGATGCCCCTGAACACAGTAAATGGCTTTGAAATCTGACTGATACATGCAAACAAAATGGCGCTGCAAGTGACTGAGGCCGACCTCATCAAATGTATGGAGCTGCATCAAAGGTTGTGATGAAGAGGTCATCCAAGTGTGTGGGGGGCTACTTGTAGGGCCACCCCCTCATGAGGGTTGAGACATCTCACACACACCCGAGAATCATCAATTTCAACTATTGCATCACTGAACCATCAAGTATACGGATCTCGATCATGCTGAAAGGAGCTGGAGCTGAGAAACAATCAAGTCAAAGGGTAATAAGGAGTCCCTTTCCCTGATCCGAGGCACTGAACCAAAGTGAAAGCTGGAACCAAGGTACACCGCCCTCTAGACCTCTTTTCTGGAATGAATGAGTTGATGTCGACAAAAGGAGGTCTGCCATAGGTGAGGCAATAAGGGATCCTCAACTAGGGCACGAGAGAAAATAGTAGAGTGACTGACAGACTGACGCCAATGACGATGATGAAATGGGAGGAAATGAGTAGAGAACGAACGACTTCCCTTGTTAGAGCATAAAAGGCATGAATGACCTGGCAGTGACTGAAACAACCTCATGAGGGATAGGGGATAGTGGGACTGAAGGCCATAAGATGCGACATGAGAGAGGGACCAAGTAGTGAATGATGGAGGACTATAGTGGGATGCAAAGGGACTCGGAATAAACTCCATGAATGTAATGATGACCCAACTTGGATGCTCTAAACAAGGGTGACTCGACGGTGCTACCACACATGTGAAGGGTCCAATGGGGACCATAAAAGCATGAGTACAAGATGGTAACTCATGACGAAAGTCGACACGGGCGTGGACAAGTATGGAGGCAACATGGTGTCCCCTGTACGAGTGTTGCAAGTGAAGAAATTTGATTTTGAGGAAGGGTGAAGTGACACTTCTTGGGAAAATATGTCCCGGTGAAGTATCAAATCACTACAAAAGACATGTTCTAGCTACCTAAAGACAATAAAACATGCATTTCCAGAAGGAAATGTTAAGGGTAATATTTCTTCAGATAGACTGCATTGCGAGGATTGGGAAGGGGATGGCCTTCGAAGTCCTCTAATAGATATGCTCCCTTTCCCAAATTCTTACTGATAATGTAAGTTCCTAACCATAATGAATCAAACTTCCCATGACCAAGGACATCATGGGCCTGGTCATACACTAGAACAAGATCACCTTCATGAAAAGTACGAGGTTGGACTTTTCAATCAAATTGAGCTTTAGTACGTTTCTTAGCTGCCTCAATGGTTTGTAATGCAACACAGCGGCCATATTTAAGATTGGCCTATTTATTCTTTCAACTAATTGA